>JAHTLZ010003423.1:4661263-4701869 GCA_023846285.1 Phrynocephalus versicolor | reverse complement strand
GCGGAGGGCTAGGAGTAATAGTGTGGGGAGTAATAGTCTGTGGGGGATAAGAGTAGTAGAGTTTGGGGAGTAATAGTGTGGGGGGAGAGGAGTAATAATGTGTGTGTGGGGGCTAAGAGTAATAATATGTGGCAGGTTAATAGTGAGGGGGGCTAGGAATAGTAGGGTGTAATAGTGTGTGGGGGGGTGTAGGAGTAGTAGAGTTTGGGGAGTAATAGTGTGTATTGGAGTGCTCGGAGTAATCTCGTGTGTTGGGGGGGAAGAGCAGGAAAGGTTTTATCCTCTGGAGAAGTCATCAGCCGGTCATTTGTCAAACGTCTTTTAAAGTTGCTTGTGGGTTTCCTAAGGCTTTGGAGGTTGCCAAGAGAAAAGTGTGTGTTTGCCCAGGAAATGCCCTCTCCCCCCCCCCAATCATGTCAGCTGTCAGAGCGGCAACAGTTGTGATGAACTGGCTCCGGGATTCTTTCCAAAGTGTCTGTGTGTGTGTGTGTGTGTGTGTGTGTGTGTGAGCAAGGAGGTGTTTAACATATTTTTAATCCCTAATTCAAGGAGGGAGGGAGGGGTGGGGGAATTGTAAGGGAAGAATCTGGGATTTGACAGGTGGACGTGGCTGGAGGGACGGAAGGAAAAGATGCTTCCTCCATTGTCATCCTGATGATGGCATAATTTGAGGCAAACCATGGGCACAGGTATATAATCTGAGATTAGGAAGAGCATTTGCCTTACAGCATTTTATTCCCTTTGTTCTCCCTCTCTTGCTCTCCTAGTGGGGAGTAGCCTCTGTGTGTGTGTGTGTGTGTGTGTGTGTGTGTGTGTGTGTGTTTGTTTCTCAAATTTATGTACCCTTTCATTAGGGCTGTGCACTATTCCAGTTGGTTGACAAGAAGTTAAAAACACATACTAAAAAGAGGCTACTAAGGTTTTTGTGGTTTCTTCCACTGCTCATTTTACACCCCCTCCCAAACAATTAGTGGTTTGGACACCTTGTGGGTGGGATTTTTTGAGAAAGTCACATTTTGGGAAGGGGGAAGGAGTTGTGAAAGTGTCTTTGTTGGTTGGTTGGTCTCAGCCCCCCCCCCCCCACCTGATGAAGTGTTTTTCAGGCAAGATGTCTTGCTACAGGGCATTAGTATCAAGAACCGGTTAATGTATCTGTGACATAAAGAAGATAAGTTAAGAACCACCCACCCGCCACTCCCCACACTTTGTGATAAGAAATGTAGGGAAACTGAAAGTTTACAGTCCTGCCCACTGCCTGGCTGACGTAGATTGTAATCAAGGATAATGTGCATGAAAATAAAATCTGTTGACTTTTAAAGTGTTACAACTCCTCTGGTTTTTTTTCTTCTTCTTGTCATTTTTGCTTTCCACCCTGGAGCTGATTAACAAGACTCCTCCTGCTGAAAGTTAGTTCCAAAGGGATCCTTCGGAGTAAATTGAAAGAGTTGCCGGATGATCACCGCTTTGTCAAAACTCGTATATGCTTATTGCTTATTATCAACCAGGTTCTGTTTTAATGAAATACTCAAACAAGATAAAGCAACAGCACCGTACCAGTACCGTACCGTACCGTAGTCATTAGCCAGGAGCTTAGAGACTGCTTTAGGGGAAAGTGAAAATACCCTTGTTCATTCCTATATTTATTAAATTCGGTGCCTTATTTATGTGGCAATTGGCACCAAAGTGAAGGACTGCAGCAAAGAGCTTACCGGAGACCGGCAGTTTCTTTTAGTCAGAGAATGAATGGAAAGGATTTGATGCTGCCAGATACCCTACTCCAGGCCTGCCCAAACTTCGGCCCGTCTGATGTTTTGGACTACAGCTCCCAGAATTCTAAGCTTATATTGCCAATGACAAAGGACTGTGGGAGTTGCAGTCCAAAACATCTGGAGGCCAGAGTTTGGGCAGGCCTGCCCTATTCATTACGTTTTAAAGCTGGCATGGCCAAACTTCGGCCCTCCTGATGTTTTGGACCACAACTCCCAGAATTCTAAGCTTCGTTTGCCAATGGCAAAGGACTCTGGGAGTTGCTGTCCATAAACATCCGGAGGGCCAAAGTTTGGACATGCCTGGTTTAAAGGGATTGTCAAGGTAGGAGATAGGCTTGAGGGGAAAAGTTACTCCTACCGTGAGGATGGCGATGACCGGGGGTGTTTTATATATTTATATGGGCAGCTCCCTACTGAAACACACCTGTCCCCAGCAAACACTCCTCGTTCTCCGTGCGTGCGAGATTAGCTGAACTAGAACTAGGTAAATGTCCTGTAAAGTTTGACAGGTAGGGTGGAGACATCCTGCGTGGAATGCGGGATTCTGCAATTTTATCTATGCTGGCCAGCTCGGCTGTTAAGGATGTCTCTTTTTAATTTGGAAAGATTCTTGAAAGTTTACTGCTGTGTGAGGTGCCTTCATCGAAACAAGAGCCTGTTCTGAATAAAAATAGAAGGGAAGGGAGGGAACCTATGGATTATCCCCCCCCCCTTGCCCCTGTTAAGGAGGCCAAGTGAGGAATTGAACTCCCTGCTTCTGACTCGTCAGCCAGAGGCCTAAAAAGCACTGAGATATCGAGCTTTTCATAATCATCTTACTTGCTCGTTTCCTGGCCTAAAAACGGGCACTTTACAAAACAAAACACCGCACTGTGTGCCTGGGAATAGGTTATGGTGTGATAAGCTCGATATAAAGAACGGTACGCTTGGTGGTAAATGCACATTTATCTCCCGAGAGCGGCTGGAGTACTTAAGAAGTTCTGTTTCCCGAGTGGAGTACTCAAAACACTTGATACCGTAACGGTGCAGATAATTTCGCCCCGTGTTTCACACACTTTGGGCAAGCACGTTGACGCAAGTCGTGTGCTCTCTACCTGGGTTTTCTTCTGATGGAAGCGGCAATACGCGTGTAAAGAAAATTGTGGTTCCACTGTGTGTCGTAGAGAGCCTAAACGCACATTTGTGAGCCTGATGTACAAGGTAAAGTGTCATCTTACGCACACATACCTTAAATGTTTCCAGGAAAAGTTATTCCTGGCCTTTAGACACTTGGGTGCCTCAGTTTGCCTGGCGAGCATTGGTTTCGTAGAAAACATTGGTCAACATCAGGGAGAACTTGCTAGACGATCTTGTCTGGTTCCTTTGCTGCACAAAGCATCTGGATTCTCTCCCTTTTTTTGCACATGGCGTTGTACGAAGTCTAATTTGTACATACTTTTGTAGCTTGATTTTGCAATATGTGTAAGGAAACAGGTTTTAATGTCGTCTGTCCTCCTCAGCAAGCGAGGCCCTGAGCAAACATTTCTGGCCAAAACCTTGCTTTATTTATTTACTTTTGTCAGAAACAACTTTTGTTCTTGATCGCAATTAAAATGTACAAGACAACAAAACCTCATTTAATGATCTGCCTTAAACTTTGGACTGCTAACTTTCTATTATATAATGATACTAGGTGCCATACAGATATGTTTGTGTGTGTGTGTGTGTTTTGTAATAGTTGCTGTCATGATTCCATGTTACCTTCCCCAGAAAAATGTATTTTGAGAATCTTTTAATACAGGCCATTAAAAGGGGAAAAAGAGAAATAGTTTTGATGGAAACCCCCCCCCCCCCATCTTAGAATAGGTGGGTATCCGGGGTGGGGGTGGTGGAATCCTTCCTGTGACACATTGACACTTGTAGAGGACAGATTTTTGTCTTAATCTTTGTAGGATGCAGGGCATGTGTCTCGAAGGGAAAGGATTGTGTAGTTATACTGTAGCAGTTTTATCGTCTTCCAGAAGATTTGGGTTTCTTAGAGAGCCCAGTTAGAGCTGGTTGATCTGACTGTCCCAACTCTGCTGCTGGTGCTGGTTTATGCAGTGTGATTCTAACCGGTATATAGTTAATGATTGATGATTGATGTCAGTTTTCCATGTAGGGTGACCACATGAAATGGATGAGACACTTCCTTTAACAACTGGAGTAGAGGGGGGGGGAAAGGTCAAAAGGTGCAGCCATTCGACTGTTTGGTGACATTGTCAAAACTATCATTTCCATGTGTGATCTTACACTGGGCTCCTAATTCCCTGCCTAGTGTTGGGGTGCCTGGTAGGACTGTGCCGTTGGGTGCAGTTGCGCTCAAAGTTGTGATGTAAAAGGGTACATCCAAGTGCTTGTGTTTGGAATTAGCAAGCCGGGGAGTTGATCAGCAGCTCATCTACTTCAAACCAAAAGTATATATTTTTTCCTTGGGAATATAGAATTAGTCTTTTGGACATAACTTTTAAGAAGCTGTCATTTCTACAAGAAAACTGGATTAAATACTGAAGAAATGTGAAAGGGGTATTAATTTCTTTGACTTACTTGCTTTGACCATCTAGCACTATATTTGTTCTCTTTTCCAGTGGTTTGTATGTGTGTCGGTACATTTATATATATCTTTTTTTTCTACACCTGCAGTCTGAAGACGTCTTATCTCGGAAGAAGCATGGAAGAGACACCTGATTATTTGCAATGACACATCTCTCTTTAACGATTTTGAAGACAAGTCTGCAGACCTAGCACATAGCTGAAGACTGCTTGAATGCCATGCCTAGCAGAATGGGATCAAAAATAGATATGAAGAAAGATTTCATCAAAGTAAAAACTCACTATAATGGGTAAGTTCTATTAAATTGTGGCGTGTGGGGTGGTTTGTACTGGATTTTGCTTGTCGGCCATGACTTTCTTTCAGATCTTGGCTGAAATCCTTTTGCGTTTGATGTAGTATGAAGTTGCTTTTGCAGATGTTCAGTGGGAATTATATACCCAGGCAGTTCACAATTCAAGCACCGAGCTGTGCAGCTAACACCTGCGGAACGGCTTGCTGCATAGGACTTCAGCCTTGGCATGTGTTTTACAGCCACTTGTGCTGCTTTGAGTTATGCAAGCATAGTGACGCAACAGGATTGTAATGTTCTCGTGGTAAAAACAGTAATGCTTCATCTGAGTTGTAGTGGCCTCTTCCAGAGTTGTTTATGTACAGAGTCCTCAGACGTGGTTTACTGTTCCCTTCTTCAGGGGGTACTCCGGGGCTGTCTAGCTTGATTATAACTGCTAAGGCTGCTAAGTGTCAGTTTTTCATGGTAGTTGACCAATGTTGATCACAAAGCAGTTTTGTGTGTTTTAATTCTACTTTCAAGTATCTCCAGGGTTCATTCTGTGAAAAGCTGATGAATTTTTATTGTTTATTGCTTTACTTCCTTCTTTGTCTTAGTAGAAAACCTCACATTCCAGTATTTTGTATGTAGATAGTTATTGCCGCCCACAGGAGAAAGGCAAAGCTGACATCTATAATGCAAGTTGTTTATTTATTCAAAGTATTTTTACCCCGCCTTTCTCCTTAAAAAGGACTCAAGGCAATTGACTTCATTAAATGACAACAATCAAAGCCAAAGACAATTCATATACGAATATTCAATCATTCAGTTCATTCATTCATATCAGTTTATTGAACACATGTGACATAATGTATAACAAACAGTTTCTCAAATCAGGATATACAAAGTATGCTTCCAGATGCATTGAGTTGCTGGTTCCGTATGATGAGACATGTCAAACTGCAGGGAGAGTTCGGTGTCAGACTGTAAAATTTAGAGTCAAGAAACATTCAGGAAGGTGTTAAATTACTTAAGATATTTCTTTGCGGTACAGTACATCTCTGATATGATGATTAAGCTAATGACAAACAAGAGGGAGTCGTACTATTCATAGTTGTGTCACTGTCTCCATAGAAGCTTGGGTGGGGGAATATTTGTACACTTCAGGTGTAATGTTGCTTCAAGCGCCTGCAGTTGATCGTTCCGGATAGCTGAAGAATAGGTCGTGTTTACCTAATTTTCCCGTATGTAAAGAAGCTCTTTGATTTGGTGGCTGCACGCAATTCTAGGAATTCCTTTGAATTAAACCTTTGTTGACCTGTATCGGTGAAGAATGTGTAGAATGCTTTCGCCAAAAAGTACCTCCTTAGTCTGACAAAATATCGGGTTTGGGTCAGGGTGGGGTCATTTCCTTCATGAGCAAGGAACAGGGTGTTGTTCCCTGTGGAATTAAATGCCAGCAATTGCTTGTCTTTAGTTCTTTTTTAAAAAATTATTTACTTGTTTCATATCATCGGGGTCCCTACATAGGATGGGGAATAGGTTCTTTGAATCCTAACAGACACCAGGTTGTTGTAGTGACTGCTCGTGGATTGAGTCTTGATAAATCCACGTTCTCCACCCTGAGCTCTTTGGGTGTCTCTGAACCATTCGTTCTCTCTCCACCTTATATAGCTCACAGTTGTCGTGAGGGATACAACTGAGAAGAGAGAACCCCCATGAACTCTCTTGATCTCACTGAAACAATGGTGGATATGAATTGCAATGAAGAAGGAAACAATGCATAAGCAGTAGTCTGAAGAAATCTGGGCTTCGTTTAGCTGGCTTTACCATACGGGTGCTGCTAAAACAGAAGCTGCCTTGGTTTTACCATCTGCCATGGAAAGTAGATACAGAGATAAACCTCCGTTGGTGCTTCTGGATCTTCCAGTAGCCGTCTGTGCCTTTGATCACGATATCCTTCTAAATTGTTTCTCTGAGATAGGACTTAGAAGCGTGATCTTGCGTTGGTGCTAAGGACTTTTCTAATATATTGTGGCTGTACATTTTTGCAGGTGGCTCCTTCCTCCTCTCAATTTGTAAGAAACTTCTGGCATAAGTATTCTAGAGTTCCCTTTTGAGGTACTGCCAGTTGCAAAGGCCATGAAATTTATCTCTGTTTCCCACACTCTAATCTCAAAGGGTTATATCGGGTAGAGTGACAGGCTAGAACTCAGGATATTGTGTTATGTTTCTTTTCAGCCATGCGGGATCACTGGCATTTTACATATCTTGAAAATCCTGTTAAGTTTTCAAGGTATGCACCATATATCAGATGCGGTTTGATGGCAAATGAAACACACAGGGTCCTATTTAAAATCCTGGACAGATGTGTAAGGACAGTATTAAAACAGATAAGCTGAAATGTAATCTGTTGAAGACTGTGGTTTGGGAAATGCGGGAAGGAGAGTTAGATCAGATTCTTGATGGATTATATTTCCCCATAAAAAGTTTGAGAATTATGCTGAAGGTGACACAGGTGACACGATGTAGAGTGATTTAGCAGGAACATCCTGTCAAATAGAAAGCTGATCTAGCCAGAATGACTTGCATCTTGTGTATGTCCTTGCTTGATTACTGTAATACACTGCTACAAGGCCTCCTTCGAGATAGTTTTGAAACGACAGCTGGCAAAGAATGAAGCAGGTAAAATGCGTGTCGGAGTTAGTTAATGCTTGGATTGTGTTATACCTATTATGCCTCCTGTGCCGGGTTAATTTCCAGTTCGCGGTGCTAATCTGGAGCATTACGGTACTTGCCCTACCCTCTAGCCCAGGTGTGGTGAACTTTTTGTCCTGTTGTAAAGCGCCCAGAGTAGCCTTGATTGCAGATGGTATATAAATCAAATCGGATAAATACAATTTTGGAAGACCTGTTGTTTTGTACAACAACTACGAGTCTCTCCAACTTGTGTTGCCTCCAATACCTACAAAAGGGTGGTGGAGTCTCCTTCTTTGGAGGTTTTGAAGCAAAGGCTGGATGGCCAGCTGTCGGAAATACTGTGATGGGTTTCCTGCATGGCAGGAGGGGTGGACTGGATGGCCCTGGAGTTCTCTACCAACTCTATGATTCCACGAATAAAGAATTCTTTACTGAATAAAGAACTGTGGGAGTTACCGTCCAAAACATAAGGATGGTGGCCGCATGCCCTTGGAAATTCCTCCTCAGGACGATGTGTTTGTCCTGTTCCATCAGCAATAAACAAAAGCCTGAAAACACATTTATTCTACTCAGCATCTGATGGTGGGAAGGAATTAGCAGAGACTCCATTATTATGTACTCATGCTCGGAGTTTGATTTTGGAGCTGCCTGGTAGGAGGGTGACTCCCTAAAGGGAGATTAAAATATCTTTTAAATGAATAAACTCTGTGGTGCCATGTGAGTACCTCAGCTTGCTTTCCTCATATCCCTCATAAATCTCTCTACAGAGTGTCAGTGTGTCAGCTGAGCTATTTTCAAGATATGTGTAAATACCTAAAGCACTGTAGTAAGATAAAAACATAAGCAAAAGTATTAGGAATTTCCAACTCATGTATCCGGTTGACAGAATACTCCCATCAGTTCGGTGTCCTGTATGTCAGTTCAGCTAACCTCTGAGCCTTTACGTAATCTGCATATATTCACATGCAGTCATAAGGGCAGTTTCGGGTCTTGATATTTGAAGTCATAGACATACCATTTTAGGCAGCGTCTTTGTGCTTAATAGCAAAAAACAAATATGTAGCTATTAAACGTGCGGCTTCTTTTCTTTCAGGGATATCCTGATAACAAACCTGGGTGTAACCATGAATTATTCTGAACTTTGTGACGAAGTGAGAGAGATGTGCAGTTTGCTTCAGGAGCAGCCAATTACCCTCAAGTGGATTGATAACGAAGGTATTTCAGAATCACACTGTATGCTCTTTTTCTTTTTCTTTTCTTTTTGCAAATATTTCTCTGACGGAGTCTTTCTTTCTTCATTGGCCCCAGCAAACTAGACTGGCATGTAAGCACTACTGAACAGAATATAAATAAGTAATAAGATAATAACACAAATAATATAAACATAAAATATAAAAATAAAAACAGGCTTTGGCAGTGTAATTCTTTTCTAATGCACATTTGTTACTGAATGTTTGTGTGGTAAGGCCTAATTCCTCAAGACATTTCATATAGCCTATCAGGTTATGAATTACATTCATCGCACTTTATAGAGAGAGTTGCTGGTTCACCCTTTATTTCTCCCTCACTTTCGTTCCCCCCCCCCTTTGGTAGGTGATCCATGTACCATTTCATCCCAGATGGAACTGGAAGAGGCGTTCCGTTTGTACTCTCAACACAGGCACGAAGGGCTTGTGATTCATGGCAAGTAACCCGGATAACACTTCAGACATGATTGAAATATCTTCTCCCCCTGTAGTATTGGGTGATCCTTTAGAATCCAGTTTTACTATTGAAAGATTGAGGCCACGAACTTTGGTTTCCTTCTTGTTCTCCTCTTCTTCCTAACTAGCTGGTTCTGCTTAGATCTCTTTTCATATTCTGTGGGACATTCTCTTCTTCACCCCGCACATGTCTGTGTTGCTTTCTGCAAAATATGTACAGTAGGACCCCAGTATCCGCTGGGGATTGGTTCCAGGCCTTCCCGTGGATAATGAAAACTATGGATAAGAGAGAACACCGAAAAGTCCCCCAAAACTGCTGTTTTATGACAGTAGCTTGCTTTGCAGCTGCTGGATCATGTATTCATTTTTTTCCTTTGCCAACTGCAGATAACTGAATCAGTGGATAATGAATCAGTGGATACAGGGGTCCTACTGTATTTACTTGCTCTTCATAGTGTCACAGCCCTCCCAAAATGTAACTCTAAGTAGGATCCATTTTTTCCTGGCTCTTTAGTATATAATTAAACACAAAAAGGGCCATATGAATTAGGCCAATGTGTCCTGCTGCCTGTGGGCATTATATATTGAGCTGTATATTGTCCCTCATTGCTATAAGCCACCTTGGGTCCTTTTCCAAGGAGAAAGGCGGGGTAAAAATATTCAAAATAAAATAAGTAAACTTTGGAATTGTCTTGAAGTACAAGCTGATACTACTTGCTTCTTTTCTTCTTTCTTTCTTCTGTATTCACAGCTCTTTGCATGGCAAATGTGCTTCCTCTTCTCTGTCAGCCCTCTTCGTTATATAAATCCTTCGTTTCATGCTTGTTTTTTCATAGACCTCCCCAATCTCACCTTTTTTCTCCCCTTCTGTGATAAACACCTTCCCCCTCTTCACTTCTGCCCTTTCTCCAGTGTTCGGCCTTTGAAAAAAACTGGTTCTTCTATGGAAGTCAGTAAGTTCTCTGCACTTTTGGATAAAACGGGCAAATTGCTAGAAATGTTACATCATAACGAAAATGTTTACACCTTTTTGATGGATGTTGCTGTTGTTTTTGTTGCAGTTTTCCCCGGCATTCCAGAACAGCCCGGCATGCCTTGCCCAGGAGAAGACCGTAAGTGGTTTTGGTTTTGTTTTGCCTTAGAGCTACGCATGGGGTGTCTTTGGACGCATTGTGGTGTGTTAGGAGGCATCATGCCTAGGGAATTCTTGCATTTGTGGCCTAAAAACATAAACCAGCACACCTGGAACATGCAAGTTAGAGGGCAGCAGTCCAACATAAAAAAATAAAATTGCTAGGAAACAAGTGTTTTGTCTGCTCTTCAAAGGTACTCTTGATTTATTGTTAGGTGCCAGCCTTTTACTGGCAATATACTGTGCTGCTTTTCTTTATTTGAAGTTCACTTTTAACATCAGTGAGAAGGCCACGTCTTTTGGCTTTGGGATTAAATCTCTCAGCTCTTAAACAGCAGTGAAACAAATTGTTCCGTCTGCAACATCCTTCTACTAATATTGTGAAAGTACCGAGATAATCTTGGGCACGGAATATGGGCCAACAGTTTCAGATGTGGCTGTTAATGCAAAGACTTCATTGTCGCCTGAGTGCTCTGTTTCCCAAAGTGTGGGTTGTTACTACGCCGATAGGTACCAAACGTGTTATTACAGGGAGAGTAGCAAGAGTGGCTATGTGTCAAAACGGGGTTGGTGTATTATTCCACTTCTGGTACTTCAGGTTGAAATGAATGTGTGCTTTTCTTTGAAATGGGTGCAACACAAGACTTAATTTGTCTAATGCAGAGTTGTGACCCAACATTCCATGCTATCTAGGGCCGGCTTACCAGGAATGAGCTTTGCCCTGATACTTCTAGGCTTTCTGCTCCTGCTGCTGCTTATATACCACCCCCTAGTGTTTTAAGCCGTGCATGTTGTTAATGGTGTCGCCAATTTCATATGTAAGGCAGCCAGAGTAAGATCTTCCTATATTGATCAAATTGGCATTTACTGTAGGGGCGATGCTGACTCTTGAATGATAACATTCGTTTTGACCACTCTAACTTTGAAAACTGTTCAGTCACAACTTGTGTTTTTTGTATTTTTCTGGACCTATGTAGTTTTAGTACTTGATATGGCCCGAACGGCTAATCAATAAAGTTGTTGTTGTTGTTGTGGTGGTGGTGGTGGTGGTGGTGGTGGTGTTTTAAGCGCTCTTTGGGCAATTTAGTTATGTAGGTTATATATTCGCTCCCCCCACCCACCCTCGAGCTGTGTGCTCTGTTTACCAACCTCAGGAGGATGGAAGGTTGAGCAAACCTTGAGTTGGCTACCTGAGCCTTCCTCCTCTTCCTTAGCAGGAATGTTGGAAGTAGACAGAAGCAACAAATATCCTGTAGTATGTTGTCTACATTAGGCAGGCATCTCCAAACTTGGGCCCTCCTGATGTTTTGGACCACAACTCCCAGAATTCCAAGCCTGTGTTTCCAATGGCAAAGGACTGTGGGAGTTGTGGTTCAAAAAATCTGGACACAACACTTGATTGTAGGCTGCAGATGCCATAGACAGTGTAGAGAGGGCCCCCAGTGGTGTACCCCCTCCTTTAAAGCAAAGCAAAGTGTTCTGCTTATATACCACCCCATACCACTTCAAGTAGTCTCTAGACGGTTTACAATTTAAATTGCAGTGTGCAGGCTACACATTGCCCCCGCTCAACTAAGCAAGCTGGGCACTCATTTTACCAACCTCGGAAGGATGGAAGGCTGAGTCAGCCATGAGCTGGCTACCTGGGATTGAACCCCAGGTCATGAGCAGCACAGTTTTAGCTGCAATACAGGCATTTAACCACTGCGCCATGGGGCTCTTACCTGACTGTTCTGAGGTTGAAATCCAGTACTAGGCTGCATCTAGAGGAGGTTCATTGAATCCGGTGAGCCAGATCCCCTGTAAGTTCTGTTGGGGCAGTGGTGTTATTCATCCTCAGTCCTTACAACTCCTCTCTGGAAGGTCCTTCCTTCCTCTTCCATCCTTCCACTTTATGGTAGAGAAATGGTTGCAAACAGACCTACATAAAAACATAAGAAGAGCCCTGCTGGATCAGGCCAAAGGCCCATCTAGTCCAGCTTCCTGTATCTCACAGTGGCCCCACTAGATGCGTTTGGGAGTGCATGAGACTAGATATCTGTCTCCTGTCCACCTGTGTGGATTAGGAGGTTTTCTCTTCTAAATTTGGGCAAAATTCTTGTCCCTCTGCAGTTTTTTGCTTGGGGTACGTTGATAAATGAAAAATAAATGTTTCTTTCTCGTGATCAACCGATTTGCCGAGTTCTGTGTCGGGCAGCTTTGCTTGGACCGTAAAATTGCTGACTAATCCAACTGGAGTTCCTGGCTTTTTGTACGCTTTGTAACTAGCCGTGAGTTGCAACCCCTGTTTTATGAGCTTAAATTAGTTCCGTTTTAAAAACACAGTTTGTTGGGTATGAACTCGTAGGGGTTTTCGTTAGGTCTTTGCATTATAAATTATGGATCTGTATAGATTAATGTAACTCAGTTGACCTAATTCGTCACTGGTGTGTAGAAAGCACAGGCAGTCCCGTTGCTGTGTTGTGTGTGTGTGTGTTGTGTCATTATAGTCCATGTGTCATTGTGTCATTATAGTCGTGACTCCATATCCGTGGAGTTTTCTTGGCAGGAATACTGGAGTGGCTTTGCCAGTTCCTACTCCAGGCATCTACAGCATCTGGTCTTCCCTGGTGGTCTCCCATCCAACTACTAACCAGGGCTGACCCTGCTTAGCTTCTGAAATCAAGCGAGATTGGATGTGCTTAGGGCATCTAGGCACCTCTGTTGCTGTGTTAGTGGGCAGATAATCAGAAAAGTCTGCTCGATAGGATATAGTTGGCGAGTGATTTTAAAATCGGGCTTTTCCAAGACAAAAGTGAATGAATCCTGTATGATTCCGTCAATGTGAGGCCTTGCTAGAAACCTCACAATTGGATTGCTTGCTGTTCATACCACAGTACAACTGGTCAGTGAAAATTGGCCAGGATTAGTTCTCAGCTATTCGAGCAGATCAGATTAACAGGGCACTTGGATTATGTACCCGTGTGGCAATTCCTAGATAAATAAATTAGGTTGTTTCGGCGAATGTAATGATCCAAAGGAAAGCGTCCAGACAACTTGATTCTGCATGTCCTTATCACCGGATAAAAGTAGCTGTTTGGCTGTTTGTTTTTGTTTTTGTGGCTTCAGTTCTCATTGTAAGTCACTCAAGATGGCTCTTTCGGAAATCTTGTGTGCACACGGCTTTAATTTATTTTTAAATTTTCACTTGTTCTTCTGACTGGTGTTTACAGTGAGCCATATTTAAACTTCTATGCTTGGAAATTATTTTCTGGGACAAGAATGAGAAATCTAATTCTCTCTTCACCCAAAATAGGCTGTCACTTAAATTAGCAATCTGTTATTGCAGACTAATTTTCTGCAGTTGCATAAAAACGAGGAGATTCTGGAATGAATTGGACAGCGAGCAATTGGGTGGATTTCCCCCTTCTACTGAGCTGTGAATGCACATCTCATTCATAGCGGATTATGATGAGACGCTTATCTTACATTTTAAAGCAAAAATATTATTTGCATTTTTACGTTGATTTCTTTTCAACTATCTCGCAAGCCTTGGCATATGTGGAAGCCCTAAAGTTTTTTTACGAATGCCTTTCAAAATTAATATGGTGTTATAGTAAACTTGAACGGGTTGCAGTTTAACTTTGACTCCATGGAAAAATAAGCTTTAATAACATGCCTCCCAATGAGTGAAACTCTAAATTAGAGATGGGCACGACTCAGCGAAATTTTCGTTTTCATTTTCGTTTTTTCGTTTCGTTTCACAACGAAAACGAAAATGAAATTTTTTCCAAAATCAGAACGACAACGGAAACGAAACGAAAAATTTTGTCGTGTTTTTCGTTTTCGTTATGGCAGACACATTGCATTGAAAAGAATGCTAACGAAACGAAAAATTTTCATTTTCGTTTTGTTTTTTTGTTTCATTTCGCAATGAAAACGAAATGAAAAATGTTCAAAAAATTCGCCGAAAAACGAAAATGAACCGAAACGGACCCCTAAACGAAAAACGAAAAATAATTTTTTTGAGTCGTGCCCATCTCTACTCTAAATGTATACACTAGTTCAATTGCATTGTTTTGCATTTGCCTCTTCCCAAACAGCTGTTCTAAACAATGCTCACAAAACTGTGTTCAAAACCTTGATTTTTTTAAAAAAAATATTTTACAATATAACCAGCCTTTATCCAGGTTCTAAAGCTGATTTGTGTGTAAGCGACAGCATATGAAATAAAAACGTTCCCATTTTCTTGGAGCATTCTGAATTGTAAACAGAGGTAGACCAATATTAGTCAACAGGCTGAAAAGATATACAAGACATTTAACGAGTTTAGCTTCCAAGCAAGACCGTTAAAAACCATTAATACAATTAAAAGATCAAGCTTCGGCATGTATACCCGTCATGCCATCTTCAGGCTATCAGAAACGACCACATATATAATAGTTTTTCCACAAACAAAACCTATATAAAATAGTTTTTCCACAATTGCTCATCCTCTAAAGTAGTGGTTCTCAACCTGTGGGTCCCCAGATGTTCCTGGACTGCAATTCCCAGAAGTCTTCATCAATAGCTGAGCTGGCCAGGATTTGCAGTCCAGGAACATCTGGGGGTTGCAACAGGAGTTGCAGTCCAGGAACATCTGGGGACCCACAGGTTGAGAACCACTGACCATTCTAGGCATGTCCAAACTTCAGTACCCAGATATTCCTGGACTGCAACTCCCAGAAGTCTTCATCACTAGCTGAGCTGGCCAGGATTTTTGGGAGTTGCAGTCCAGGAACATCTGGGGACCGCAGCAGTTGAGAACCACTGCTCTAAAGTGTAAACTCAGAGTGACCCCCCCCCCCGTCTGTACTCTGGTTTGATTTGGTTTGGCTTTGCTTCCCGTCAGAGTCCTCATGGCTTGGAAAAGGCGGTTCCTCCACCCGTGTGGAGATAAACCTGTGAACGCTGATCCTTTTGGGGCTGTCAAATGTTCCAGTGCAGATTCATCAATCCCGGAGTTCACCATGGATGTAGAGCTCAGTCATCTCTCTCGGATGTCAAATTTGCCCGGTGGCCTTTAGGTCTATGCCACTTTGATCTGGGCTAATCATGTACGGTTTTAACACTCCTGTCGCGCTCCCCAACCCAACCCAACCCTAGTGCAAAAGGCTATCGGAAGCACTTCCTATTCGAGTGCTCCCAAGTCTCTTGTTATGCTTCGTGGAAGTTGTGGGAGCAACAACGCAGCTCGATGTGGCTGCGCTATTATTCGCAATCACACTCCACGCTTCTAGAAAAACTCCCATTCTTCTCCTGGCTTCCCATCCTTTGGTTTGCAGGGGCTGTGCCGGTACCCCAAACCTCCCCCCCACTCTCTCTTTTTTCCGTCCGCTGGCAGCCAACTTAATGTCTATTTATCAGCGAGGTGTGCCATTATCGGCGCTTTCTCTTTATCAGTTCCTTTGACATCCATGCCATGTTTTCGTCGGTGCCTTGGCTGCTCGCTACAGCCTCCCAAGGGATGCAGTACCACCCGTGCCTGGATACATGAGGCAGAGATGTGAAAGAGAGAGAGAGAGAGGGATGGATAGAAGGGGAAAACCAGGCTTCCATTAAATATTTGCTCTCAATGTTCAGCCTGATTCTCCCTGTCGTCTTCTCTCTCTCTCTCTCCTTTTTTTCTTTCCTGGGTGGGTGGGTGGGTGGGTGTCTAGTGCTATTCAAGCATCATCATCATCCCTGACAGAGGGGCACGGGGGAAAAAAAAAAGCTCATGGCATCCCTACCGCCCTGTAAAGCATAAAGAAATTACATGCTGAGGAAGCGAAAGAATAAACGCCAGTGAGTAATTCGTTTTCTTTCCCCCCCTAGATGATGATGATGATTATTGTTTTAACTGTGCCTTGCCTGCGATGGTTGTGAACCCAGGCCGCCGATGCAGGGTTCCCCGTGCATGTGGTGCAATGGATAATAGAAGTCAGCGTTTTGGTTATCTCATTGCCCTTTGCCGACAGCTCTCCTTTGCAGCCGCGATCGCTCGGAACGGATTTTTTCCTCTCTCTCTCTCTCTCTCTCTCTCTCACGGCCGCCTCTCTTGCGCCTACTGGGATGTGCCTGACATACTGGGGTGTGGGGTGTGGGGAATTGCCCTGAAAAGACCGTGTTCTTTGCCAGGAGCCGGGTTTTTTATTTATTTATTTTTTAAAAGGGGAAGATACAGACCGAGGACTATGCCGCGTGAGTGATGGTGCTAAGGGAGATTAATGAAAGAAATGTATCCCAAAAAGCCTGACGGTATGTTTGTGTGAGTGTGTGTGTGTAGTGTATTTTTTGTTTCTTCGTTTGGATCAGGTTTCCTTAGATTTGTTACCGAAAGCTGGAATGGCATTAGAGTGTGTTCTTCTGTCGTCACACTGAAGAGAAATACGATGGTACCGCATTGCTACATTGGGCTAAATCAATATGTTTAATGGTGGGATTGTATTTTATTTTTATTTTTTGCCATAGCTGACGCTAAACATATACTAGTGATGTTATCTGGCTTATTTTTCGGCTCGGCTAAGGAGGAGAGGTATCTGCCTGTTCTTGTTTACTGTATAGCAAGGGTGTTGTTGTTTTTTTTTTAAATGTCCTTTTCGGTCATTGAGTCACGGAATCTGATCCAAAAACCTAATCGTATTTGTTTATATTAATGTTCAACCTTTATAAAAATACAGTACAGGTCTTATCTCTCTTTTTTTCCCCTCTGCAGCTTTTATATTCTGTTGCTTCTTGTGTCCCATTTGCCCAGCGTCATTAATGAAAATTAAAACATGGGTCTTAAAGTGTCTTTTGGGGGTTGAATCAGTATTTTCCCCGAGGAGGGTTTATTTATTTATTTATTTATTTTTCCTTCTGGATCTACCTGGCTCATTGTATTGTCTGCTACACCCTGTATGTTTCCTCATGGAAGAAAACGATGCTGTATTTATTGTTTGCTTGTGGCCTGTAAATATTTTGGGGCTTCTTTCTCCCTTCATTTGTTGCTGTATTAGCAGCGGTGATTAGCTTATTCAGAGCACGCGAACAGCTCCCAACCCCCAAATGAAGAAAAGACTGACTGTGAGTCTATAGAGGCAACTCAGAAAGGTTTTGCTTGCAGAGGGCAATTTGTTTTTTTTAACTATGGATGAGCAAGCTTCTATAGGTTAGAAAGATTAGGCAAGGGAGGCAGGTCAATTGTACAACCGTATTTGTAAAAATAAGCAGCCATGCTGATATTAAATTAGTTGTATCATCGTTTCTCTGGAGCGTTTAAGCTCCACTCTGCCCCTCCCCCCCAATATATACATGCTATTTGCATCTGGAAAAGAGCATAATAATCAGAGAACAAGTTGCAAACATGCTGTCTAGGAGATTTGGGCATCTGAGTCAAGTTAACTTGGTCAGGCTTATTTTGGTTTAATTCCAGCTGCACCTTTCCTCTTAAGTCTGAAATGACCAATGTTTAATTCAATGCAGAAACAAGAGACTCATGACTCAATAAAAACAAACCGGCCTTATTTCTCATAAGCTTTTTTTGGACTAAGGAGCCCATGGCAGTTCCCCCTCCCATGTGGAAATCTGCATCTGAAACTCTTGAGAAGGTTCAAAAGCAGATTGTGATCTGATGTGGGGCTTATTAATCAAAGGAAATAAACAGCATGGTCATGCCAAGGCCTATAGGTGTATAGAAATAAAATATTTGGGCCCTGGGCTGTGTGATTTACTTGTTAAATGAGGCCTTATTGTTTAAAGTGGCCTGTACATGTGGCTTTACAGTTTTTTACAAAATTTCCTTCTTTCTTGTCTCTGTGCAATTTTCAAAGGCCTTTGTTTAACATAATGGAAGTATAATCTTAATGAATAGCTTTTGTGTTTAATTGTGCTGCATAATCTTGGATGATCAGAGTGGGTGAGAGTATTCCATATCTTTAGCTCCTTTAGAACTAATATGGTTCTGATTTTTTAAAAAAATTCTTAATTGCCAACTCTTGACCTTGTCTGTCAGGATTTTATTTCAGAATCTAGCTAAGAGTAAATCATGGCTAATGTTAACCATAGTTAATAAAAGTGTTAAGGGAGAAGGGCAAAATTCCCCATGAAGAGATATATGGGTGTATTCTTTTATCCTTTTCTCTTAATTGTTTTCTATTTAACCTCACTGCACCTTTAATGATTCCTTTTACTGGGCTAAGTCCATTCTTTGTACAAACTTGTCTCAGATATCTCAGTGTTGGGCCTGCATTTTATGAGAAGTGTGATAGTCAATTTGCCCATAGTCTCATGATTCTTAGAATGAGAAAAACAAAATCAAACCAAGCTGCTGCTGTTCCTAACACAGTTACTGGGGTTTTCTTAAATTTAGATCTTCATTTCAGGCTACAAGAGACCCTATGGATCACTGAGACTAGCCTTTGTCAGGGAGGCATTGAGCTCTCCAGGAGGTCTATGAAGTTAGGTGACCAGAGCAGGACAGTTTGGGTGGCTGAACCATTTAAATGGACTATTCCCCTTGAGGCGACTTGACAGTGTATCCTGACCAGCTGCATCAGCAAGGTAGAGGCCAGCTGATAATCACAGGTCGGATCCACCCCAAGGACGGGAAGTGTCGGAGTGATCTCTCACCCCTGTTGATTCTTCTGGTTGGGTATAAGGAGAAATGTAAGCCATCCTCTAAAGAGCAGTGGTTCTCAAGCGGTGGGTCCCCAGATGTTCCTGGACTGCAACTCCCAGAAGTCTTCCTCACTAGCTGAGCTGTCCAGGATTTCTGGGAGTTGCACTCCAGGAACATCTGGGGACCCACAGGTTGAGAACCACTGCTCTAGATCAGTGGTGGTGAACCTTCGGCACTCCAGATGTTTTGGACCACGACTCCCACAGTCCTTTGTCGTTGGCTGTGCTGGCTTGGAATTCTGGGAGTTGTGGTCCAAAACAGCTGGAGTGGCCGACGGTTCGCCACCACTGATCTAGATAAGCACTCCCTCACCACCTCCATCCCTGGTGTAGTAGTATCATTTCAGGAAAGGGTGGATAATTAAATAATAATAATGATTCAACCTCTTATTTGTAACAAAATGTTGGTTCTGCTATCACGACTTCATGAGCCGCATGACACAGTGGTTAAATTGCTGTACTGCAGCTACAACTGTACTCGCAACCTGGGGTTCGATCCCAGGCAGTCAGCTCGAGGTTCACTCAGCCTTCCATCCTTCCAAGCTTGGTAAAATGAGTGCCCAGCTTTCAAGTGGTGGGGTGGGGGCGTGGCAATGTGTAGCCTGCATAATTGAATTGTAAACCGTCTAGAGAGTGCTTGAAGCGCTATGGGGCGGTATATAAGCAGAACACTTTGCAAATCTGCACCCACTGTGCCGTGCAGTTGTAACTCACAGGCCTGTACCTGTGGGAGTGTGCATGGAAGACCAGCCACTACCTTTGGCTTCCTTCTTCCAGAGCAGCGATGGGCTGTCTGTTGATCTCACCAGGCTCCATGTGTCCTGATCACACTCACACACACACACACACACACACACACACACACACACACACACACACACACACACACACACACACACACACACACACACACACACACACACACACACACATTTTATTTCCTCGTGTAGCATATGGTGCCTGTTTAATAATGTATTTACCGTCCTTCACTCTATATTTTAACTAGGTTGGCTGCCCTCGTTATCCTTAGACCACCGCAGTCCCGAATTCCTGGATGTGGCCCTGAATATTCATTTAGTGGCTCTTTTCTGGAGCACAGTAGTTAGGCCGAACTCAAAAAATACATACAAAGCTGGTACAGTATTAGCAAAAATAATATCTATTGTGGACAAGTTTTGTTTGGAATGATTTTCTTCAGAACTTCACAGGTCAGACATTTATTTTGATGTTAACGTGCGAAGTAGGGAACACCAAGAACTCAAACGTAATGCAAATTAACTGTTACGTTCGTCTTTCTGTCAGAAACCAGAATCAAGGTTATTGTTTGTTTTAATGCGAGGCATCTCTCGATCTTGAAGTCTTTAAAGCAGGCATATCCAAACTTCGGCCCTCCTGATGTTTTGGACCACAACTCCCAGAATTCTAAGCTTAGATTGCAAATGACAAAGGACTGTGGGAGCTGCAGTCTAAAACATCTAGAGGGCCGAAGTTTGAACATGCCTGCTTTAAAGCATACCAGTGATATTATATTCTCTTCTTCCCCCCCACTCCATAAAAAGTGCTTTTTCTATCAAGGCTTGGCTGACAAAGAAAAGTTAAACTGCTGCCGTACATATTTTGGTCTTGTGTGTGAAGTGATAGTCTTATCTGTATTGGAGGGGGGACAGATTGAAGTTGTGCACTTCTGGAAAGGAGGCAGAGAAGTAGTTGTCATTTCCAAGGGTTGGATGATGAAGGAAACTCCTGCTATTTATTATTTTTAAATGCCTGTCTGAAGTCATTGTTTCCTGCGTCTCACGTTGAAATTGTTGGTTTTCAATATCAGAACGTAACCCAGTTCCCCCCTTTACTGCAGATTTGCAAGGAAAGTTGCATGCCTTTCTACCAGGTTTGCAAATAACTAGCTGTGGTGTTCTGAAATAAAATCGTTTCAGGTGGCCCAGTGTAGAAGATTGAGAAGCTGGAAAGGAATTGTGTCTTTTCCCTCTTCTTCCAAGGTTTGCACAGGGCTAGCAATGCTTGAACCTAGTAATTGTTGAATTAAGGATGAATGTGGGTGTATCCTAGGACAGTGCATGGTGCAGCTTGAGTCGTCATATATTGATCACACCACACTTTTTTTGGTATCCAAAATATGTTGGGTAGGGCCATCTTGTCAGAAAGCCGGTTGCCTTCCAGCTGGACAGCTGGATAGCTCAGTGGTTGAAGTCGCGGTACAGAGCCAGAGGTTGGCAGTTCGATTCCCCAGTGGGCCTCCTTGACAGAAGCCACACACACACACACACACACACACACACAAGTATAAGCCTAGTTTTTCAGCCCTAATTTTGGGCTGAAAAAAAGGGGTCCTCGGCTTATATGTGGGTCAATACTTTTAGCCACTGAGGCAAGTCATCTGTGGCTAAAAGTCATTTTAAACATTGTGCGCCACTTCTCCTGACCCCTCCCCATGTTTAAAATGACGTCTTAAAAGGTCATTTTAAAACAATGTTTAAAATGACTTTTAGCCACCAACTCAAGCACTTGCCTCGGTGGCTAAAAGTCATTTTAAACATCACACACACACCCAGCTCACAAAGGAGGAGTTACCAGGCTCTGCTGCATTCCCCACCCTAGGCTTATACTTGAGTCAATAAATTTTCCCAGTTTTGGGGGTTTAAACTTAGGGGCCCCGGCTTATACTCGGGTCGACATATACTCGAGTGTGTGTGTGTGTGTGTATGTGTGTGTGTATAGATAGATAGATAGATAGATAGATAGATATAGATATAGATATAGATAGATCGATATATATAGATATATATAGATATAGATATAAAATTCTGCTGGATATTTTGATATGGCTTAAATCAGTGAGAGCTCAACTTCCCTGTAGTTTCAAGGCCTGCTAGAATTTGAAGACAGGACTGCAGTTCCGATCTGATATGGTTTAAAAGTTTCCGTCCTGCCTTGTATTGTGAAAGAACAGAACATGTGTTTGTCACGGTGAGTAGCTGCCTGCTTGCACCTTGACGCCCTTGCGTGGAGCAAGGGCTGTTGGCTCCAAGTGAACAAGCAACATTTAAATGAGAGGATTGCAATAAGCCGTAGATGACTATATAAAGAGACAACCGCCATAAAAGTGTGCGTAACTGGAAACTTGCAAGATTAATGGAATTTTGCAGCATTATCTGCCGTTGGATTTTTTTTACAAGCAAGTAGTTTTCCAACGGGTAATTAAACGAAGGTCTTAACGTTGTTCGGTTGAAGAAGCATCTGCTGGCTTTCCCAGTTAATAATCGTGATAGATGTGCTAACCTGTAGAATTAATGTGGTTTTTTTCAACGCGGATCAAGTTTCCTTGTGTTTAATCAGTGAGGCATTTATAGGCCTGTGTATCTCCAATTCAGTGTGAATGGGAGGATGTGAACTGACCATTGGGCGGTTGTGTCTGCGAGCAGATAACAAAGGGCTCTGATGATAGATCTAAATTTAAACGATTGGAGGAGTTGATTAGAATAGCCTTAGCAACTTCCAGGTTCATAGGACAAAAGTTCCACCAACTTCATTAAGCAAAACCATTAGTCACGGCGATGAGACCTGGAGTCCAGCATAATTTGAAGTACTGCCCATCCATGATTTAATTTCTCTCTCCACCCCCCCCCAGCTCTGGTAAGATCATGACATTTCTCGGCATGGCAGCAGCGGGAAGGCCTCGTTGGCTGGGGCATGAATGTTTGGGACAACCTGGACGTCCTGGTGGTCTCAGCTGTGTTTCCAGGACCTGTTAATTTTGCGGGAACTGAGCATGTGGATATGAGCAGCTTCTGAGTCTCAGCCGAACAACAGACTCAAGAACTGGACCTGTGACTTAGGTGGGGCGAGATCAGTAGAAGGCAAGAGAAAAAGCCGCAGTGCCATTTGTATTTGGGTCTTGCTACCTGTGTTTGGCAGGCACTTAAAAAAAAAGGAACATACAGAGCTGATAGTTTGCTGCCCCCCCCTTTTTTTTTAAAGGTCAGACTGTCAACACAGTTTTTCCATCAGGTTGCTCCAGCCGGTAACTGGAGAAGTTGAGTTATCCTGTTGTTAGGGACCAGTCTCTTCCCCAGGTGCTTTCACCTTTGTTATGGAGGACTCCTGCAGAAGTTCAGTGATTTGTGTGAGTACTCAAAGGGATTTCCCAAACGAGCAGGCCGACGTTTCTATTGGGACCTTCGTTTCAGAGAAACGTCGGAGAAAAGCCGCCCGCAAGTTAAATCTTCTGCGCAAGCTATTGATTTTCCGAGAAGGCGAGGGGGATGAAGGGGGCCAGAAGAGTAGCTAGAAGAAATATTATAACAAAAACACGTGCGTACCCGTACCTGTTACATGGCCATTGCATTCTTGGAGAACCAGCAGAAAAGGCCGAATGAACGGCTGAAGAATTATCTTGGGAATATGTCAGGTAACCACTCAGGAACTCGCTGTTGCCTATAGGTAGCACATCTGGAGGGCATAGCTGCTTCTGTCGTGGCCGAACTTGACTGTTGGTGCCAAGGTTGATTATGCTCAGGTCTGGCTGTTCCTGGGCTGGGATAGCCGTGCGTCGATTAGCCATGCCCTAATAACGCCATGACTGGGTGGCTGTAATGTAAACTGTTGCTGCCTGACTGTTGGCTCAGACGGCTTAGTGGGGAGCCACGTGGCTTTCCCATGTGTACGGCGTTGGCATTAATACTTTTTCTATGGGACCCTTAATGTCTTGGGGCTTAATTAGGTAGAGGAGGGTTTCCCCCCAGTGCTGACTGATCCTCTGATTTCTTCCTCAATGAACTGTGGGTGCGTGCTGAGTTTTAGATGACAAATGAAGCCATAGCTGTCCATTTGGACTTGAGAGATGTCACCTGGTTTTGCAGGCGTAGATGTTGAAGAAGGTGCTACAGCAATAAGTGTTTCCATCCCAGCAAATACACTAGAAACCAGCCGATTTATATGACACAAGCTGGAAACTAGCACTGTTCCATTTTATTTTATCTCTTGGCTTTCCATAGGGTTGTGTCCTTGAAGCAGCTACCTGAAAAACGGAGCTTTTGTTGATAATGGAGTCCTTAATTAAGTGCTGATTCATGTGCTGGCAGTGAATACTCTGTTTCTTAGCGGGTAAATATTGTACAATGCAGAGAGGATTTCATGTTGTAAATATTGTCGATGATGGTACAGTAGATGGTGGGTACCATGTGTGACCTTGAATAGATGGTATATTTATTGTTTTCTGTTTTGCTGGTTGATGTTTTTGCACACCAAGTTCCTCTATTAATTCATTCATGGCATAAATCTGACAAAGACTCTTGTTTACTTTTTTTTCCTTTTTCCTGTAGAAGAAAGCAGTCTGAGTTCTGATAGTTTTGAGTGTGGAGATAAGCAGAATAGGTCTTGTAGATGTAGGTGCAAAGTGACTTTACATTCTCCGCAGTGTGCGTTCAGCATCTTCCTCATATCCTGTTTTTAATGGAAAACCAAAAGAAACACGGTGGATCTGTTCACAGGGGACTTAGCCTAGCACTACAGCAGTCATCTCTAAATTATGTAACTTCATGTGAACACACATTCTACTTCCGGGACAAATAGGAATGATACCTGAAATGCCAAAGTAGTGACTTTGTATTTGAAGTCTCTCCTATTCTCGTGTCAAACCCTATTCCAACTCATAGTCTTTGATCATGTACATTAGGAGGACAAAAAATGGACAACTTGGAGACCCATTAATGGCAAGAATTGACTTCTAAGACTGGGTTTGGCTTCATTAACAGCATGTGATTAATCACCTGAAGGTGTGAAATAGCTAATCTTTTTATCACATAATGAACCATTGATTGTCTTCGATGTAACATAATAGAGAGACATCGGAGGCTGTTCTAATAAATGACATGACTCTTCATTGGCTTATGACGGTGTGATGTCGAATCCACAAAATGACATTCAATGCCAGTCAACAACAAAATCATAGAGAAGACCATATTTAATTTTGTGAACTCGAATAGCTCCAATGCTCTCGTCAGCACAGATAAACATCCCGTGTCTTTTTCATGTTACACAGAGGCCTTATGCTTTATTTGCAATAATTTATTGTGTACTTTTCCTCTTAGACAAAGTACAGTATGGTGTGATAACCCAGGACATTCATCAGTGACAAACACTGGTCTGAAGTCCTCATTTTTGATTTTCTTAAATCTGGCTATGACACTTGGAGCCTACGTACGAAAGAAAGTCTGTGTTTAGATTAAAAAAGACTGTAACCCAGTTAGCTGTCTTTCGAGACCTGCAAGGAAATAGTTTGCTGCCAAGCTAACAGAAGGTGTGAAATACGCAGAGCAAAGACGGCATCAGAAGAGAGACAATGATAGTAATAAATACCTGACAATAAGCACGTGTCTCACTTTACCTTTCGTTGCTTCTTTCTTTTTCATTTTCTACACTCAAGCAGATGTTGTTGGGATGTCCTAAAGCCTTTTATTTACCCAAGTGACATCCTAGTAACTGCTAATAACCCTACTTCACATTTTAAAAAAAATCCCGCTGGACGTAGGTGAGATTCCTACCTACCACTTCCTACGACCCGGTTAGACCACGATTCCACACTCTCCCACATGCTTTCCCAAAAAAGGCCAATCTTTCAAAAGCACAGTTCTTTTTCACGGAAAGTGCTAAACTAAGCAGAGCATTAAGCTTCTCCTGAAAAGCCGCAGGAGCCGAGATCGCTTGCTTGGGATCGAGGTGTACGCCTCCCCCACTGTTTTATTCTCTAGAAGACAATTCCTTTGGTTACAGTAGTGTGTCTGTGGTGCCAGATAACCTCTGGGGTATTCTAGGTAGGCAGGGATTGCTATGGGATGAGCGCTGGGTGAGACTCTAATCTCCTACAGCAGGCATGTCCAAACTTGGGCCCCCCTGATGTTTTGGACCACAACTCCCAGAATTCCAAGCCAGTATTTCCATTGGCAAAGGACTGTGGGAGTTGTGGTCCAAAAACGTCTGGAGGGCTGGTTTGGACATGCCTCTTTTACAGATTGCTACTTTAAAAGCCGGGCGGGCAAGCCCTGTGTCTTAGCACCATATCTGAGCTGGTTCTGAGATGCCTCGGGTTTTATTTTTCCCACCCTACCTAAAAGCAGCTGACAGTTAAACGGTAAAACGGCACATTCTCAATCTCCCGCTGATCACAACAGCTGGTTTTGGCCTACGTGTTTGGGTTTGCTTTTCTTGTCCGTACGTCCAACCTTTCACCGGACGAGGGAGCAGATATGTTCAGGATTGGTAAGGCCATAGGAAGCTTTGAGACCTGGACTTTTTATATCGATTTGTTTTGTAGGACTCTCAGGCATGCCTACAAGCCTTTGAAATGTAGATGGTTGGGTTACTTCCAGATTATTACAGCCCTCTTACATCAAGCCCCTGGTGGTTTTACTCTTTAGCGCTCTTTACTCTGAAGAAGTAAATCCGTCTATGCTGTCCTCCAAAGCGTATGCTGAATTAATCTTTAAAGTGCAGGAGGGGCGTGGTGGCTCAGCGGGCTAGAGCACTGAAAACTGTCGGCTACAAAGTCGGCAGCTCAGCGGTTTGAATTCTGGGTACCACGCAGCGGAGTGAGCTCCTGCTATTAACCCCAGCTCCTGCCAACCTAGCAGTTCGAAAGCATGTAAATGCAAGTAGATAAATAGGCACCGCTGTAAAAATGGAAAGGTAAAACAGTGTTTCCTTGCATCCATGCCGGCCACATGGCCATGGACTTGATCAACACTGGCCCTTCGTCTTGAATATGGAGCACTGCCCCTAGAGTCGGACACGACTAGCACGCATGTGCAGGGGGAACCTTTACCTTAAAGTGTTGGAAGGCTCTTTTTTGTCATGTGGAAGGATGAAAGGCAGTGCTTTTTAGAAAATTGATTTAAATCATGAAACTTCTGACTTCAGATAGTCAAAAAATCAGATTTAAAAAAAAATGTAAATCAAATCCACCCTGTGTGGAAAACAGACTAACAGGGCTGCTTCTTGGAAGACTTCTGAAATGCAGACAGAGTGACATTTCATGATGCTTTTGATTTAAAAAACAAAACAACTAACAGTATAAAACCAAGGTTTAAGAATTCAGCTATCTATTCTGGCTGCTGTGACATGCCACCCAGAATTTTGTTTTCAAACTTTCCAGCCGATGCCTTTCATATTCTATTTTGCACTATTCTATTTTATCTCATGTTTGGCTTGATGCCGTAACAATAAACTTTACCTTGCCAAAAACAAAACAAAACAAAACCTGTTTTGGCTGGAGGTAGGTGAAAGGAGTTCACAAAGACTCGCCTTCAGATTCTGTGTGTGTGTGCTGTTCTCCCACCCACCACCCCTGGAAAAAAAAAAGCCGGTCTCCACCACAGTCTCTGTGAGATCAGGCTCCTTCATTGCCGTGGGGTTGTCTACTTCCTGCACTGGTCTGGCCTTCTCGATGTGGTGTGGCAACTCTCCCATCTCTTCCCTCCATCGGAGGAAGGAAAGGAGAGGCATCGCTGTTTCCCAGGCAACCAGGCTGATCCTCCTTTTCATGCCCGATTGGTGGTTTCGCGGCGCAGTACGACTTGGGTCCAGTTCTGACCCCCCGTCCACCTTCTCCTGAGCAATTGGGCGGAGGGCACGGCACGGAGGCGCCTTCGGCTGCCCATTTGCCACAGGCATTCCAGATGGAGCAGCCTCGTAGTGAATCGATTGGCCGCATTGGCTCAGCTTTTTAGTTAAAACGAGACGTCGTTTGCCCTCCCTTTCCCCAATATATGGCACAAACAAGCGTGGACAGAGATACCAAAAGCTGAGGAACACAGGCCGTTCGTTGGCCGCTCTTGGGGTATTACATGCTGCCAAGTCGTTTTCCGTTTAGGGCAGTGTTGGCGAACCCATGGCACGGATGCCAACGGTGGCCCTCGGGTCCCTTCCTGTGGGCACCCGACATCGCCCCTTCACAGCCACCTGGATTCAGGTTACATTTATTTTATTTATTATTTTAGAGTATTTTTACCCCGCCTTTCTCCTTGGAAAAGAACCCCAGGCGGCTTACAGTAATGAGGGATCATGCACAGTCCAGTACAATTAAGACATGCTGTGTGGCTGTAAATTGCTGTATTGGCACTTTTCGAAAAAATTAGTGGGTCTTGAATCACAGTTTGGGCACTCGGTCTCTAAAAGGTTCGCCATCACCAGTTTAGGGTGACTCATTGATGCTCACAAGAGTCTTCTCTGGCCTTGCAAATGAAGGGCCGTGCCTTCCTATATCAATCTACCGCTATCACCCCTGTTCTTCTTCAACCGTCAGTTGAATTCGGGGCCTGTTGTGAGGCAGAAAAAGCTTCTGAAGTTGCGCATACACACACACACACACAGACGGGGGGTGGTGGAAACGAACCTACTTTAAAGCAAAACTATAGTACAGGTTTATTCTACGACAGATTAAACAGCACCCCCAGGCATCCATGGGGTGTGGAAGGTATATATGTGGTGCACTGCAGCAAACATGCATGATAAAAGTTGCTTATAAAGTCACTGGCAGGATTGAGAGCATTTGATTAAAGAATGACATGTTTTTAGAAGGCGTTTTGAAATGTCCGTGTGTCTGATATGGCAGGAGTTCTCTCTTTTTCATTTGGAGGTCATAATAACAGGATGTGCTGCTAAGAAGAGAATGAACCAGCTTCACTCGCTGGTTCTGTTAAATCTTTTGTGGAAGGCTTAATGCAGCCGGTTATTTCTGTTCGGAACTGGTTTTGTGAACAACCTTTTCAAAATGCAGAGATTATTCATTCTCCTCCTGTGTTTTTTGTAAAATGTAGACGGCGAATGATCCAGTATTTCCTTCATATAAATAGATGTCCTCCGTGCCTTCACCTTTGCCACCATCAAGAAAATATGGAATTAGGAGTCATTATGTTGATGATGGCTAGGATAGTATATAGAGTAGGTAAAGAGCAATACGTTTTGCAAGGCTTGGCATTAAAATTTAGATTTCTTGCAATGTTGGGTGTTCCAAATGGATTGCTACTCTTTCCCAGTCCTGTATATGTTTAACTACCATGTTAGGTTACATTTGATGGCATGATACATACTTGCTGCTGGAGCAGATACATTTCTGTAAACATTGTCTTTGGCATGATGCAGTTTTCAAACTTGCCAAGAGAAGGTAGTCAGAGCTGCCTGCATTGCATTGTGAAAAAGCGCAGTATCTCATGAATTTAATAGACTTCTGGTTTGGGGATAAGTTTGGCATTGGGCAACTGGAAGACCTGGCATTAAAATTTAAATTTCTAGCCTCTGTAGAGGTCTTGTTTGATAACCATCTCTGAAGGGGTATTTATTACCGTTTTCCTTTTCCCCTTGTTTCAAACTTAGAATTAAGGAACATATGAAATCTCATTCCCCCACCCCACCCCATGAAAAAAATGTTATTTTAGTCAGATCTAAACAAATTTCATTTACACAGGTTGTCATTTCTGCTACTTTTCCTGTTCCATAGAAGTGTCAGCTTCTATAGAAGTGTGGTCTAGTCCATGATCTAGAGCAGTTGTTCCCAACCGTTTTCACGTTATGACCCGCTTTTAAAATAGCCACATAACTTGAGAGGTCCCCCCCCACACACACAATACAGTGGAACCTTGACTTACGTCATTAATCGGTTCCAGAGGTCTAGACTTAAGTCAAACATGACTTAAGTCAAACGAACTTTTCCCATAGAAAGTAATGGGAAAGTGGATTACTCCGTTCCAGATGATGAAAAAGACCCCCGAAAACAGCAATTTAACACAAATTTGACTGGGACAGGAGATTCCTTCTGGGGATGTAAATGAAATGTCTCTTCAAAGAGAGGAGGAGGCAGTGGAATTATAGTCCACAAGTTATACGCCTCCACTTTTTAATGTTCATAGCAACAATGTCTAACATTTAAGTTTTACTTATTTTTAACCTGACGTTCCAAGTTCTGAACAACTCTATGCTTACCGTTAGAGTTGCACAACTGTACAGCTCCCCAACTAAAATGCTTCCATTGTGGACCAGACTTCTGCAGCCAGGTTTTTTACAAGACTGAGCCGACTGTCTAACCAGCGAGGCCAGCCCCGAGCTCCCGGCCCTTCTTCTCCTCCGGCAGCAGCGGCGGCTTCGGTGAGGCCGAGGACCAGCTCCAGGTGCTCGGAGCTGGCCTCGCCGAAGCTGCCGCTGCCGGAGGAGAGGAAGAAGGCAGGAGCACTTTGGAGACAGCAGCCGCGATGCTGGGTCGTGGCTGCCGCCCGATTCCGGTGCCTTGCGCCGGGGCTCCGAGCTGTAAGTCAAAGCCTGCGACTCAAGTCAAACAGGCCCCTTCTTGCTGCAAGTCAAATATGCTGCAAGTCAAGCAGCATGTAAGTCAAGGTTCCACTGTATTGGCAAAAAAGGCATTTTTAAATTTTAATGAAGTCGTCCCTTCATAGAAAGCAGAGGGTTTTTCTGCATACATGCACCGAAACTTTTTATTCCTCTCTGAAAGGTTCAAGGAAGAAATTATTTTAAAAAGTCTACTGCACCTACAAGGTGACCCATGATGACAATCCTCTGAAAACCTTTTGTGATCCCTTTGGGTGGGAAACACCAGTCTAGAGATTGTGTTGGGTGATTTTTATCCATAGTTAAGCTTGATGAAGAGGAACTGGTTGTTTCAGAAATAACTAAAAAGCTGATTTAAAGGTCACCAGACTCTGCCTTGTTTTTCAGCAATACTTGTGGATGAGTCATGACATCATGGTCTTTATTGCTGTGGTTGCTTCTCTTGTTGTCTGTTGACTATTTGAAATTGGTCCATTCTTTTTTCTGGAGAGACCTTTCTCTAAAGACATATAATACTCTACCTCTTCCCCCAAACGTTGAATACGGAGGGTTATAAACACTGCTGAGAGGATAGTGGGCTGTGCTCTTCCTCCTTTGGAATAATTATACAACTCCAGATGCTTAAGGAAGACATCTAGAATTCTGAGAAGACCCTTCGCATCCTGGCCACCAATTTTTTGAACTGTTGCCGTCTGGTAGGAGATATAGGACTCTTAGGTCAAGGACAAATAGAGGAAAGAACAGTTTTTATCCCAGAGCAGTATCCAAGTTAAATGGGACAGTTTTAGCATCATCCTAATCAGTTTTTAAGTATGTGTTTTAAATTTTGTAAGCGATTTTAAGAGGTTTTTAATATCTTGCATGGAGCTTTATGCGTTCTGTATGGTTCCTTGTTTAGAGTGTGTAGTGGAACAGCACTCTGATTTCGTTGAGCATATCTTGCATATGCATAATGACAACAAAAACTCTATTCTCTATTCTCTAAATTTGCCTTAGAGATAAACCCACTTACGAATAGATCAGCCCGTTCAGCAAAGCGGTGGGGCAACTGGTGTTAACATTGGCCAAAGGCTCTCTCACACTTCAGTCTGGAGCCTCCTCTCTTGCTGATAATTGCAGTTGACTGGGATGGCTCCTTCCTCAGCGTCATAACAGCCTAACTCCATTGTTAATAATTCAGCCTTGAACTCCTCTCAGCCTTTTACCCGGGGTCTCCCATCTGGCCTTAATAACAGTGCTGATTATTTCTGTGCCTCTTGGCAGCTGTTTTCATCCCGGTTTCCCACTGTCTTGTTCCCAATTGTTATATCTCTTGGGGGGCGGGGGGGTGTGGGTTGGGGGGAGGAGTCGGGCTTGTAGCTACAATAGCAAAGAAGATGGCCAAGGTTGGTCTGAAATCAAAGGAGCAGAATCCGAAAGTGCTTACATCATCTGGCCGTTTTACCGGACAACTAAGAATATCAGAATCAATTCATATTTTCTCGTTCTTGTAATTGCCTTGTTAGGGCAAAAAAAAAATTCTCCAGAAGGGAAATCAGTTCTTCTTTCTTTTTCTTTAATGTTTGTCCCTTAGGTTATTGCAGGCATGTCCAAAATTCAGCCCTCCAGATGTTTTGGACCACAACTCCCACAGTCCTTTGCCATTGGCAATCTAAGCTTAGAATTCTGGGAGTTGTGGTCCAAAACACCAGGAGGGCCGAAGTTTGGACATGCCTGGGTTATTGCATTAAACTCTCCTCCATAGCTAAAGGTCATACTGTTAGACCAAAATCTTAGCTTTGATTTTGCAAAAGAAAAATCCATTGCCTGTGGCTGTTATCTGTGGCGCCCAAATGATGTTATGCTACTTGTGCACATGTATTTTATCGGAAAAATGTTGTTTGGGAGGGAAGAGCAAGTGGCCAAGGATTTAATTTTATGGCTGGCGGAGTTATATTTAATTTTTACTGCAGTTAGCCCGGCTAGAAAAATGATCCAGCAGTACCAGACCAGCAATGGTGAAATTATTTAGAAAGGAGAAAAGAAGGAGGTCCAGAGACATTATTTGAGTGTGCGAGTGCACAGTCTCTGAACTCAACTCTTTTCGTAGCGTGTATGCCTTGACAGAATGCACCAAACTTCAGAGAACTGTGTGATCTCGACTTCAAACATGGCATAGGTCAGCAGATCAAAAGTCTTTTCACACCATGATGGTCTCCTTCGGAGCTGGTTCAGATTGTGGCCTTGTCTCTGATCTCCCCCCCCCCCTCCTCCAAGCGTCCTGCCTTAAAAGCTGGCTTGTTCTTTCTGGCTGTTTCAAAGCACCTCACAGATGTCAGTTCCCTGGTCCTTACAAGAGGTAGATCCAATAGCCACCCCTGGCAAATGGGGACTGACACAGAGATGGCAGCTTTCTGGTGGCTGAGCCAAGCCTGACATTTTCAGTTAGCAACGATGAATATGCTGGATTATCTCAACGAGGGGGGAAAGTACAGCCTCAAATCATTAACTGCAAAGCAGATGAACTCAAGAAATAGCTGACTGCTGCCCAAAACGTCAGCTCTGGGGGTTGCTTTGGGCATGGAGGCGCTGTGAAGTGTTCAGCTTGTCATTCTCCAGAACATGGAAAGGATTCTAATGTTGCACCTGACTCTGAGTTGTCACCTTTTGTTGTGTTGTGACAGTCGTAACCGTCTCTTTGTGACCCCATGTCCATGCAGTTTTTGTTGGCAGGAAATACTGGAGTGGTTTGCCAGTTCCTACTCCAGGAGCCTACAGCACCTGGCATTCTCTGGTGGTCGCCCATCCAAGTACTAACCAGGCCCGACCCTGCTTAGCTTCCGAAATCAGGCGAGATCGGATGTGCTTAGGGCATCTAGGCAGCTGAGTGGTCAGCTACTCCCCTTTATTTGAATTAGTCCCCTCTTAGCTGACTTCACAACTCTGCCAAGTCCGTTGAGTTGGGGGGAAATAAACATTTGTGCTGAAGAATTTCAATCACAAAAATGTTTTAATTCAGAGTTTTTCTCCTGTCAATTGCCTTGTTTAATGCATGGGATGAAAAACAAGAAATCACCATTGGGTTTCAGTTAAAAGTAACACAAGTCAAAGGTTCCTTTCGGCTGTGTATGCACTTAGTATGGCAACTAATTAGTATGGTGCAAATAAACCAGTACTAGGACCCTGCCTAACTGCAAGAAATGACTGGAAGATGGCCTTAAAGGCTTGTAAGGGAAATAACGGAGTTTTGTGTTTTATTTATTTATTAAAAGACATTTCCGTGTTTCATTTCATTCCAAAAATCCTAACATTATTTATCCTAGTTGCCGTGCTAAAGACCCATAAATCAAGTAATGAAATACAGTATGCAGTGAGTAGAATATTACCTGCTCACTCACCTGAGACATTTTAATTTTGTTTTTGTTTCCTCTGAATTAAAAGATAGTTACCAAGGGGGAGATCAATGTTACTGAAGAACACGCTAGTATGTCTTTGCTAAAACTGCCTTGCTCAGCTTCTAAGCCTCAGGAAAAGTGACAAAAGTTTCAAAGTGGTTCTGCTGGAGGTTTGTGACACCTGATTTGAGAAGAGATTCCATTTGAACATTCGGAAGAACTTCATGACAGTTAGAGCTATTCGGCAGTGGAATATGCTGCCACGGAGGGTGGTAGAGTCTCCTTCTTTGACGGTATTTAAGCAGAGGCTGGATGGCCATCTGTCGGAAATATTGTGATGGGGGTTCCTGCATGGCAGGGGGTTGGACTTGATGGCCCTTGAGGTCTCTTCCAACTCTAGGATTCTATGATTCTATGATTCTAAGGTGGGGTTGTAAGAAGCGCTCTGTGGCCCCCACTTTGGGACCAGGGGCCCTGTAGGAGCATACCAGTGATCTTCTCCCTCTCACAAAATGCCAGAACTAGGGGGAACATATACTCAAATTGAGGGCTGGGAGTGTAAGAACAGACAAAAGAATTTTTTTTTACCCAACGTGTTGTTAGTCTGTGGAACTCCCTGCCACAGGATGTGGTGATGGCCTCTGGCCTGAATGCCTTCAAAAGGGGATTGGACAGAGATTCCTGGAGGAGAAGTCCCTCACAGGTGACAAACCATGATGGAGATGTGTCATCTCCAGGCTTAAAACCAGGGTCCTTCAAGGGCCAGATGCAGGGGAGTGGGATCAGGAGACAGAGATCTAGTCTTGTGCGCTCCCAGATGCATCTGGTGGGGCCACTGGGAGATCCAGGAAGCTGGACTACATGGGCCTTTGGTCTGATCCAGCAGGGCTCTTCTTATGTTCTTATGTTTTATTTCCTCTGTTATCTCGACAGCCAAAGAGCAGCAGGGTTTCTGGAGCTGTGTAGCCTGGTGGAGGAAAAGGCTGGGGCTGGGGAGCCAAGCAGCCTTTTCTTAGCAAACCCCCCCCCATTGCTCTGTTTAAGCTAATTTTCAGACTCAGCATTCCAGATTCGGCTACTCATGACCAAGGCACGCACAGTTCAGATCGGCTCCACCTTCTCTTAGGTGTGCACCAAGCGAGAGAGCCACAAGATGTGAAATTCTGCTCCATCAATGTCAGTCACTAAGGGGTTTCGGCTTCAGAAGCTGGCCTGGAGTTGAAAAGATATCAATCACTCGGTAACAGGCACAAGTTGAGATGGCTTGCCAGCATCGTCCAGATTGCAAGTGCTAAGCAGGGTCTGAGCCTGTCTCAAATCAGGCATGGAGTCATAGAGCCATGCCTGGTCCAATCAAGAATAATCAAGAGTGTAGCTAGAGTCAAGCATGCATGGAATCAGTAAACAACACGAGTAAGAAAGCCGGTGACAGTGGAGTCGGAGGAAGAGAACTGAGGCCTTGAGGAGAGCTGATGTTTTTATTAATCGAGTTTGGAGGACTCTGGGGTAAAATTCTTATTCGAGTCAAGGTGAGATACCAGGAGAGCTGGATGCCGCAGGAATTTCTGGAATGCAGGGAGCCAAAACACACAGGGAAGTCAGTTTTCCCAAATCGATTATGCCCCTGCAATGATAAAGAAACTGAAACATTGCAGCATGTTCTTTTTATATGTAGTTATTACAGGGATGAACGTATCTGGCTCTTTTACCCTGTAATGAGAGATCTACCAGGCAGATCCTTGGACTGGTATCCAAGAGATCTTCAAGAAGACAGAAATAAGTCCATTACAGAACTTGTGGCCAAATTCCTTCTCTCAGCCCAAAAAACACGAAAAAGAATTCTGGTGCTTAACTAATTTTAAGTTTCGTTTATCTATTGGAATGTGTTCTTGTAGGAATGTCTACTGTATTTTATCGGGCCTTTGGCTGTAAAATAAAATTGATTGATTGACAGGGAAGTCATGTTGGCTTCGGAAGCCTTGGCTGTCCCAGCCGGCGTTCATCTAGAGATGTTGCCAGTCCTTCTTAGACAACATCTATAGCTGCTTCGGAAGTTTCTAATACTCAGAAGCATCCCACTGCTGCCTTGCATGTCTTCTAGGCAAAAGAATTGTGGAAGATCTGCATGTTACTATTTTATCTTCTCATCAGCGCTGTTCTAGGAGGAAACCCCAAAAGGTCAAAGCTTGTACCTTCGCAAATCATTCGGTTCATAGGGGAGGAAAAATTATATGTAATATGTGCAGTAGTGTTTCTCAACATCCATCCCCCTCCCCGCCAAACCGGAACAAATCCTCGGGAATAAGATGTGAAACTTATTTTCCTGCTCAAAGATCCCAGCGACCTGCAAGGGTTCCTAAGCAGCAATGACTACTCCCCGTGCAAGATTGAACATGAGCTTCTTATGGAACTGGCTGACTTATCAGTCCCTCCTGGCAAACGGCCGATTCTAAATCAATAAGAACGTAAGAAGAGCCCTGCTGGACCATGCCAAAAGCCCATCTAGTCCAGCTTCCTGTATCTCATGGTGGCCCCACCAGATGCCTCTGGGAGCGTATGAGACTAGATCTCTGTCTCCTGAGACCACTCCCCTGCATCTGGCCCTTCAAGGACCCTGGTTTTAAGCCTGGAGATGACACATCTCCATCCTGGTTTGTCACTTGGGATGGACTTTTCCTCCAGGAATCTGTCCAACCCCCTTTTGAAGGCATCCAGGCCTTGTAATTACTTACTTATACTTAGTTAAGCATTCTGTTTTGCCGTGGGCACAAAAGCTCAATCTCAGTCGTTGCGTCTTCTCAACCCAGAAGGCCATGAGTGATCACAACGTTATATTTTTTGGTCAACCGTTCTCAAACAATTGTGTACTGGCCGTCCTCTTGTAAGAAGAGAAGCCTGTGGTTGAGAGTTCGATTCCTGGCTGGGCCTCCTTCAGGGATCTGGACTGAGTGATCCACTGAGTGACCCTCCCAGCCCTGCTGCATCATAAAAATTATTAAAACATGTCTTAAAATTTCTGACAGGGAGAAAGCCATGCATCAAATGTCCACCCCATTTGGATTTTCACAGACAGTAGTACAGTGATGTGTTCTGGTTGGGAGGCTCCTTCTTACCCGTAGGTTATAACGTTGGAGTCTGGGTTCTCGCTAATGTTATCTGGCACGAGTGAAGCTGCATCTATTGTCAGGGTTGGGGCCATCGCATGACACATCTCGGTGCTGTCAGTTCTGTGTCGGGAAGGTCTGCTTCGACACATCTCTTTGGGGCATCCTTTTCTCTCTTCTCGCTGAGGAACAATACGAATGCATGCCTTTTCACCAAATTCTTTGGATGACGATGGTCCACAAAACTGGATTATATCTGAATAACTCACAGAGATCTCTGAGAACTTTGGTTTGAAATCCGGCTGTTATTGTATTGTCCATCTGACCACTGTAGAACAGAATAATTTATCATCTGGCTATTCAGAACCTGTAACTATGTGCTTGGAGGAGACTTCTAGGATGAGGTGATGTCTGAAGCCACCTTATCAAACCCATGACACATCAGTCTTAGGTACCAAAATTTGCTTTTACTTTCATGTCTCCAGTGAAAGGAATGAGTGTTGCAATAATTCCACCATTCTTACAACGTCTAAAGCAGGCGTATCAAATTTTGGCCTTCCAGGTGTTTTGGACTGCAACTCCCACAGTCCTTTGTCATTGGCAATCTAAGCTTATAATTCTGGGAGTTGTGGTCCAAAACATCAGGAGGGTCGAAGTTTAGACGTGCCTAGTCTAAAGCCACAAGAATTCACTTGCCACTCTTTTAAAATTTATTTCACTGCAGTACTGGCATTTCAAATCCCACCACAGAGAACTCTTAGTTTTGGGGTGTTTGTAAGACAAAAGAATTTTTTTCCTTTTATTCCACATCCAGCACTTTCAGAGAAGACCTCCAAAGAGCGGCACAAACCTATAACAGCCAAGAATAAGCTCTCTGTTAAGTTGGATTTTCGCTAACAGAAGTGGGCGATGCGATTCCATGTTTTTAGAGTTTTTTTGTTTTAAAGTGGTGGTTTGGATTTTGGCGTGAAGAGTTCTCAAATGGTGGTGCAAGGTGAAAAAATATTGAATTGGCACACTGGGCTTTAGGAAGGCAGAGGTCCAAATGGAAGCCTTTCCAGTAGTCAGAAGGGACTGGAAGCCAGTCTAAGGAGCCACCGAAGAACAAACGGTTGCTAGTAATTTTTAATAGTTTCCTTTTGCTCTTTTACTGCTAGGCTTTAGAGAGAACTGTTCGTAGAATTTTCTTTCTCGTCTACTCAATGGGTTGGTTTGGGATGTAGTCCCCTGGACTTTTTGGAAGGAGAACGGGCAGGGGGCACTGGGCCGTTGGCCGCCCCCCACCCCCAACAAAGCAACAAATGTGTCTTGCACTGACCTTGAGTCATAGGGCATGATCCTCTCCTGTCAGTGCAACACACAGGAGAATGTTGGGGTTTTGAAAACCTGGAGGCGTCACTCTGCCTTGCCAGGTCACCATCAAAGGCAGATTTTTTGCCTTCCAGTCTCGGTTTGCTAACCTTTCCTCTCGATGCGAGCAGCAATATGGGCCACCCAGTAGCTTTTCCTTGATCGGAGCCGCCTTTGGCCGATCCTTACCGGCCAGACTCTGTTTCCCTCTCTGCAAAACGGGAGCAGCACGTCTCAGTGGTTGGGGTGATAAGTTGTGACTCTCAATCAGAAATAACCAAAAACCTCAAGTGATGTGAAAACCTAATTCACAGCAGCATCTCTTTCGAGTGTCATTGACGTCCTCAGGGGTCCTGTCATGTCCTGGATTGATGTGCTTTCATAAACGTCGTAGTCACAATAATTTTTTTTTAAAGGTAGCAGCAAGAATTACAGAGCCTCGTGGCGCAGTGGTTCAATGCCTGTCCTGCTGGTAAAACTGTGCTCACGACCTGGGTTCAATCCCTGGTAGCAGGCTCAAGGTTCACTCAGCCTTCCAACCTTCCAAGGTCGGTAAAATGAGTACCCAGCTTGCTTGGGGGGGGGGAATGTGTAGCCTGCATACTGGAATTAAAATTGTAAACCGCCCAGAGACTACTTGTAGTGGTATGGGGCGGTATATAAGCAGAACACTTTGCTTTTGCTTTTGCTTTGCTTTTAAGAAAGATCCCAGTCCATGGTTCCCTCTTTGCTAAAATTAAAAAATAAATAAAATATCCTGGTGACATCATCTTCCAGGGTAGGGGTAGGTGGGTGGGAATAGAGAATGGAAACCATAACAGTGCAAAGATTTATATCGTTTGCTGTTCTGCCCGCGTCCCTGGCATCCTTGATGCCCGCCTGCTTGGCCCTGCCAGGCAAGTGCCGATGAGGAAGGTGGCATGAATGCTGATTCTTCTTTAACCCATCATGGATCTCACGCCACGTCTCACCTACGCTGGGAGCTGCAAGCAGTCACAGAACTGTAATAAGATTATAATCATGTGAAGGGGAAAGGGGTGGGGTGGGGGACAAGAGCGGGAGGGAGATGGCCGCCTGGCGGGCTGGCCGACCCCCCCCGGGGGGGGGCAACCTGTCCTTCTGATGCTCTCTGACAGTAGATACCCTTGCCGGCGATATCGGCGATGCCCGGGCATTCGAGGAAGCCAGGCTCGAGTCTCGGCCAGCGTGCGTGGCCCTGAGAATGCTCCCGCTTTACCCCTTGTTGGTTTCTTTCTTAGAATCCATCTACCGCCGGGGAGCCAGAAGATGGAGGAAGCTGTACCGAGTGAATGGGCATCTCTTCCAAGCCAAGCGCTTTAACAGAGTGAGTACTGTGCCTTGAAAGAGAGAAAGAGAGAGAGAGAGAGCGCTCGGGGAGGGGTGTGTGTGTGCATGCTGGGCAATTCTCCGTGTGGGAGGCGGGGGGGGGGCGATCGGTCTCCGTCCCCAGTGGAATGGCCTCCGATATTGTGCAAGGGAGACCAGAGAGGTTTGGATTGTCAACAGTTCGTTCAATGGGACTGAATTGACGTATATAGATCTGCGAATTATTCATTGTGGGGACCATAGTGTGAGATTAATTTCCACCCGGAAGCCTTTGAGAACTTGCCGTGTGTGTGTGTGTGTGTGTGTGCGTGTGCGTGCGTGTGTGTGTGTGCGTGCGTGTGCGCGCGCCTTCATATAAAAGACTTTTTCAATGCCATCTTTCCAGCTAGTCTGGCATTGATGTGAATACTCCCCTTCAGCGAATGTATTGTCTCTCCCTGTTTCCTTTTTTTCCCCTATTGTCTGCCTCGATTAGCATTAAGATTGCTTAGACTCCTCCTAAAAGGCGGGCGGGCGCGGGGGGGGGCGGTTGAGCTGAAGAGATGTGACCTAATTAATCGTACCATAAATATTTTTACCTTCGGAGTGGCAAACTCCACAGCTTGTGTGAAAAGGCAGGGCCTGTGTCAAGGAACTGGCTTCATCTGTGAAGCAGAGGAACCCAGCGACTCCCACCTCCCTTAACCCAGCCCTTCATGTTGCAGCACATATTGCCTGTATAACACATTCTTCTGAAGTTTTATGCATGTTTTAAGAACAGTGCATCGTTGGGTTGAAGGCTTGTTGAAATATCAGGATGGTATGATGGTTGAAGGCTTCGGGCGATGGAGATCTAGTTTTTAAAAACCAACACACACCGTCTATCTCTTAATTCCTCCGTTGTCAAGCTTCTCAGTGTCTCACCCGTGAAACGGTTCGAGATCAAACTTAGATTGTTCTATTGCAAACTACATTCTTAATCTCATCTCATAAATGGGATGATGTACATATGTCCATGCGACTGTCGTATGTTAATTCACCCTACTTGAAATGTTACAGGGTTTTTTTTTAATGGAGCAATTAAGACACAGTATTTTCCAAAAGTACAAGATGCACAGTAGATCTCAATGATGTGCAAAGTTTTTAAATTTGTATTACCATATTGTATTAGCAAATATTTATAGTATTAGCATATATTAGCATGTACAGTATTGGCGTATATTGATAGTTAAAAACAATGTGAATAGCAAATGCCTCTGACTATCAGTAACTATTAATTACATTTATTGGAATAAATT
>JAHTLZ010003423.1:4622758-4652029 GCA_023846285.1 Phrynocephalus versicolor | reverse complement strand
TCTATCTATCTATCTATCTATCTATCTATCTATCTATCTATCTATCGAAACCGTATTGTAAATATACTACTAATTCCACTGGGCTGGCCAAATTGCATTATGTCTAAATAGCCAGCCGACTGATAAGAAAGAAAGAAAATTAAAATTACAGGGATAAGAAACCTCCCTTTCCAAAGTCCGTATTACATTTGACGTATAGCTGCTGGCTGTTTGTTACATGGCTGGCCTGACATAAGGTTCTCTTTATTCATAAAGCTTTATTGATTGCTTTAATCACTGTGCTTTCCCCATTTTGCCCTACAGTATCTTATATTCCTTCAGCCCGGAAGCATGACAGTATTAAAGATGATTCTGAGGTAGGTTTTTGTGAATATATAACATTTTCAATTGAATAAACCAGTGTTCCTCTGCTAGTGTCACTTTTTCCTGGTGTGACCTCTGGACTCTTGTTATCTTTGGGGGGGAAAACTTTTTTTTATTTTGCTCACTGCTGGTCTCTTGAACCAGGCTGGGCAGAATAAGATCCCTTCAGATTGACCAAGGCTGCTATCTCACCTGGGTTTTGATCCTGATTTTCTGAAGGTCCGGCTTTTCCTCTTTGTCCCATCACGTGATTGAATAAATGGGACAGGAGTTCCCATGTCCAAAGCTGTTTTTATTTTATTTTAAAGTGCAGTTCAGCCCCCCTTGGCTAGCAGGTGGCGCTAGCATTTTTTAAAAAAACAGACCACTTGGCTGGGGGAAATTAAAGCTTAGGGCACCGCATGGAGCTTCCTGTTTCTCTGATGGTGAAAAGCAATTAAAAATAAACAGCACCGATTGGGCCCAGGAACAGCCGGTCGGTGCTATGAGTTAAAAAAGAAGAAGAAGAAACCTGGATCATCTGTGTGGTCCCATGGCGTCTGCTTCCTTAAAATGTGGATTATCAAAGCGAGGCAAAAAATTCCCTACCTCTTGGGTGTCACAGAAACCTCGCTTAAAGGGGCATTACTGGGTTTTCTTTTTCCTTTTTCTTTTTCAAAAAGCCCGGTGGCCGTGGGGATGGCATTTTTAGACATAGTTTATCTAGTAATTTAAACTGCTTTTAAAGGGACGTGGGACCGAGCCCTTGCAATAGGTTTGTGGGTGAGTTGTGGAAAAACCTGGCTGTAGTTAGTAGACCTCAGAGTCTTAATAAGAACCAACGTACCTATGTCCCCCGCCCCCAAGTCTTTCCACTTCTTTGGGGGGAGATGTGAAGACCTTCTTGTCCTAATAGTGCTTCCTCAGCTTTTAGTGTCATCGGTTTATCACTGGAAGATCGTGGCATTAAGAGATATGCAGTAAATAATAGTACAGTCTCAATTATTTTGACCCCGGAGGAAATAATTGTCAATTATTATAAGTCATTTCTCCGCGCTTTGAAAGAAGGCAACTAAGCAAACCAGACACCCACTCACCCACCCCGCCTTCCTTCTTCCCTGCTCCCCCCCCCTTACAAATAGCAATGGCTTAGAAAATCCTGACACACTTTAAATGGCCCTTAAGGCGTCTTTTAAATAATAGCAAGGACATTCTTGAACAAAGAGGAAGTGTTTCTCAGAGCTGCATCTTTCATTTCACGTCTTCCTGACCTAGAATGACTGTCAGGGTTGATGAGGAAGACCCACGAAACAGAGTCTGAATCTGTTGAGATGCCCTTGCTTTTAGCCTGTTATTGGTCTGGAAGAAACCCGAGCTGAAAGATAAAGAATAAATATCTTAATCCTAGAAGTCACGTTGAAAGTGTGGCCAGGCAAACAATGATTATTCTAGAAAGATATAAATATGTATATACATTTGTATGGTAGGGTAGATAAACATCAGTGATTTTTTTATAAAAAAAAGATTAAAATCACAAATTAGAAAAACATTAAATTGTCAAAAAATTTGATTTTTTTAAACTTAAATTTTGATTTATATATTTATTGATTATTTATTGATTTGATTTGTATACTGCCTATCTGGCAGAAAGCCACTCTGGGCAGTTTACCACATAAAGCGAACTGATTACAAAATGCAGATACAAAAACCTAATAAAAAGCCAAAAATATACTGCAATGGTATCTAAATCAAATGGATTTAAATCAAATCCACCCTGATAAATAGATGAAGATGGCCCCATCTTAATAACTTGCCCTCATTCCCACTTTCAACGTATAGCTTGAGTTGTCGGTTTTGTTGAGTCTCCTGTTCATAGTAGTCAAGCCTAGGTCAAGAGTTCTTAGGTAGAAGTGTTTCCAAGTTCAGAGTTTTGATCCAGTTCTGTGGCGGAATACTTTGTTTAAAACGGACTATTAAAAATAACGCATATTTTAAAGACACCTGCTGCACTGCATTTGGGAAATAAACCATAAGTCTCCACTCTCACTAATGTGAAATATTTATTTATTTATCTATGTCCCACCCGTCTGATCGAAAGGCCACTCTGGGCAGCTAATTAAACACTTAGAACAGGCATGTCCAAACTTTGGCCCTCCAGATGTTTTGGACCGCAACTCCCACAGTCCTTTGTCATTGGCAATCTAAGCTTAGAATTCTGGGAGTTGCGGTCCAAAACATCAGGAGGGACAGAGTTTTGACATGCCTGACTTAGAAACACATTGTGGGTTGTTCCGAGCTCGATAAAATGAGTACCCAGCTTGCTGGGGATGCAATATGTAGCCTGCATTACTGTAATTAAAACTAGTCCAGAGACTTCTTGAAGTGGTATGGGGCGGTATATAAGCAGAACACTTTGCTTTTGCTTTGTTTTGTTCGGGAGTCAGGACAAGTCCCTTATTTTCCCTGAAGAGTTGTTATCTACTGAGTATATTTTAGTTTAGTCAGTTTCAGAGAGTTGGCCACAACAAAAATCTGTTGTTGCTGTTACTAAGGATGCAGTTGTATTGTTTGTTTATTTAGAAGCATTTGCCGGTTGCTTTTCTTCTTTTTCTTTCCTTTTTCTTTCTTTTTTAAATCGTTGAACTACAAGAGTTGAATATGTCTGTGAAGATTCTCAGTCATCCAGGTGAGTTGATCTGGAAGTTGAGTCACGGCTATTGGACTTCTTTTTGAGAGATAGAAACGTTTCGCTGCTCATCCAAACAGCTTCATCAGTCTTTGGATGAGCATCGAAACGTTTCTATCTCTCAAAAAGAAGTCCAATAGCCGTGACTCAACTTCCAGACACAAGAGTTGAAAAATCTATCGTGGGGATGTCCGTTTTCCGGTTTACGCCTGAATCGGTGCCTGTGTGTGATTGCGTTAAAAAGGTCTTTTTGCCTCTTGTGTTGGAAAGACATCTTGGTCGCTTATCTCGTGGCCTCTCTGCACAGTGGTGGAGTCTCCTTCTTTGGAGGTTTTTAAATAGAGGCTGGATGGCCATCTGTCGGAAATATTGTGATGGGGTTCGTGCATGGCAGGGGGTTGGACTGGATGGCCCTTGAGGTCTCTTCCAATTCTATGATTCTATGATTCTAGGAACTCAAGCCAGTTATCGACGGAATGGACGGCATTAAGATCTCTCAGGGACTTGGTCTACAGGACTTCGATCTAATCCGAGTTATCGGACGAGGAAGCTACGCCAAAGTTCTTTTAGTGCGGTTAAAAAAAAACGATCAGATCTACGCGATGAAAGTAGTGAAAAAAGAACTAGTCCACGACGATGAGGTAAGCACTTAGTCCCGCGAGTTCAAATGGCCAGGAAATGTGGGAAGGAAAACCCTGCAATTAATTAATTAATTAACGGGGAGCTTTCAGCGATCTGAAAAGTGAGAGGATAGCTGGGCAGGACTGCAAATGATAAGACAAAAGCTATGAGTATGGTTGTACAGTGGGGCCCCCTATCCACTGATTTATTAACCGCTGATTCAGTTATCCACGGTTGGCAGAGGAAAAAATATTAAATACATAATTCAGCAGCCGTAAAGCTAGCTACTGTGGTAAAACAGCAGCCATAAAGCAAACTACTGTCACAAAACAGCAGGGGTTTTTTTTGGGGGGGGGGGTTCCCTTGGAGTTCTGTCTTATCCACGGTTTTTGTTATCCATGGGAAGGCCTGATGCATGTATAAACAATTTGTAAAAAAAAAAATTAATCACAGGGAGTTTGGTTCTTTCTCTTTAAAATTCAGCAGTTCCTCTTAGTCGTTCTGGGCTGCACTTGGCAGGACAGAATCCCCGGGGGACTCCCTTGTGTGGTTAGGAAGGAATAGAGACGCTGTCGTAGCAAATAAACAATGAGAAACAAGGATTGTTTAGGTCTATGGTCCAGAGAAGAAATCTTCAGGAGGGGTGTAATCTTTGACTGCGTGTCTCTGGAGGTAGGCATAATCTGAGCCCATGAAAGAGGTGCGGAGAGTCAGCAGTGAATTATCACCCCGCCCACACATACACACACACACACACACACACACTTTAAATAGCAAACTGCTAGGTAGCGATGCCAGCATGTGCAAATTTAAATGTCTTTGATTCCAGGTTTGGTGTTGCCCCGAGTTTTTGCTGGGCAGCCTCTTGACTCCCTTTTTTGCTTCATTTTAGGATATCGATTGGGTACAGACAGAAAAGCACGTGTTTGAACAGGCCTCCAGTAACCCCTTCCTCGTCGGCTTACATTCCTGCTTTCAGACAACAAGTCGGTGAGTCAAGCCCTTGGTTACCTTCGCGGAGAGGAGGCATGTTCTTTGACCAAAAGAGAAAAAAAAACCTCAGTGGGCAAAGCATCCCTGCTGGCAGCGTCTCAGCCCCGGACCCAGTGCGCCTGATGGAAGTGGGTGGGATGCTGCCGTCTCCCTGAACGCCGGGCCTCGACAGGGCCAATCTCCTTCTTTTTCTTGGGTCTCTCCTTCAAGGGAAGACAGGACCTCCTCCAGCGTCAGGTCCTCGGCCACTTGTGAAGCGGGGGGGGGGGGGGCTTTAACATAAGAACCTAAGAAGAGCCCTGCTGGATCAGGCCAAAGGTCCATCTAGTCCAGCTTCCTGGATCTCACAGTGGCCCCACCAGATGCGTCCGGGAGCGCACGAGACTAGACATCTGTCTCCTGATCCTACTCCCCTGCATCTGGCCCTTGAAGTACCCTGGTTTTAAGCCTGGAGGTGACACATCTCCATCATGGTTTGTAACCCGTGATGGACTTTTCCTCCAGTAATCTGTCCAATCCCTTTTTGAAGGCATCCAGGCCAGATGCCATCACCACATTCTGTGGCAGGGAGTTCCATAGACTAACAGCACACTGGGTGAAAAAATCTTTTCTTTTGTCTGTTCTTACTCTCCCAGCCCTCAATTTGAGTGGATGTCCCCTAGTTCTGGTATTTTGGGAGAAAGAGAAGAGCTTCCCTCTATCCACTTTACTCATGCCTTCCATTATTTTTGATGCCTCAATCATATCCCCCCTTAGGGCGCCTTTTTTCCAGACTAAAGAGCCCCAAATGTTTTAGCCTTTCCTCATAAGGGAGGTGCCCCAGCCCAGTAATCATTTTAGTCACTCTCTTCTGCACCTTTTCCAGTTCCACTATGTCTTTCTTGAGATGCGGTGACCAGAATTGTACACAATACTCCAGGCTTTTACTTCTGTGAACGCCTTTTTGTGATGCTGGCAGCGGTCCTGGAGGTTCCGCTGCCCTCGCTCACCCCTGAGCAAGGAAGGCCGTAAGTCCGGTATTTGTTGACAGGGTACTTCCATCTGCTCCGGATACCCGCACGCCTTCTGTCCCTATATTGACTCCATTTCTATCCCACTTTTCTCCCTGGAAAAACTCAAGGCAACTGCTAAGAAGAGCAGAAGGGTGGCCTGGACTAATTCTAGAAAGGAAGGCATCGATTTCTAATTTCTAGAAAGGAAGGCATCGATTTTTTTTTTACAAAAAGGCAAGGAACATTTCCAATCATTTGCCAGCAGGTTAATTCTTCTGCCAGGGGAGAAAGCCCTCCTAAAATCACTTACACAGCAAGTGGGCGAAATAATCCATTCCTGGGTAATCTCTATCCATAGACAATAAAGGAGCCCCTGCAGTCTAACCCCCATGGTTTTATTTTTGATCTTGTACAAGCTACGGCTGAAGGCGTTATTAGCCAAGGCGAAATGACCTCCTCTGGAGACCTGTCGTTTAAGGGCTTTTTAGTTCGTTTTTTGCATTTCTGCTGCTGGAAAGGGGGACAGGCGCAGGTGGAGCTTTCCGGCTTCATATGCCGCAACAACTCATCTGCCCTTGGTACCATGGTGTCAGTCTTAAGTGCTAGTCCCAGATTTTTGTTGTTGTTCAGTCGTTCAGCCGTGTCCGACTCTTCGTGACCCCATGAACCAGAGCCCGCCAGGCCTTCCTATCTTCCACTGCCTCCCGGAGTTTGGTCAAATCCATCTTGGTTGCATCGATGACCCCGTCCAACCATCTCATTCTCTGCCGTCCTCTTTTCCTTTTGCCTTCCATCTTTCCCAACATCAGGGACTTTCCCAAGGACTCCTCTCTCTCCTCGTGAGGTGGCCAAAGTACTGGAGCCTCAGCTTCAAAATCTGTCCTTCCAGAAACAAAAGGCTAGTCCCAGATTGAGCCGACCAATTAATTACTGAATTGCAAGTCACGACGGTACAAACCCTATTGATCCCTGTCAGTGCCTTTTAATTGGGGACCACTGTTGGTTTGAAGCCTGTAAACCGTAATATGTCTCTGGGTGGGTGGGTGGGTTGGGTGCCGTTTGTGGCTGCACCCACGAGGCAGGGAAGGAAAGCTCTCCATATGCGGACAGCGAAATTGTTGACTTGAAGTGTAGTCGTTTAGATTTAAAGATGTTAACTGTTGGGTTGCGGTGTCAGGGAACTGAGGAGCGATGCCTCCCCACCACCACCAATAGCAACACCAACACCCCGGCGGGCGGGCGACGGAAGCACGGAAGGCCACGTGGCTTGCGTGGGCCACCTCCTCGAGACGCAATAACCAGAGCTCGCCTGTTATACTTTCAGGTTGTTTCTTGTTATAGAGTACGTGAACGGGGGAGACCTCATGTTTCATATGCAACGGCAACGGAAGCTCCCAGAAGAACACGCCAGGTATTTGGGAGGGCTCTGTCCTCGCTTTTCTCTTCCTGTCTTCTCTGCACAGGCTTCAGCTAGTCGGGCAGGGGGGTCCCACGGGCACGTGTGCCATCCAAAGCCACCGGTGTGTGTGTGTGTGTGGGGGGGTTCTTAAGGGTTCCATGCCAACTCAAGACCTGGAGGATTGCCATTCTTGACCTAGACTCCCATTCCAGCCCTGTTCGGTCGAGCTTTCTTCAGCTCCCGAGTGCTTAATGGCCACGGGGCCGGATTTAATTATGCCCACCAACCCACCCAGTGTTAATTCTGTTGCGTGCAAATATTTTAAAAAGAGCATGAAGTCTCCTTGCTCAGGATCGGACCCCAGCTGGGAATCCAGTTCAAACACCTTGACGCAATTGACGAGACAAAGACCAGGACAACTTGGCACGAGGTGTTATGTTCCATTTGGACTTGGGGGGGGGCGGCAACAAGCAGCACATTTTTATTCCTTTCATCTTAAAAAAATGTTCGTTGTCAAGCGGGTTAAGAGCACCCGCGAGCCCGGGGTATTCTTTAAAAGTACGACATTCTCTTTGCGTTCAAGGTTTTACGCTGCTGAAATCTGTATTGCCCTCAACTTCCTACACGAGAGAGGCATTATTTATAGAGATTTAAAACTAGACAACGTTCTCCTGGACGCAGAGGGTCATATAAAGTTAACAGACTATGGCATGTGCAAGGTAAGATTCCTCTTCAGAGTCAGCGTGTTGCCTCGCTCCTTAATTATTCTGCAGTTTGAAACCAGAATGTCCTCCTATTGGAGGACGTTAAGGGTGTAGAGAAAGTAGCTTCTGCTAATTGGATCGAGGACTGTGATATTGGGCTTATGCAATTCCTTGCTCAGTCCTTGCGACTGAGGATCCACCAGTGTATGATGTGAAGGTGGGATGTTTCAGACCCAATCCATATGTATCGCTTAGGACTGAAACTCCCGTTTCCAGTTGAAAGCTCATACCCGGACTGGAAATAACCCTAACCCAGTCCGCTTTTACTCTAATAAGAAATTAAGAAGAGCTAAATGAAAACCTAAAGAGGCAGTGAGGAGGTGAACGGAAATGATAAATCATTGCCCCTTGAAAAAGGATCCAGGAGAGAGAACTCTTGGAGCAGCTTTGGTATAACACAGTGGTGAAAACTGCAGTACTCCAGTCAAGGCTCTGCTTGCGACCTGGTGTTCCATCCCAGGTAGACCGCTTGAGGTTCGCTCAGCCTTCTGTCCTTCTGAAGTCAGTAAACTGAGTACCCAGCTTGCTAGGGCCGGCGGCGGCGGTGGGGAGGCAAGAATATGTAGCCTGCGTAATTTATAAACCATCCCCAACCCCCCGAGAGCGCTTAAAGCATTGTGGGGCAGTATATAAAGCAGCTTGCGTTGCTTTTGGCTTTGCCGCTGCCTTCAAGCCTCTCTTCCAGACATGATTCAGCCCTCTTAGGAGGGTTAAATGCTAAACTAGATGGGATCTCGTCCCTGATCCGACAGAACCGAGGAGAGGGGCCACTCTTGGTCCTGGCTGATACACAGACTGTCCCTGTTTGTGCGTCACTGTTTGCGCTAGCAGCTCCGGGTTGTGTGACAGGGAGTGTGTTTCGTAAACACCGAAGCTGCTGAGATTTCCAGCTCCGGGGAGGAACTTTGGGCCTCGCCTCCCCTGCGGGCCGGAAAGTCTCCCAGGTCCATTTCTATTTCATAGAGCAGGGCGGTCCAACTTTGAACAGGCCAAGGTCTACTTTTTCCGGCCCAAAGTGCCCGAGGGCTACTACACTAAAACTTCTACTTAGGAATTTTATCAGTTCCGAGCACATGCTCATAATTAAAAACTTTTGTAAGTAGAGCAGTGGTTTCCCATAGGAATGCATGGAAAACCAATTAATCCATTTTGGAGGGAACAGATTTCAATCTGCCATGGCCCTTGAACTGCCTCGCTCAGCTGAGACAGTGGGCTGGCAGACCCAGAACTTTGCTGGGGGCAGTGGTGGTCCTTGGGATGGGGGAGGGAGGGGTGGAGAACTTAGGAGCCTCGTGGCGCAGTGGTTAAATGCCTGTACTTCAGGTAAAACTGCTCACGACCCGGGTTCAATCCCAGGTAGCAGGCTCAAGGTTCACTCAGCCTTCCATCCTTCCGAGGTCGGTAAAATGAGTACCCAGCTTGCTGAGGGTGGGGGCAATGTGTAGCCTGCACACTGCAATTAAATTTGCAAACTGCCCAGAGACTACTTAAAGTGATATGGGGCGGTATATAAGCAGAACACTTTTGCTTTTTTTTTTTGCTTTATCCCCCTTACCTTTTTTTATTGATAGCTGGTGGGCTACTTTTGAACCCTTCGTGGGCTACCAGTAGCCTGCGGTCTACCTGTTGGGCAGGCCTGTCATAGAGGAATTACTGTGCTTGCTTTATGCAGGAAGGACTGGGCCCCGGCGACACGACAAGCACTTTCTGCGGAACGCCAAATTACATCGCCCCGGAGATTTTGCGAGGAGAAGAGTATGGTAGGTGGTGGTACGGAAGGCGCCGTGATTTTGACGGCTGTCCTTCCCCTTGAGCACGGAAGGAGGAGGGCATCGCATCTCCCTGACGCTCTTGTCTTCCCAACATGGTTCCTGCTCCGTCTTAATTGGGCCGCTCTACGCATGCAGGGTACGAGGCGCTCGAGGAGTTGCAACTGTGTTGCAACAAGGATAAATAGAATTATTTTTGTTAGGTACTGGGTATTTCACCGGGGAACATCGCAACAAAACGGAAACAGTTTGCAGTCACCTGAAACGTACTCCAGGCACATAATCCTTAATCCTTTTTTGTTTGTTTGTTTGTTTACTCCTCATTATTGTTGTTTCCTTGTTTTATCCAGTTTGATATTATTGCTATAGATATTGTTGTAAATCGCCCAGAGTTCCTCCGGAAGACGGGCGGTATATAAGTATTAAAATAAATAAATAAATAACTCACCATGAAAAAAAAAACCACAAGAAAAGCAGCTAGGTCACGGAACCCGTCGTTTCAGACCGCCCTTTGAATAACGGCAGCAAAGAAACCGTCCTGTCCCTTCCTAAAGAAAACCTCTCCTCTTCCCTTCAAAATGCCTGCGGGGGGGGGGGGGGAATAAAACATTTTGGGTATGTCGGGTGCTGCCCGGGTCAGCAGTGGGTCGGCCCAAGCCCGGCACACCCCTGGTCCGACTAGCAGTGACGGTCCCGAATCCCACTCAGAAATAGAGATGGGCACGACTAAAAAAAAATGGTTTTTTGTTGAGGGGGTCCGTTTCGGTTCGTTTTCGTTAGGTTTTTTGCAAAAAAATTCGTTTTCGTTTCGTTAGGTAACAAAACGAAAACGAAAATGAAAAAATGCTGTTTCGTTAGCATTCTTTTCAGTTCAATGCATTTGCTGCAACGAAAACGAAAAACACGGCAAAATTTTTCGTTTCTGTTTCCGTTTTGTTTTTGAAAAATTTTCTTTTTCGTTTTTGTTAGGTAACGAAACGAAAACAAAAATTTCGCTGAGTCGTGCCCATCTGTACTCAGAAATCTTTTGCTGTGATGAGCCTTTTCTTAGTCTCTGTTAAACACAGTAAGCAGGAAGGGGAAACACGGAAGCCCTTGTTTAACCCAAAGCCCCCTTCTCAAATGTTTTTTCCAGGGTTCAGCGTGGACTGGTGGGCCCTTGGTGTCCTGATGTTTGAGATGATGGCAGGAAGGTCTCCCTTTGATATTATCACGGACAATCCAGATATGAACACGGAAGATTACCTCTTCCAAGGTATTTCATTGCCCTCTTTATATTCCCTCGTGGATATCGATTTGCTGTCATGGTTGTTCTACGCCAAATCAAAACCGACATACGGCGACCCAAAGAGGGTGTTCGAGGCAAGGGAGGCATGTCAGGAATGGGTCGGTCAGTTCCTCTGTGAGTTTCCACCGAGAAGCATGGATTTTGGAGTCTTAGTCGGTCCCACTATCCACCACACCCCATCGCACCAGGTAGCTGTGTATACATTACCTCCTGCAAATACATTGGGGGGGGGGCTGACCAAGCAAGAGGCCCTTGGCCTGTCTTTGGCAGAGCTCTTTAAGTTCCCTCTATGCTCTGGAATAGATGCACAAAATTCAGAAGAAGGGGATTGGCCCTGACAATCATCCTTGATGCTTCTTCCACCCTTTGCTTATTTCTCTCTCTCTCTCTCTCTCTCTCTGAACAGTTATCCTTGAAAAACCCATCCGAATACCAAGATTTCTTTCCGTGAAGGCCTCTCATGTTTTGAAAGGATTTTTAAACAAGGTAAGTCGTTTAGCCTCTTGGCCATTTATTCCTATTTTTAATTTATCAATGGAAACCAAAAGTGTTCTGCTTAAGTGTCCTGCTTATATATATAACGCCCCATACCACTTCAAGTAGTCTCTGGGTGGTTTTCAGTTCTAACTACAATATGCAGGCTACACATTCCACCACCACCCCCGCCCCAAAGCAAGCTAGGTACTCATTTTACCAGCCTCGGACAGACGGAGGGCTGAGTCAACCATGAGCTTGCTACCTGGGATTGAACCCCAGGTCGTGAGCACAGTTTTAGCTGCAGGACAGGCATTGAACGACTGTACTACGAGCCCCATGAATGTAACTAAAGGAACGTTTGTGTCATTAAGAATCCGGATGAATATTTATTTGGGACACCGTTTCTCTTTTCTGGATTTTACTTTTGCAACAGAGGAAGTTGAATCCCTGATCATGGCCACCTCCTTCCTGGTGGAAGTGGGTTTTTGGTACATCCCTGACTTTTCTTTCCGCTTGCATGTTAGATCCACCGGCTGTTCTGATATCGAGCCTTTGCCCCCCCCCAAAAAAAACGGGTGTGTTTCTCCTCCTTCTCTTAGCTGTCATGTCATTTGCGAGGGATAACAACACACACTGTTCTTCATTTCCAGGATCCCAAAGAGAGGCTCGGATGCCAGCCGCAGACTGGGTTTTCAGATATAAAAGCTCACACCTTCTTTCGCAGCATCGACTGGGATCTGGTAACGCCTATTACTTTTCTCGCTTCCCAGCTGACTGGCCGCGGCGCCAGTTTGTCATTCGGGGTCAGATCTGGGGAGGGGGTTGGAATCAGTCTACAGCAGGCATGTCCAAACGTCGGCCCTCCAGATGTTTTGGACCACAACTCCTACAGTCCTTTGCCATTGGCCATGCAGGCTTGGAATTCTGGGAGTTGTGGTCCAAAAAAATCAGGAGGGACGAAGTTTGGACATGCCTGGTCTACAACTTCCAGAATCACTGGCCAGTGAGAGCTGTAGTCCGAAAAAGTAACTTCTCCAAGCTCCTTTTTGAAATGTTTTGATTGAGCGTGTAAACCTTGCCCCTTGCAAAGATTCCCTTTTAAGATGTCCTGATATAAAACATTGGTGGCCGGTGTTATTAACTATTCGAAAACACGGCTGGGAGGAATGTGGGCTGGCCGTGTGTCGATTTCTTTTAATCTCTGTAAATGAAGGGTGTCCTGAATAGATTAACCCCAGAGCTTGGAATTTTTACTATATCTTTGCACGACCTCAAGCCCGTCTTAACCAGCAAGGCTCATTAGGGTGGGAAGAGATTCCTTCAGGTTTGGGAGGCCGGCAAGTTGGATCGTCCTGGCAAGGACACCGCAAAATATAGTGCCCCCCCCCCCCACCATTTTGCAGTTCATATACTGCAGTCCCGGTATATTGCGGGACCACAGTAAATGAAAGGCAAGGGCCCCTGGGGTAAGCTGCTTGTGCCTGTTTGAGCCCTACTGCACTTAACCCAGGCCTGACAGGCTGCCCCAAATGGGCCTCCGATGGGCTTCCCAGGCCTGTCAAAGGCCCCAGAAGTGGTTCCCGACAAACCGGAAGTGACTTCCGAAAAACCGGAAGTGACTTCCGGATTGCAAGAAACCACTTCCGAGGCCCAGGAAGCCTGATGGAGGCCCGTTCAGGGCAGTGCCATGCCCCCCCCCCCCACAAGTCCTGACCTGACTCAGCATCCCCATATCACAGATTTTCAATTATCGCGGGTCGGGTCAGGTCCCTAACCCCTGAGATAGGTGGGGAGTTACTGTACCAAAAAAATGTGTAGAAGTAATATCTTGGAACGGCAGAGCCAGAAGGGGTCCTTGCGCCTCCAAACCTCTGGTTCTGCATTCTGAGATCTCAACCCCATTGAGGGGCCTCAGTCCAGTGGCCGCTGCAGATGTTGCTCCACCCTGTCGAGCGGCCGCCTTAGCAGGGCTGTTCCAGGGCACGTGCCGGATATCTGATTTTTAACAAGCCAGACTGGTGCGTAGGGAAGTGAACCGCTCTGTAGCGGCGTTGTAAACGTTCCAGTGGACACACGCCGGGTCTGTAGATTGCCTCCGTGGGTAAACAGCTGCGTTGGAAAGGGATGAACCTTGCCGCGTTGACTGCCTCTGAGATCCCTTGGGTGAAAATTCACTCCTGAATCCTCCCTTCCCTGTGTCTCTCCCGCCTTTCAGCTGGAAAAGAAGCAGGCGACCCCTCCCTTCCAGCCGCAGATCACCGACGATTATGGTTTGGATAACTTTGATACCCAGTTCACCAGCGAACCTGTGCAGCTAACGCCAGATGATGAGTATGTTTTGATGTTCATAGCCAACTGGCGGGCCTCGCTTGTTGCTCTGTCAGCCGTCGCTGTCATTAACGTGGTTGTCGCTGATAGTCGTTCCTTGGTCTCGTTTTCCTCTGACCTCAGTATTTACGTCAGTGGTTCTCAACCTGGGGGTCGGGACCCCTTTGGGGGTCGAATGACTATTTTACAGGGGTGACCATGAGCCAGTGAAGAAAAAGACACAAACAGCTTAGTTTTGGAGGGTGTGGGGGGAGAAAGTGAGTTACCGCTTGATAGGTTGGAGGGGATGTCAGTCAATGGCACCGGAGGCTGCGATTGGCTGAGGGTACCTGTAGAGGGAAGTTCTCTATGTCACCTGCAGCATAGTGGCCTGCCAAAGGGGGCTTGTGGCCTCTTCCAAGCAGGGCAAGGGGTCACCAAAACATCAGGAACTGCATTAAAGGGTTGCGGCATTAGGAAGGTTGAGAACCACTGATTTATGTCCATCCTAGTCAGAGTTAAGATGGGGTGGATCTTAATTGGTGTCACAGATGGTATTCCTGTGTCTTAATAAATGGGAGGGTTTCTATGAGCCTGTGAAGTTACCTGCTCTACCCATGAACTCTGGATCGGAGCTTCATGCTCAGTCTAACTGTTCCCAAAGTTGTTCTGCCCACCCATCACTAAGATAATTGCCGATAGTTGATCAAAGGGAGGCATTTTATGTTTACCCACCCTTTAAACCCGGCACCCCCGGGGGGGGGGGGCCGAGATTGATGAACAAACATTTAATCCAGCATGTGTTGTGTGTTTTCAGGGATGTAATAAAAAGAATAGACCAGTCCGAGTTCGAAGGATTTGAATATATTAATCCGTTGTTGCTTTCAACCGAAGAGACCGTATGAGAGGAAAACAACTACACAGAAGGACAGAGGGACGTGACTTGAACGTTGACATTTAATCCTAACAAGTATATGCATGCCAGGCTGGGGAAAACTGTACGGTGTTTTTTTGAGTGGAGACCAATGATGATCAAAATTGCTGCTGGAAAAAAAAAATAAAAGACACGTGATTTTGGTGGGTGTCTTCCTCCATTTATTTTTTTTCAACGAGGCACTGACAGAGGTGACTTCACAATGAAATCTGCATTTCGTGCCTGCTTCATCAAGGATCAGTGGGTGATGGCATCCATGGGAGAGAAAGATAATGCCACCACTTTCAAAGTTGGATGCTTTGCGATGGAGTTTTTTTTTTTTCATGCGACCTGCTCTAGAACCGCGTTAACATCCTGAAGATTAAATTGTTAAGTGGTGTTGAAGCATATTTTTAGAAGCCTTTCACAAGTGGTACCGATTGTCTCAGTTTGTTTCTACATATCTGTATCTATAGACAGATAGATATAGATATCACAGTAAAAGGAGTTGTGTTTTATTAGCAGTTATAACAAATTTGGGTACAATATTCAAGTGCCTAAAGTGGATAAACGACATAAAAATATTCCATATATGGAACACTTGAAAGGAAGACCCTGATGATTTAAAAAAGAAGTATTTTACATAGGGAACATCCAGTTAACAGCTGCTATTTAACTTTAATTTGTATTAAAGGACTTTTAGAGGAGATCAAGGTCTCAGCAATAACAATTCCAAATTACAATTTATCACTGGAAACATCTAGAATAATTGTGCTTAATGTGCGAGAATTTTTTTTTTTTTACCAAAATCTCATTAGAAAATTTAAATTTGCACACGGTGGATTTCTAAAAATACTTGAGCAGTGCCTACATTGTCTTGTGTTGTATACTAGCTTTTTGAGTAATATTTTTATCAATGCAATACTCAAAAGGAACAAAGGAAAAGTAATGGATCATAGCCTTAAAAGTGAAAAAATATATAAGGAAATTTAGCAACATGTTGCATTTCTTTTTTTCTGATAAAGCACACCTCCTTCTTAAAAGATCTCTCTGCTTTGAAATGGCCAGTGTGTATCATTGACTAGCTAAGAGGATGTTTTTGGTGGACACAACCCTTGTCAGAGCTGTTATCTTTAGCGATAGAAAATAATAATAATAATAAACGATGTATAAATATTGTATGCATAGAGTATAAAATATGTCCATATTTCCTCTCTTTCTTTTTTTGAAAACGGGGGAAGGAGGCATCAGGTGAATTGTTCGGCTTTGAGAATTTTTATTTTGGGGGACAAATCCGTGTACACTGCTATCCAAAACCCTTTCAGAATTATTATCCACCCCCTGAAGGATGAGAAGAGGCAGCAGTATTCTAAGTTCAGTAAGTTTCTCTTCCACCTGCATCGGAGAGCGTACAATTCCAGGAAAGAAAATTTCTGCCAAAAAAAAAAAAGGAAAAATTCGACGTGCCATGATCATCTCGCCGGATTGGGTCGAAAAATGAAAGACAATTGGCAGGCATCCTCACCTTGTTGGTTTTTTTTTAATTGTCTAGGTTTTTTCTCAGGGTACAGCCTCCCACGAGGTGCCGGACGTGACATCTCCGTTGCATTCAAGGCCACGAGGTGCTCGCACGAGAACTGCCAAATCACGGTATTGGGGGGGAAAGCAAACGAAACGTAGAAAATCTTTCAAGGAACCATCTGTGTACTTATTTTGTACATCCCTTTACCCACCCACCCCCCAGGCCACTGACTTTGGCACCTGGTCTGTGAAAATTCAGCTTAACGAAGACCCATCCAGAGTTGTGGTTGTTGTTGTTTTAAGTTATTCTCTGGCTTGTGTGTCATTTTTTTCTTTTCTTTTTGGACTGCTCAAAGTATGCTTGAACCGGCAGCAACTTGTTCAATTAAAAGCACTCCCTTCCCGCAGTACCCGGGATTTAGGTCACCAAGTCAACCACCTAAGAGATAAATATTGTTTTCTTTCAAAGCGAACCACGAATGCTGTTTTCCTCACACTTCTGAGTGACTTTTTCCACGTACCCAGTTCGTTCCGTGTCTCTTATCTCCGGTTTTCATCTAAGCAGCCGATTCTGTGAGGACCCACCTATACCGACATCAAGCATTCTTGGGACTAAACATCCGTGATAACAGAACATTCGGATGAGTGAATGGATGCAAGTCCTCGATTTATTTACAATTTGAGGCATTTACCATGTTGCTGTGTTGCCAAATAAGTTGCTTGGTGGGGAAGAAAAAAAATGGGTGGCTCCTGGCCCAAGTGTCTGACTAACGTTCTCGTCCATGATGAAGGAGAGTTTTTTTATATGAAGTTCTTGTTTTATAAATTAAAAAGAGAAAATGAAGGATGTAATTAAATGTGTGGTTTAAAAAAAAAATCCTAATATATTGCAAATGGATCTGGTAATGATATAATTGTCTTAGTATGTAAATGAAATGTAAATGAAAAAAACACATTAGCTAATTTAATGATTGTAAAACAGTAAATATGTTCTTGTAGTTTTGTATAATTAACTAGTTGAGATCTTTGGCCAGTTTTGTTTGTGCAAAAGATGGCATAACCCATAAACAGCTAAGATCATTTATATTCTTGCACATCTATTAAAGACTTTAATGAGAACCATTGTTGGTGGCTTCACTTTGCAAAAATGTTACCAGTTCGAGCTTGTTTTGCCTAAATATAAATCAACTCATGCACCATAGTAAAAACAGACATTGAAATTGTAACAGATAAGAACTCCCAGCCATTTATTGACAAATTTAACCCGTTGTCCGCCTCAGTTCAGAGTTTCATTTATCCCTTGGAGGAGATGTAACATTGGTTCCTTTTTCTGGATAGTCCAAAGTGGTACACTGAATAGACTGTCACAACATGCGTGGTATATATTTTTTGGATAAACATATTCTTTAAAAATGTTTTTAGTTATCTAAATTCCATTTAGACATCTCTTGATATTACTAGAGGTATGTATGGTCACTGCCTAAAAAAATACCTTGTACATCAATTAATGCAACCTTGTAAGCACAGGGGACCCTCGGGTGCATTGCACTTTCTCTCTTTCGCTTGCAAACTCTTGCAAATTTCTTGGACTACCAGCTGATGTTCCCCATCCTCCGACAGGTTCTTGAGTCTCCCCTCACCACACCACGTCTTCTGTGCTTTCCGACAAGCATTGAGCCAGGTGACTATCCAGATCCAGTCTTGACCATCTACAAATGAGGAAGAAAAAAAATAAACCCATTGACGCAATCAGATGTACGTGTTGCAGCCGGCACATGAAACATGCATCTGCCTAAACAAACGCCCATGTGCCTCTTGCACGTCTAGTGTGCAAACGTATGCCGTACTAAAGAAAACTGCGTTGGTTGTAACAGCTACCGTTTTGTTTTGTTTTTAACAGAGTTTGGTACCAGTGTACTACGCCCCTGTGCAGAGGTGGCATTCCGGAACCCCATGCCGAAATGCAAAAAAAGGCCATCCCATGGTAACCACAAGGATGTGCTCCAATATTATTAGATAGTTCCTTCTATTATAACAGGGCTGTCCAACTTTGAACAGGCCAAGGTCTACTTTTTCTGGCCCAAAGTGGCCGAGGGCTACTACACTAAAACCTCTACTTATGAATTTTGTCAATTCCAAGCACATGCTTGTAAGTAAAAATATTTGTTAAGTAGAGCAGTGGTTTCCCATAGGAATGCATTGAAAATAAGACAATGTATAGCATACTTGTAAAACTTCAACATATTATAGGGGATTCCTATTTCAATTTCAGGAAGAAGTTTGTCTAGGCCAGGGCTGTCCAACTTTGAAGAGGCTGAGGTGCTAATCATCTGGCCGGCGGGGTGGGGGGGGGAGCAGAGGACTGTGACATGGCCCTTGAGCTGCCCTGCTCACCTGAGACAATGGCAGACCCAGAAATTTGCTGGGGCAGTGGTGGTCCTTGGAATGCGGGAGGGAGGGGTGGAGAACTTATCCCCTCACATTTTTTAGTGATGGCTGGCGGGCTACTTTCGAACCCTTCGCGGGCTACTGGTAGCCCACGGTCTACCTGTTGGGCAGGCCTGTATTATAAGATTCTTCTCTCAAGGCGGGCCTCTGGGCTTACTTTTTTCCTTGACCACAAATGCCTATTTGTCTTGCAATGCATGACAGCTCCTGGTTCCGCTGCTTTCACAGTCCCTGCCCGCCTTCAAAACGGCTTTTTGAAAACCATGCTTTTTATTTTATTTATTTATTTATTGTTATATTTATAGCCCGCTTATCGTCTAGACAGAGAGGGAGGCATATGGCGACCTTTTATTTAATTTTGATCTCTCTCTTTTTCCCCTCCCGCCCCCTGATGCATCTTGCTAAGGGTTTCCCCCGCTCTTTTTGCTTATATTGTTGTTTTTAACTTGTTGTAAACTGCCCAGAGTTCCTGCTGGAAGATGGGCGGTATAGAAAAGAAACAAACAAATAAATAATAATAATAAATAAATAATTCCCCCCCTCCCTTTTGCGCTGGGTTTCCCGTTGAAAGGAAAAGCAAAGCAAAGTAAAAGTGTTCTGCTTATATACCGCCCCATACTACTACAAGTAGTCTCTGGGCGGTTTACAATTTTAATTACAGTGTGCAGGCTACACTTTGCTCTCTCCCCCCCCCCCAGCAAGCTGGGTACTCATTTTACCGACCTTGGAAGGATGGAAGGCTGAGTGAACCTTGAGCCTGCTACCAGGGATTGAACCCAGGTCGTGAGCACAGTTTTACCTGCAGTACAGGCATTTAACCACTGCGCCACGAGGTTCTTCTAAAGAAATTTATCGAAAGTCTGCTTTATACTTACGTCCCCGTGAAGGGCATTTGACACATCGGGCACTGATCCAGATTGGGGAACCCCTCGCTGGAATTCTCTGCCTTTTCCGGCTCAGCAAAATTCGCCGGAAGTGGTCCTTGTGCCGGCAAGCCAGATGGTCCCAGGGCATCCTCAGCCGACGCTTCTTCCTTCTTGTCTTGTTTTCCTTGCATGGCAGATCCGTCGGCCAGCCTTTGAAAATCCATCCTTTTGCCATGGCTCTGTGCCGCTGTCGACGCAGAAGGCCCCGACGAGTCCTGTCTCTGGATAGCTCCATTTCTTTCCATCCTCTCCTCCCCTCCCAACTTAGCTGGGTGTCTTACGCTCTGTTGCATCGTTGACCCCTCTACCGTCTGCCCATAGGTAGCTGTAAGGGACATTTTCTCAAGGACGTGAGCTTTGGAGCTACCCTCCTCCTTATTTTCGCTTGCCACTAAGTCAACCGTTTCCTTTTCATGGCTCCTCGAGCCCTTTCCCGGTATATTTTCTCTGCTGTAGAGTGGAAATGGAACCCACTCAAAGGGCGCCGTTCCAACGTTGAAGGGTTCTGGAATCGGCCGAGGATTCGCAGGTGGAAAGATCTGTAACGCAGACAAACTCAAGTCTTTCTAAAGGATCTAGACTCTTGTCAGTTAAAAACCCAGAGCACAACAATCGTTGGAATCCTGTTGCGCCGTTGCACAAAAGGCGCAACTTTTAGCAGCAAAAGGTTGCAAAATTAAGAACTCGCCAAAGGCATTATCGGGTTGCGTCCCGAATTGTACAATTCGACACGCAACAGAGAATGCCTACAGAGATGTCTTAACTTGAGCAGGATTTGTGGATGCAGCCCTTGATTAAGGATTATGACCAAAAAAAGGAACTCCCCTTTTGAACAGGATGTGGTCGCAAAGAAAAACCCCTTTGCCCTCGGAAGTCTTAATGGCAGCCCTTTCTGAACACATTTCTTTACCTTTGGAAGGAAGGGGGGAAGACCAGCCATTTTGTCTAAGCGTGAGCAATCCAGAGCTGGGTCCACGGCCATCATCAAAGTCGCCCACCTCCTTTCAGCGCTGCTTAAATCTTGCTTTCGAAACCAGGCAGGGCTGCTTCCACTACAAAACAGGAAAAATGATTATTATTAAGCAAAATAGTCTTCCTGCGCTGGTCCACTCTTCAGTTCCTGACCCTCTGAAACAAGAACTCCCTGCCACAGGAGGTGGTGATGGCATCTGGCCTGGATGCCTTCAAAAGGGGATTGGACAGATTCCTGGAGGAGAAGACCATCACAGGTGACAAACCATGATGGAGAACTGTCATTTCCAGGCTTAAAACGGGGGTACTTCAAGGGCCAGATGCAGGGGAATGGAATCAGGAGACGGATATCTAGTCTTGTGCGCTCCCAGATGCATTTGGTGGGGCCACTGAGATACAGGAAGGTGGACTAGATGGGCCTTTGGCCTGATCCAGCAGGGCTCTTCTTCTGTTCTTGTGGAAGTTCAGGAGGGTTGGAAGGGACTTTGATGTCACCTGCACAACACCAACTGGATCTGCATTGTTGAGCACTCCTGGATCGCTCAGTGGTTTAGGCATCCAGCTGCGGAGCCAGAGAGGTTGAGAGTTCAATTCCTTAATGTTGCCTCCTTGACAGAGGCAGAACTGGCTGATCCAGAGGGTCCCTACCGGCTTTGCAGTCCTAAGACTTTATAATAGGATGATCATCTAATTGCAAACTACTTAATTTGTAGCTAAATATGCAAATAATAGCCCTTTCCTAAGGGGGGGGGTGTCCTTGTATACCTGAATGTATTCACATAGTGAAGCTGCTAAACCACCCTAAACGCGCACTATTGGGTGGGTGAAAAGAACGAAGGAAAAAGAACGAATGGAAGAAAGGAAAGAAGGGGGGAAAGGAAGGAGAGAAAGGAAAGAAGGAAAGAAAGAAGAAGAAAGTAAGGAAGGAAAAGGAAGGAGAAAGGAAAGGATGAAGGAAGGAAGGAAAGAAGGAAGGAAATAAAGTAGGGATGGAGGGGCAGACCATTGGCTGATAGATAGGAGGATGGATGGATGGATCAATAGTGTGGATTCACTAATAAGGGTGGCAGATAAGAATAAAACGTAAACATTTAACAACCCTCTGACACAGAGAGAGAAACCCACCCCTAAGTTCTATAGGAAGAAATCCCTTCCAAAGGCACCCCCTGCCACCCAAGAGAAGGGAGACACCCGTGTTCCCTCCCTCCCTCTCTCGCGCGCGTAACGCGTCGGGCAAGTAACGCGTTACCCGTTAAGGAACGAGCGCGTGGCCCCGCCCCGTCCAGGGGTCCGCGAGGGTTTTTTGGGGGGGGGGGGTTGCCTTACAGAGCCTCCCGCTCCTGCCCGTTTTCCTCCTCTTGCCTCTTGCGTTTGAGACGGAGTTTGCTTCCTTCTCGCCGGGGCTCCATGGCGGGGGAGAGAGAACTACCCTGTGGGAGGCAATAATAATAATAACAATAAAAGCATTAGGCTTTATTTTGAATTTTCCCCTCCCCAGGAGTTTGCAATCTCTCCCCGCCTGCCATTGCCAGCGGCGGGCGGCGCGAAGAAAATGGCGGGAAACGGCCTTACTCGTTCCAGATGTGTGCAGCGCTGTGGGGCGGGATTTATTTTTAATTTTATTTTTATTTTTTGGGGGGGAGGCGACTACAACTCCCAGGATGCCTCCCGCGGCTTGCACGTTGCACCATTGGGTGCACTAATTGCAGCCCGAGGAATCCTGGGAGTTGTAGTCGCCTCCCCACCCCCAAAAAAGTCCCGCAGAAGAATCAACAGTTGATTCACACACTAGCTGGTATTCTTCCGGAGTACGACTAATGTTGGGTGGGGGGGACATTATTTCACTGTTTCCCTGCACCCACAAAACTCCACAACAGGTTATATTGGTCTTGAAACTGTCAGGAGATCCAAATTCAACCTATATCGACTCCTGGGTTCTGGAATGTATTGGGATCCATTGCATGCACAGAAGTATGCCTTGTTTGACCCAGAGTAATAAATAAATAAAATAAAACACCTTATGCTGGGTCAGTCTATCTTGCTTATTGAATGAATGGAGGGCTGCAGTTTTTCCTCACCTGCAAAATATCAAGGCAAATGGCATGCCCTCAGGTGTTTTCCATCCTGGCCTCAAGCTGGTTGCCAAACCAAGGCTTTCTCAATAGTTGTGTGGAAAGCCTTGTGTTATAGTTGCAACTACAGGAGACCTGTGGGCCTTAAGCATTGCTTGTGAGTCAGTCTCTTTTGTGTTGGTAGGTTTTTCCTACCTAAGCTGGCATTAAATTTGGTGCTTGATATCGCTCACTGGGGAAATGAGTCTTAGCGGATCCTACAGTCCATGGTAAGATATGTTTTTGAAATCTGCTAGTTTGGTTTTTAGCATAATGATTTTGGGTGTCTCTCCCCCCCTCTACATTTTTGTAACTATTTTTCTTTTATTGTGCAGTATTTTAATTCTTGCCCCTCACTCTTAAGTCCCACCGCTAGGATAAAGGCAGCAGAGAAGCTCAATAAATAATATATTGTAATAAATAATGACACCCATTGCCGCAGAGGATAGAAGAAACCCACAGTATGAACATCTCATTTTGGGAAACAATTTATTCCCCCAATGAAATCTCACAGAGGAGCAGGTTGTCCAGGAGTAAAAATATCTAGGACAATTGTGTGTCTGTGCCAGCGTTTCTGGCCATTTAAAGCGTGCTGCATTCATGCTTGGGTTGCAATGACCACAACTCTGTTGTGGGAGAGATTGTATCGTTATTCTCCAAAACACAAATAGGAAAATAGCTTGCAAAGGTTACCTAACAAACGAATGGTACTCATGATATTTAGATTCCAGATTTCTCTGAAAACTGCTTTATTTCCACACAACTGGGCTGAGGGTCACCTCTCCTTAGCTGTTGCCACTTCTCTCTGTGTTGATATATATAATATCCTCCTTGACAGATTTGCAACAATTGGAAACTATTAAGACATTTTTCCCCAAAGCAAATTAAAGACACTCATTGAAAAGATGGTCCCAACATCCCAGTTGCGTCTCTCTCCATTACCGTGTGCTACAAAACCAGACCAAAACCAAAACAAGTATTTGATGTTTCAACAACAACAAATATCTGCAGGTTAATCTGCTTTGATCTTAGTGGCCCAAATACAAAATTACCCAGCATTGCTTTTTTTGTTGCAGAATGAAGTCTTTGCTAGCATGAGAGACGAAAGCAAAATAAGAAATAAGAAAGATAAAACTTAAAGACTTAAAAGTGACACCTTAAAGACTGACTGTTATATTTTGATGGGAGTTTTCATGGACAAGTCTAAAGGTACAGGAAGTAGACAATGTTTGTTGAAATATCACAATAATATATAGCAGTTAGTCTTTAAGGTGCCATATATTTTTTATTTATTTATTTATTTTAGAGTATTTTTACCCTGCTTTTCTCCTTGGAAAAGGACCCAAGGCACCTTACAATAGTGAGGGATAATATACCGCCCAGTACAATTAAGACATGTTCAAGTTTTTTAGAACAAGAAATTGAGGGACGTCTTACAGCATTAATAGACAACTGTCATGTTTTACTGTCACATTTACTTTTATTTAATGCATGCATTATAGATAGATAGATAGATAGATAGATAGATAGATAGATAGATAGATAGATAGATAAAGAGGACTCTATTTTAATGTGAGCTTTCCTGGACAAGTGTAAAGTTAGAGGAAAAGTTAGAGGTCACATTAAAATAAAACAGTCTTTAAGATGCCACAAGGCGTTACATTTTTACTTATTTTTTTTAATACTGCTATATTTTAATTTGCGCTTTTGTGTTTTATAAGCCTTCAAGAAGGTACAGTACCACAAGAGCTGTACAGGTTGCTTTTTAGGGAATGCACATACAGTACTGTACTCAGACTTGCTATTTAAATTCTGCACCAGGAGAGGGCAATAGATGTATAATGCATGCAGTTTTCAGAAATGCTGATGGTGCCCACGCCAGCCAGCACGTGTGTGTGCGCGCGCACACACACACACACACAGAGAGAGAGAGAGAGAGAGAGAGAGAGAGAGAGAGAGAGAGCCAAATGTTTGCTGCATAATTCTTTTTACTATGTTTATCTGCTCTGAAGAAGAGGGTTTTTGCCCTCGAAATATTAGCAACTTTTTGGTTGTTATTTTTCTAGGTAGCCTAAAGGTATCACCTGTCCTACTTTTTGCATTTGGTGTTTGTGATGGCTTTACGGCTCCTCAACTTGTTTGGCTTTCCCTGTGTATATATCACTTCTCGGCAGTAAAAGCCTGTTCCATTTTTTTAAACGACAATTTGAATTAGATTTTTAAACAGTCATACAATGCGTAGTCCTGAGTGCACATAACAGGCAGAGGGCAAAGGCAGATCTCCAAAATATATACCAAGACATAAGGCATAAAACATCAGTGAGTTTCTTTCTAGGGCCTACATATCTGCCTTGACTCAGAAGCTCTACAGTGGTGTTGCAACGTAAATCGCATGCTTGTTTATCTTTAGATGGCTTGATAAGTGAGTTGCATATCATAGAATCATAGAATCATAGAATCATAGAATCATAGAGTTGGAAGAGATCTCAAGGGCCATCCAGTCCAACCCCCTGCCATGCAGGAACCCCATTACAATATTTTTGACAGATGGCCATCCAGCCTCTGCTTAAAAACCTCCAAAGGAGACTCCACCACCCTCCGTGGCAGCATCTTCCACTGCTGAACAGCTCTAACTGTCAGGAAGTTCTTCCTAATGTTCAAATGGAATCTCCTTTCCTGTAGATTGAAACCATTGCCCCGAGTCCTAGTCCCTGAAGCCATGGAAAACAAACCTGTTCCCTCTTCAATATGACATCCTTTCAAATATTTAAACATAGCTATCGTATCCCCCCTCAGCCTTTTTTGAGAGAGGCTAAACATTTCCAGTTCCTTAAGTCGTTCCTCATAAGACATTTCCTCCAGACCCTCAACCATCCTGGTCGCCCTCCTCTGCACCCGCTCTAGGTTCTCTGTAACCTACAAGAAGTCAGAGCCTTATTGTTAATATTTTTCTATATATTACGTGCCCATGTTTTTCTTCTGAGTCAACATTCTCAGGGCTGAAGGAATTTAGCACTGAATCAGTTAATGGATTTAAAAAAGAAAGCCTGTGAATAAATGGAGCAGACCTGTTTTCAGGCTATGCTGCTGTGACAAGTGATCTGATGTATCTTTTTTTTAATGTGCTCACCCCCACAATCACCAGATCAATTTTTCTCACTTATGCTAAGTATGTAGACTTCTACATTCATGACGTGACCTGGATATTTACCCAGGAGGCAGTTGGGCTGCATTTATACCCCACTTGCTGGGAGGTAAGTTATGCACAGGTTGCACCCTGATGTATTTAACCAAATACATTTTCGTATGCCGTAGAATTTCACAGCCAGCTGGGACAGCAAGGACCATCCACTCCGTACTGGTGCACGAAATGTACAATCCGCTCCTTCGAGTGGTCGTCGGATCTCCGTTTTAAAAGCTCCAGGGAAGGAAACCCACCACCCTCTGAGGTAGCCCTTTCTGTTTTCACAAAACCCTTTGCTATCTAAGAAATTGTTCCTAAAACCAAGTTGCCGCCTTTTTCCTAATGCAGCTGCGACTCCGGCTAGATAGACCTATAAATATGTCCGTACACCTGTTCATTGTGTGTTGCATCACCCACGTCTGCACAGGGAGTGTTTGCACATATGACAGATTTTTTTTCCCCCTCGTAAGTGTTAAGAAGCCAGATCAGCAAAATGCTTTGGTTTCTCCAGGATCTTGCAGGGCGAGACTGGCAACGAAGAGGCCCGGTGAGCTTTAGACGAATATAAGCAAAAGCAGTGTTTGCTGACTATTTGGAATGAGGATGTTCATAAGGTGGAGGAGATGGCTTGCAGGGAGATAGGTTCCATTCTTGGCATTCCTTACTGTAAAGTCCCCATACTTAACCACCACCAACACCCCGCCCTGAAAAAGCCCCTGTCAATCTGTGAAGGGTTTGCAGCATGGATAATCTGGCGGCAAGTTTTGCAAAGGGCAAAACTTCCCTACCTTTACGGGGGAAGCAAAAAGCCCCTGATGGGGGCGGGAGGAGGCTGGAAATGCCGGACAATGAACTGAAAGAGTATGAACGTGGCAGCCCATAATGATCAGACAGGAGGCTGCTAAATGAGGGTAGAGTTTCTTCTTTGTTAGGATCAGGTAGACAGAGGTAGCCGTGGCAGCAGCCAGGAGTGGGTTTATTTTAGTAATATTTTACCCCACCGTTCAGTGCTATCCATGGGGCAATTTCCAGACCTTGGTATTTCCAAGTTGGTTATCAAGTACAGTAGATACCCGGTATCTGCTGGGGATTGGTTCCAGGCCTTCCGGTGGATAATGAAAACTGTGGAAACTGCTGTTTCCGTACAGTAGCTTACTTTATGACTGCTGTTTTGAGACAGTAGCTTGCTTTATGGCCGCTGTTTGTGACAGTAGCTTGCTTTGTGGTTGCTGAATTATTTAATTTTTTCCTCTGCCAACCGTGGATAACTGAATCAGTGGATACGGGGGTCCTACTGTAATCTGCAAATCCTCAAAGAAGGGCTTTCTCACTGTCTGAACCAAGAAGAATCATGTATGTTGGCCATTGCCCATGTTTTGTTATCATGCACCGTGGAGGCTGGGGAAGCGGTGTTGATTCCGTGTGGAGTTTTGGTACAAGCTCCAGAGGAACGATCCAAAACACCGGATCCTTGAGCCAAAGAAGTTTGGACTAAAACCCAGACGGGATCTGGCACTCCCGCGATATGAGATTTAAACATCTCCATTGGTCACGCCATGCCATGAGTGCTTGCTTTTCAAGCAGTGGTATGGACCGTCTGGAACACCCATGCACACTTCAGGATGGAAACCATATGCTCAGAATCCCGTTGTATATTTATATATATTTATATATGCACAAGAGAAATTACGGGAAGTTGTTAATTGAAGAGACTAATTGATGAGCTGTTGGTTGCACATCAGTTTCACACCCAATTTGTGAGTCAGTTACATACCCGGCATGTGTCTGGCATACTCCGGTCACCTTAGCAAAGATTGGTGGCAACTTCCTTAAACTTTCTGGCTGATGGATTTATTTTGTAAATGCTATCGGAAAATCAATTTATGGAGCTGTTATGGGTGGCTCTGCTCTTCTCTCTTTTCCAAGTTGTTTTGCTTTCTGTGTTTGTGTTTTGTTTAAAATTGTCAACAATATTTTTCTTGCGCTACCATTCATTTGAAAAATTCCCAACCAGTTTACCAAGACTGCAACATTAAAATCTCACAAATGGGTATCGTAGGGAAAGGCTGTGTTTTTTTTGAAACAGCTTTCTTTGCAAACTGCATTGAAATGGCCCTGATACAAAGTGATACAGACGCACTGTACGCAAATACGCAATATCTCAAAACACAGTGGCACCTTGTATAAAGGAATTAATGTGTTCCCAATTAAATTATGTTAAATTTTCCTTTATACAAATGTCCCATAGGAATGCACTGAAAACAGAGTAATCCCTAACTGCGACCTTTTTTATCTTGTACGGATTTGCCCCATAGGCGATTCTGTTAAGCAAATTCCCCCTATCTCTGGAATTGATTATGTGGTACAGATTTTATGTGATATAAATTGTTTGTTATACGAGGGTCCCCTGTAATAGTTTGGATCCCACCTCTGCTTTTGCAACATGAGCCTCCCAGGTGTCATTGGGCTCCAGAAGCCTGGATTATAGTCCGGATTGAGGGGGACTGTCTAGAAAGCATCTAAATCCCCACCAGCTTGGAAAGGATAAGATACCAGGCTCCATGCAAGGGACACTCACAATTAGTTTGTTCTCAGAGCATAGCTAAGGCTGGATCCGGCCCATTTTTTTAAATTTTTATTTTTTGCATGTTGTCCTGCCTTCCTCAGATGATTCAAGTCATGTATCCTCTTCTTTTCCTTCCCCGGGGTTTGGTTTCTGGCCCAGTTTTGCCGGCTGTATTCCTTAGCCCTGGATTTCCACTCCCTGTTCGGCTGATGAAATGGCTCTGTGAAATCCAACATGCATCTGGTGGGGCCCCTGTGCGAGACAGGAAGCTGGACTAGATGGGCCTTTGGCCTGATCCAGCAGGGCTCTTCTTAGGTTCTTATGCCCTAATTGTGACTTTCTAGTGATCCAGTTACCCAACCCTGCACTTGGGTTCCCCGTGGGAAGAATTCGCTTGCCTATGTCCTGTCTCCAGGAGCCCTGGGTTCAAATCCTGTGCGTGTGTGTGTCTGTGTGTGACACAGAGAGAGAGAGAGACATACACACACACACACAGAGAGACAGAGATCCCTGTTCAAATCCACTCCTTAAACATTCCTCGTAAACCTTCTCCCTCCGGCCGCCACCTCCTTCCCAAATCTTGCAACCCCCGTAACCCCGCACCCTTTCCACTTCGGGACTACCCGGCCCAGCATCCCCGTCTTGAGCCTGCTGAGCCACCCCGTCCGGCGCGCCGGGACCAGCAGGAGCGGAAGAGCCGCCCGAGAAGAGCCACCACTACCACCCTGCTGCGCCTTTCTGGCCCGCCGCAAGGCCTGCGAACCTCACACTTTAACCCCCCCCCTTTGCACACACACAAGCACACACAAACAAGCACACATAAACACTCTGTCTTTCTGCGGTGCCTCCTTGCTCGGTCGGCGTTGGGAGGCAGTTGTGCGGGGGGCGCGGGGCCGGCGGGCGGGCGGCCTCTCGCATTAATAATAATAATAATAATAATAATAATAATAATAATAATAATAATAATAATAATAATAATAATAATAATAATA
>JAHTLZ010003423.1:4579557-4598572 GCA_023846285.1 Phrynocephalus versicolor | reverse complement strand
ATCCCTCCCTCCCTCCCTCCCTCCCTCCCTCCCTTTCTTTCTTTTTTCTTTCTTTCTTTCTTTTTCTTCCTTCCTTCCTTCCTTCCTTTCTTTCTTTGCCAGCCATCTGGCTGCAAGGCCACTGGCTGGGCGGTTCACGACAACAAACCACCCAGTTGCAACGAAGCAGGATACCAAGGACAAACAACGAATTTTAGCAAAACAAAACCCAAGTCCAGTTTACAACCTTCTGGCCAAAATCAGAACAATAACAGTCAAAGTAAGAAACACAGCTACGGTATATAACAACAACACATTAAGAAAACAACCCATTCTGTTCCTCCTCCCCTCCCTTCTGTCTTGGTGCAAATGGTGACTCTGGTGGGGGCTTCGTTTGCCACCTGCTTGCTTAAATGAGCCTAATTTGGCTGCAGGCAAGACTTTTCATCTGATCCCGCCAGGTAGAAGGAGGGCCTTTCATCATTAAATAGGACTTGTTACTCTTCCTTTTCCAGGGTAACTGTTTTTCTCTTTCTGGAATTTAAGGCGGCACATGTGTTCTTCCTTACAGCCGGATTCTGTCATCTGTTAACCAGAGAGTCACCTTGGGTTTTTTTTTTTAAATGTTGAAATGTTTGTCTGACAAAACAGTCTTGTTACCAAGCAGTCTTTATTAAAAGAGGCAGTTTCTGGTTCTTTCATTCGGCCGGGAGGAGAAGGCGTTGATTTGGGAAGATTTCCAGGTACAATAACACGCCTAGACCAGTTCACCGGCGAGGGTTCTGCCGCTAACGAGAGGGAGATGCCAGCTTAGTCTTTTCGTCAACTACGTACTTGTTTTAATTGTTCAGGTTATTATTATTATTATTATTATTATTATTATTATTATTATTATTATTATTATTATTATTATTATTATTTTGGTGAGGAATTGAAGAGCGTGTCTGGAGGGACGTTCTCAAGATACATCAACGCCTTGTTTCTAAGTGGGTTCGGAGTTAACTTGCTCCTTTTTAAAGCCCAGCGTTCCCACTTGAGATGGGACTGCCATGTTTAAAGATTGCCCTTGAATTTCATCAGCTGCACTAGGAAGCCTTCCGCCCCCTGCCCCCCCCCCCACAATTTTCTTTTGGGTTGTACACAGGGGTAAAAAACTCCCAGACCTTTAAATGCAGGTTTTTTTTTCCATCTTGAAAAACAACCAATGAAGCTTTCATGGGCGTGGAGGGAGAATGGAGAGGAATAATTAAAAAAAAACAGTTTTGCTTCTAAAATTCCGGACTTCGGATTGCTATAAATGGCATACAATCAGGGTCCACAGGAAGTTTAAGAAAACTTATGCCCAGAGGGCTAGAACATTTCTGCCTTAAAAAAAAAAAGAGAGAGAGAGAGAGAGAGAGAGAGAGAGAGAGAGAGAGAGAGAAAGCTAACAATTACTAAGATTTGAGAGCGTTCTCAGCCTTCGCTAGACCCTGAAGAGAAGGCCATGGAAGACACATAAAGTTGTGATTTGACCATCAGATGGTCTGTTTGTTTTCCTAGTGTTTCAGATCATGCACAGGGCAGGGGACATCGGTTTGGAAAAGTCCTAGTTTTTATATTGTGTATAGATCAGTGGTGGCAAACCGTTGGCACTCCAGATGTTTTGGACCACAACTCCCAGAAATTCTGGGCCTAAATTGCCAAAGAGAAAGAACTGTGGGAGTTGTGGTCCAAAACATCTGGAGTGACGAAGGTTCACCACCACTGGTATAGACCATGCCTCTCTGCAACATATGGCGAGTTTTGCTGTCTCTGGACAAGCTCTCCTGCTAAATATTGTCTTCATTTTGTTCTGCATCTGGAAGAAAGAGGTAGCAGGCATTGTCCATGAAATGGGCGAGCGGAAGGGCTGTGTGTGTGTGTAGAGATGAGGATTGCAGTGGTGTGTCCGTAACTAACCCGCTTCTTGTCCCATTTGACCCCGCGGGTTTACAAAAGCTCACGCTACAGCCAAGCAATTTCAGGTCTGCTGGCGCAATTTTGCGGGAGCTGCAGGCGAAACCCCTGCGTGTGGTATCGGCCAACCCACGGCGCGGGGGTCACGCTGGGGATCCGGTGCTTCGCAGGCATTCGGAAGCGCTAGCCAAAAGGGGGTTTCTCAATAGCTGTTGAAAGCCGGGATGTGGGCCGTTCCCATCCTGCCACTGGCTGTGCAGTCCTGCCGTCCCGTTTTTATGACTCTCTGGCATCTTGAGATATCTCCGCATGACCAATTAATATACAGTAGTTCTAAAGGAATAAAATGTCATATTCTTAGGGAATCCTGGCGATTTGCACTTCAGATCAATAAGATAGGTCCCCCCCTTAATTCGTACTGGACTGTTGCACAATTCAGAATCAGGAACTAGAGATGGACACGAATCAAAAAATGGCATTTCGTTTGTCGTTTGTCGTTTGGAGGGTCCGTTTCGGTTCGTTTCCATTTTTCGTGAATTTTGCAAAAAATCGTTTTTATTTTCGTTCGTTTCGTTACCATTTCGTTACCATTTATTTCAATTTTTTGTGATTTTTTTTTTTTGGATTTTAAGCAATTCACTTGTATTGCAGTAATAGAAACGAAACACACGACAAAATTTCCGGTGTTTCTGTTCGTTTCGTTTCATTTTAGAGACAAAATTCATTTGTCATTTTGTTGCGTAACGAAACAAAAAAATGGAAACGGAAACGAAAAATTGTTCGTTTTGTGCCCATCTCTATCAGGAGCAAATATCAGAGAGACGATGTCTCGCCGTTGCTTAATTAAGAGCAGTTCTCTCTTCCTCCCAAAAAAATGCAATTTATTCAGGGTGACCTTGCATGCAACTTAGAAATGCATGCTTTTGTCCATTCCCTTTCCTCTTTCTTCATCTGTCTGAAAGGGGCAGGGCGGGTCATTAGACTACAAGTCCCATGCTCCCCTAATCAGCAGAGCCTGGGGCAGAGGTGGACGTTTTGCCTCTAATAGATTTTACTCCAGAAATGGTGAGATCATTTTTTTTTTTTTGCCAGCACTTTTTAAGCCTGGGGCGAAGGATATTTCTCATTTAACTGGTTTCTGGTCAGAAAAAGCTGTGTGTCTGGGTATTGCATGCTTTTTTTTTTTTTTTTTGCTTTGCTTTTCACAACACTTGCAGACTGTTCTCAAGTAACACCCAAAGCTGGCGAGGCAGGAAGAGGAAGGAGGTCCGGCTGGCTTTCTTCGCGTTGTGTCAGTCGCAACTGTCTACCGGAAACCACAATAAACCCTGCCTTAATCTCTGCATAGACCTCCAGTCACAACACACATCCCTTTTCGCCCAAGAGACAAGTTCCTGTCCTGCTCTCCCCCTCCCTCCACCCATCTGCCCCGGTTCACAAATAATGACTTTCTCATCTCAGTTTGATGGCTGCCATTCTCGTTCCTCCTCCTCCTCCTCCTCCCTTTTCCTTTTCTGGATTGCAGCTGGAGTTGGGACATCCCAGAATGGGCGACTCCTCTCTTTGCAGGTCCTTTCAGGTCATCGGCAGAACGGCATTTGCATGGGATGGGCCGCCGTCGGAGGGAACTGAGAGGCATCCGTCCCTCTGGCTGCCATTTAATGAGAAGCGCCGCGAAAACTCCCTCTTTGCGGTTTTTGCTTCTCAGGGCCGGCTTGTGGGAAACCTTGTCAGGTCCCAGCGGCCCTCCCTCCTGTTTTACCCAACACCAACACCCCTGGTGCATGCCCGGGCCGTTCAGACGTAAGGAGAAGAGTGGCAAGGAAGCGCTGGCTACCAGGTGCGACAACTCCGCCTGGGTTGCCTTCCAGAACCAGGGCACGGTTAGGCAGAGAGCGTAGGCACGGCCTAGATTTCGTGCTGCTGCCATCCGCGCTGTGGTTGCAACCACACGGCTGCTCAGGTGCGCCGGCTCACCTGATGGGAGCCAGACGGAGCAGGAAGCGTATTGTGGTCAGGTGTTCAAATCCCGTGCCCTCTTCTCCTGTCTCAGCTCAGAGACACAATGAAAAGGTCCACAAGCTCTTGTTTACCGTATCCCACCTGTTCCGCTTTCAATGATATCAGGCATGTCCAAACTTCGGCTCTCCAGATGTTGTGGACCACAACTCCCACAGTCCTTTGTCTTTGGCAGTCTGAGCTTGGGATTTCTGGGAGTTGTGGCCCAAAACATCAGGAGGGTCGAAGTTTGGACATGCATGAATTATATTATTTAATTTTAGTTTTTATTTATTTTTGAATATTTTTGCCCCGCCTTTCTCCTTGGAAAAAGACAGATGTGGGAAGCCTGCTTGGAAAGACTGATTATCAATCAAGGGTCCTCCGGTCATTATCAAGGACTGGGGCATGGGTGACACATTTGGTCCCTAAAAATGTTTTTGTGAGCCCTCATCCTCCTGCCATTTCAACGAAACAAAAGGGAGACCAAGATTTAAGACAGGCATCTCCAAACTTCAGCCCTCCAGATGTTTTGGACCACAGCTCCCACAATCCTTTGCCATTGGAAATACAGGCTTGGAATTCTGGGAGTTGTGGTCCAAAACATCAGGAGGGCCGAAGTTTGGACATGCCTGATTTAAGAGAATGTGAGGATCTAGACCAGTGGTTCCCAACGTTGGGTCCCCAGATGTTCTTGGACTGTAGCTCCCAGACATCCTGGCCAGGAGAACTAACAGAGAAGGCTTCTGGGATTTTAAGTCCAAGAACATCTGGGGACCCAAAGTTGGGGACCATTGGTCTAGATCAGTGGTTCTCAACCAGTGGGTCCCCAGATGTTCCTGGACTGCAACTCCCAGAATTCTCCATCACTAGCTAAGCTGGCCAGGATTTCTGGGAGTTGCAGTCCTGGAACATCTGGGGACCCACAGGTTGAGAACCACTGGTCTAGATTAAGCTTCCAAAGGATGGGAGTCTCTAAAATATGCTCCCTACTTTCTTTCTGGGGTTGGGAGTGGTTAAAAATACTGATAATGTTTTTTTCTGGGAGAAGCCAATTACAGGACTAGGATGTATGGGTGGGGGAAGGTCCTCCATGCCCATTTGGAGTTCCACTCCATTGTTTTCCCTGCCTCCCTCCCTCCCATCCATCCATCCATCCTTCCAGGCATGTCCAAACTTTGGCCCTCCAGATGTTTTGGACCACAACTCCCACAGTCCTTTGCCATTGGCAGTCTAAGCTTAGAATTCTGGGAGTTGGTTTCCAAAACATCAGGGGGGCCTGAATTTTGGACATCCCTCCATCTCTCCATCCATCCATCCATCAGTTCTTCCCTTCCCCCCCTCCCTCCCTATCTCTTTCTTTGCATAGACTTCCAATGTTCATGCATTTATCTTTTTGGTTCAGTCTCTCTCTCTCCCCCACTCAACCGACCACACATTATTTTTATTCTCCATTTTAAAGCTGCTTCTCGGGAAGACTGCCAAAAATGTGCAGAGAGAGAGAGAGAGAGAGAGAGCAATGCCTAAAATACAGAATGTGGGTTTTGAGATCGTGTGTGTGTGTGTGTGTGTGTGTAAAGAGCTGGAGAAGGTTTTGCCTTGGTCCCCCATCCTCACAACCCCCCCACCCCCCAACGTCAGGTCCAATGGCATGCAGTGAAAGATGCCCCCCCCTTTTTTTTTTGCACTCCCCTGCTTGCATTGCCAACTGGGAACTAAAATTCTCTTTCTTCCAAGAAAAGAGGGTGGTCCTTAATTCATGTTTTAGGAGTGCTGCCAGTCAGGGAGGAGTTTTTCAGAAGGAGGTTGCAATATGCCACGAGAGAGACACACCCACCCACCGCCACCCCGCCAGGGGGAGAAAAACCCAGCGACTTCTTTAAAATCTGATTTAAACCATGATCTACGTCTGACTTGTGCCATCAAAATCTGATTTTTTTTGAAAAATAAAAGGGTGATTTAAATCAACTTGATTCGAATCAAATCCCTCCTGGGGGGTTAGCTATTGAGAAAGTAAGTTGGGGCAAGGGAGGAACCCAGCCCCCCCCCAAAAAAAAAATCTTATTGAGTGATGTGCAGTAGGACCCATGTCTTTGCCCCAAGGAAGTTCGCCTCCAGAGAAGGCTGGAGAAAAGAAATCAGAAGGAAAAGCATTGGGAAAGAGTCCCTGGCATGTGCCCGTTGGCATGAATTTGCTATTCTCAGGGACAGTGCACCTGCCACAAGGAACTGGCAGGATTAATCTGGTGTTGACTTGATACCTGTCTCCATTGTTGGGGATCCTCTGAGCAGAACGCACCCCGCTGGTGAGGGTAGGAAGAGCTCTGCTTACATGTGTTTGAAGAGTCTTGCTTAGATCAGGCATGTCCAAACTTTGGCCCTCCAGATGTTTTGGACCGCAACTCCCACAGTCCTTTGCCATGGGCCATCTAAAGTTAGAATTCTGGGAGCTGCGGTCCAAAGCATCATTAGGGCCAAAATTTGGACATGCCTGACTTAGATGGATACCAGTTGTGCCTTGGGTCGGAGCACTTAGCGCCGTTGGTTCATGATGACCCCTTGAGGCCTCCCTGCCCATCCAGTGGCTTCCTGGGGTCTTAAACATTCCTAAAGAGGACTTTGGAGGTGTTCCTGGCAGGGCATCTTAAGTAGTCCCTCATCCATGACAACAGACTTGCTCCAGCATCTCTCAAAGCCTAGTTAACAGCCCCATTGATAGTCAAAAACCTGTCGCTCCATTTGAATACTTGGGGCTCCAAAACAGGTTGATGGCTCTTCCTGCTTGGTTCCTTTCTTTTTGTCTTCTTCGTGCCAGAGGCCAGGTAATCCACCTGCCGCCAGCCTGGTTGGAAGATTCCTGTATTTCAGACCTGGCTCCCTCCCTGCCCCTACTATACATGACAACAGGTGCCATGATAAATCAATTAAACAAAACATCCCCCTCTCCTTGTAGTGAGGAGACTAGATGTTGCCAAGGTTGTTCTTTCTTTTTCTTTACCCTTCTGAAACTCAACGGTTGAACATGCCTGCGATAATTCTATAGCTTTAACTGTTGTGATCTGCCCTTAGGTCACCCGTGGGGAGAAAGGCGACAAGCATATACAGACATAACTGAAGATAGATCAGTGGTTCTCAACCTGGTGGGGTCCCCAGATGTTCCCGGACTGCAACTCCCAGAAGTCTTCATCGCTAGCTGAGCTGGCCAGGATTTCTGGGAGTTGCAGTCCAGGAACATCTGGGGACCCACCAGGTTGAGAACCACTGAAATAGCATAAAACGGCGGCATATCAGTGAAATAAAATAAATCTCTATTCCCATTATCCACCGTGGCCATGACAGCTCTTGGTGTTGCATCTACACCTATTCCCCTCATCCAGCCATGCAGCTGTTGGTCTTGCACCCATCCCTCTTCCCTCTTCTTGGGTTCAAAAGGCCATAGCCTCTGCCTGCCTTCCCTTACCTGCTTTTATGACTTTCCCCTGTGTGTTCCCAGGACATGGTTTCATGGCCCATCATCAACCCCTTCCAAAGAGGGGACCAGACAGGTTTCTCACCCTATTTTATGGCCCTCTCTGGTGTCTTTTTCTCAGGAGTCCCTTTTATTTCTTCAGCAGGGGCTGGACGGCCAGGGAGTATAAATAACTAACTGTCTTAGCCTTGTTTGTGGCTGACTTAAAAGAGACTGCCTTGTTTGCTTAAGAGCGCTGGAGAACCAGGCAGGATTTCAGGTTTTTTTAAAGAAACAAACAAACCAATAAGGAGGAAGGCAAAGGCTCCTGAAACTTATTGTTGGCTGGTTTTTAAGTCTCTTGTTTTAAAGAGGAGGGGGAGGAGGAAAGGGAGACCCTCATGGGGGAGGGCAAAGGGCCATATCCTTCCAACAAAAGACCCCCCCCCCCAAGCAGGTTTGGGCTGTTCAAACTCAAATATAGAAGAGTTCAGGATCCACTGAAATAGGATTTGATCTCAAAAGGAACTCCAGGAACCCAGTTTGGTCTCCATGCTTCTTTTTTTTAAAGGCACTGGTTAAAATGCTGCTGAATTAATTTTAGAAATACATCTTTTTCTTCCCCGGTGTTGCCTTGGAGGCAAAGAGAGGAATATGGGACAGGGACGGAAAACCAAATGATGATCTTGCGGAGAGTTGCCGGCTGAGAATTCCTCACAAGGAGGAGTGAAACTTAAGGGCCACCCACACGGAGGTTGCGGCACTAGGGGGAGAAAGAAGTAGCAAGTTTTTTCTGTCTGTGTCAGGATTTGGGAAGCGACCTCCAGTTTCATCTCTGGGGAGTCAACCGCGTGCCATGTGGGTATATCAACCCCTCAGGGGAAACAGAGGTGTTGTGTGTGTTGCGTTCCGTTACACACCACAAACCCGTGGGATCTCTCTCTCTCTCTCTCTCTCTCTCTCTCTCTCTCTCTTGCACTAGAACAGCGATGGTAAAACTTTTAGAGACCGAGTGCCCAAACTACGATTCAAAACCCACTAATTTTTCGCAAAGTGCCAATACAGCCATTTAACCTGAATCCAGGTGGCTGTGAAGGAGCGATGTCGGATGCCCACAGAAAGGGCTCCGAGGGCCACCTTTGGCACCCGAGCCATGGGTTCGCCAACACTGCACTAGGATAACACTTTATGTGAACAGAGGAGAGGCGTTCCACACCCTCAGAGAGGATTCCATGCTATTATAGGTTTTCTGACTATATTATTATAAATGCTTTATAATAATTTGTATTCCATGGGGGGGGGAGGTCTATGTGTGTGTGAACAGAACCAGAAAACACAAGGTGAAATTAAAGTGAAACAAAGAGAAAGGTGCCTGACAGGAAGGGTAGGTGAAGACCCTATGTTTACTCAACAGGGTCACTTGAATGACAGTTATCATTCCACCTTCATAAGAAAATCCTGTAACCTGTCATGTGGCTGATATTCAGGGGTCATTGCTCCCAAAGGTGCTCCAGAATAAATGCCCTTGTATGTCTGCAAAGATTCTCCAACTTAGGTTTCCTTCTTCGGGACGAAAATGGATTCTTGCAAGGCAAGAGGGCCAATGCAAGTTGCTTTTTGCTTGTTTGTGTGTTTCGCTCCCGCCCAAATTGCAAATTAATTGGTTTGACTTTGTTGCGACCATCGGTGCTAGCTCTGTGTTGGGTGTAGAGCAACTGGGTCTGCTACAATAGCTCTTCCCAAGCTCTGAGTGTCTCTTTAAGTTGAAATTGCGAATTTTGACCTGCGGTTCGCAGGAAATTCGAAATTTGGAGATGCCGTTCGCAGGGAACTGCGAGATTTTGAGCTGCACCTCGCAGCTGGTTGGACTCAAGTGCCTGTGCAGATGAATTTGGGTCCCAGTCCATCTTCCCCCGGGTTTTTCTCCGCGCACCTTGAGTGCTAAATGCCATGCTTGCTTCCAGAGCCAAAGACGTCCGTTTAATAGTCTTAAGTGGCCTGGACTTGAATGGAGATGAAAGGGTGGAAAGTGAAATCTTAGCTATGAATGCCTTGGACTCATCAGCCCCTGAAGAGCCAGGATTTGTGCTTTTAAAGATATGTTGCTCCACTTTAAATCTTGCACCAATTGCCTAATTCGTTTCTTTCTTTTCTCTTTTTTTCCCTCCACCGGCGACTCCACCTGGCGATCGTGATTTTTCTCCCGTCTTATCTTGGGTGTTCCACAGGTAAGTAATGCCGACTGCTTATTCACTATTGATTCAGCTTTGGGCTGCCTTTTTCTTTCTCTCTTGATCAACTGTCCCTCCCGGTTGACTGGCAGCCTTTCGACCTCTCGGTGACCTTTGAGGGATATGCCAGAGTGATTTTACTAAGTGTTGGGGTGAGGCTGATGTGATAAGTCCTGCTTTTGTCGGCCTGTTCCTTCCTTGTCCTTTCTTTTAGAAATGAATTTCAGAGCTTAAATACAGCCATGTTCTGTTAACCAGAGGGTAACTGGATTGCATTGCTATTGTATAGAGTAGGAGCTGCCTCCGGGTATATATGTATTTATTTTAAATATTGTTTTTTACCCCGCCTTTCACCTTGGAACGGACCCAAGGTGGCTTACGACACTGAAGAACGTATGTATAATGCAGGCATGTCCAAACTTCAGCCCTCCAGATATTTTGGACCACAACTCCCACAGTCCTTTGCCATTGGCAAGCTAAGCTTAGAAACAGAGGTCTCCCGAGCCTGGAGCTGACTTTTGAGGAAGTATGGTTATTGTTACATGTAGGGCAGTGGTGGCAAACCTTTGGCCCTCCAGATGTTTTGGACCACAACTCCCACAGTCCTTTGTCATTGGCAGTCTAGGCTTGGAATTCTGGGAGTTGTGGTCCAAAACATCAGGCAGGCCGAAGTTTGGGCATGCCTGGTATAATGTGTGTGTAGAAAGCATGTAGATCTTGCTGACAATTTGCTCCTCATCCGGAGATGTGCCCTGTTGCACAATCACTTCCATCCCCGAAAACCCAATCATTACTCGTAAGCACCTAGTGACGGCAAAGTCCTAGGACAGGCATGTCCAAACTTTGGCCCTCCTGATGTTTTGGACCACGACTCCCAGAATTCCAAGCCTGTATTTCCAGTGGCAAAGGACTGTGGGAGCTGTGGTCCAAAACATCTGGAGGGGCGAAGTTTCGACATGCCTGTCCTCGGACAAGGGTGGAGAACCTTCAGCACTTCAGAGGTTCTGGACCACAGCTCCCACAGTCCTTGGCCGCTGGCAGTCTGGGCTCTGAATTCTGGGAGTTGTGGTCCAAAACATCTGCAGTGCTGAAGGTTCGTCACCGCTGACCTAGGAGATTTCCCTTATTAGCTGTTGGCTTCCACCACCTGCCTGGCTGAGGAGAAGTGTCCCCACCCTGATTCCTCTCCCCTCCCCAATATATCTTGCTTCTTTATAACAAAGGTGGCACCATTTCTCACCAACGGTCCCTTTCTGTCTCATTCAGCTTTCTGCCCCCTGCCAAAATGAAAATATTTATTTAAAAAAAAGAAGGGTGGGAATCATACGAACGTCCGGATAATTGAAACAGGGCTCCTAAATGACTTCTGCGTTTCCATACCAGCGCCGACACCCATCTCGGTAATCAATACAAAGTCCTCTGCAAAAGGACTTACAGGTACCCGTGGGGAAGCACCCCTTGTTGGCAAGGATGGGAATATTTAAAATGCTGGTGGTCACGTTATGAGGATCAAGCTCCATGGCTTGAGTGCTTGCAGTTTTCTGTTTTTTTTTTAGAATTCGGGATCCCTGAAATTTTTGCTCCGTTGCATCTTAAAAACCCTTTTTCCTGTTTGCAATTGGAAAGTGCTACACATCACCGGTATTTAGTAGAGGGCTTTTTGGGTGATCGAGGCTTCCCAGAAGGATAAGGGAAGACAGTCAAGTTTTGATAAGTCATGCGGGTTGAATAAACCCTCCTTGGCAGATTTCTGGACAGCCCTTTCTATACAGCTCTTGAGGGGTCCATGATTAGAAGTAAGGGTCCAAAGACCCACAGTGGTACCTTGTATAAAGGAATTAATTCGTTCCGAATGAAATTATGTTATGCAAATTTTCCTTGATACAAATTTCCCATAGGAATGCATTGAAAACAGAGTTAATCCCCGATTGTGACCATTTTTATCTTGTACGGATTTGCCCCATAGAAGATTCTGTTAAGCAAATTTCCCCTGTCTCCGGAATTTTTTACGTTGTACAGATTTTATGTTCTACAAACTCTTTGTTATACAAGGTTCCACTGCACTTGGCATTGAAATTTAAAGGAATGCTTCTTTCCATCCTCTTTCTCCTGATACATTCTAGTAGTGGCTTTCATGAAGTTTTTCATTCTCATCTCATGACGTCCCGGCTAATCTTTTAAGGGGTTATATGTTTTTATAGCCATAATAAAGACTTGCTATTGCTGTTGCTGTTGCTGTTTCCATGTGTAGCACCAGTTTCTGAATGCTATTCCCTTGGACGGATGGATGGTTCTTGGGGGAGTCTTGTTCTCATGCCGAAAATAACCAGTAGGGCAGGCATGTCCAAACTTCGCGCCTCCAGATGTTTTGGACCACAACTCCCGCAGTCCTTTGCTATTGGAAATACAAGCTTGGAATGCTGGGAGCAGTGGTCCAAAACCTCTGGAGGGCCGAAGTTTGGACATGCCTGCAGTAGGGCTTTTATGCTCTTGCCTGTCCAGTTTTGAGCTTTCTCCTGTTGGAGGTTTGGCTTTGAGAGGTGGCATGATGGTCATTTGGGTCAACGTTCTTCCCTTCCTGTGTAGGAAAAGAGGACAGCTGCCTTGAAACCAGGCAAGCGATTTTTCTCATCTAGCGTAATGTCCCCAGACGGGTAGCGACCCGGGTGTCCGACATAGAAGGGCCTTTCCCAAGGAAGTGCCCCTTGAAATTTCTAAGTCTAGTTGACATCTGCTCCTCACCTTAACAATGACACTGGGGAGGTAGGCTTGCATTTCCCACTACAGGAGATCACCGGATGACCACCTGGACTGAAACGAAGGCCCGAAGAAACAGTCAAACGCAACAGAAACAAGGCTGGCATTTAAGCAGCAGACCTCTTTTTAGAACAGAGAAACAGCTGCAATATTTTTGCCCACTGCCCGTTTTGGAAACCCTTGAGCACAGAGGGACAGCTGCGGTTGGGGTGCTCCCAGCAATGGCTTCCCTACGGAGGGAAATGGCGTGCCTATGGCTACCCTGTGGGTTGTCCTATTCCCCACACGGATCATACCTGGACCCCTGGGAATGTGGGGCTTTGTGTTGGTTAACGTTGTGCCGGAGATTAGGTTTGGAAAGGGAGAGACATGGTGACGCTTCTTCGTTAATAAGTTGGATGCATCGTTAATAAGTTGGATGCTCCCTGATTGTGGCATGGCCGTGCCACCAAATGAGCAAGCTGTGAGACATTCCAGTTGGCCGGTGGGGCTTTGAATACGCCACACAGTGTGCTGTGTGCCTGTGGTCTGAGTGGCACCCAGGGTGAGGGAGTTGGCCTCAGCAACTGGGAGCACCAAAGCAGTAAAGCAGGCATGTCCAAACCTCGGCCCTCCTGATGTTTTGGACCACAACTCCCAGAATTCTAAGCTTAGATTGCCAATGACAAAGGACTGAGGGCCGAAGTTTGGACATGCCTGCAGTAAAGAAATGCAGTGCCCGTTGGCAGGGAGATTGCCCGTCAGGTGGACTAGGGTGGGAAAGCGTTGCCCCAGAGTTTCAGAGGCCAGTCTTTGGCTTTCTCGTGTATGGTACCGTGTTTTCCTGAAAATAAGACACTGTCTTATATTTATTTTTTCTCAAGAAGACACACTAGGGCTTATCTTCAGGGTATGTCTTACTTTTGTTAAGTATAATATCCTTGAATGCCAGCCCTGCACACAACCATAGCCACGCCCATCACTAGGTCTTATTATCAGGGTAGGGCTTATATTTAACAAATGCATAGAAATCCTGCTAGGGCTTATTTTTGCGGGAGGTCTTATTTTAAGGGAAACAGGGTATAGGTCAGGCATGTCCAAACTTCGGCCCTCCAGATGTTTTTGGACCACAGCTCCCATAGTCCTTTGCCATTGGCAATCTAAGCTTAGAATTCTGGGAGTTGTGGTCCAAAACATCAGGAGGATTTTACGGCATCAGTGGTCCCTTATTTTTTTAAGGCTTCTGCCAGGAGGGCTGCTCATCAGAGAGAGAAGGAATGATCAACCCCTGAAGGTGCAGTTGATATCTCAGAAACATAAAGCTGCTAAAGTCAAGCAAGGGGACCCCCCCACCTCCCATTTTTTTTTAAAAATGCCATGAATATCTGTTCATTCATCCCTCTCCAGATTCACTTGCAAATCCCCTTTGGGGATAAAACCATGAAAGAGATGTGGACAAAAGGAGGTTCTGACATTGCAGGGCGTTTGAATGTTGCATTGCTTTCTTTCTTTTTAAAAAAAATATTTTGGGAAATGAACCCATTCTCAAAAGCTTCGCTGTTTTCTGTTCTTCTTCCTGAAGAATTAATGCTGTTCTCGTGGCAACAGATCCATTGCAACCCTGACTCCGGGTGGCGCCTCTAAGACCATCGGTGCAGAAACAAAACTTTGTAACTTGCTGAAATGTTTGACGGATGTATCTTCACAACTAGCAAAACATCCAGTCTGTGAACTCTTTGTGTGACACTGGCTGACCCAATGTGTGTAGATAGACAGATAGATAGAGAGATAGATAGATAGAGAGAGAGAGAGAGAGAGAGAGAGAGAGAGAGAGAGAGAGAGAGAATAGTGTACAGAGTTTTTTCTATTTGTAATTGTTCAGATCGGGTACTACCTCGTTTGTAGTGATCAAACCTCTTCCTGATTTACACACCACCCCAGAATATCCACTCGCGAAACAGACACACACACACGTATCTACCTCTACATTTTCTTTTAACTGTGATGTTCTGAGTAGAACTGCCTCCAACCCCTTACTCTGAAGGCATTTTTTAAAAACTCGGGTTTCCATGGCAACACGATTTTTGTGTTGGAGGGGGCAGGCCACGCGAGGAAGTCGGTGGGCACGTGGTCGTGAAGGGAAGATTGAGCGTGCCTGTGTTTGCACACACTAATGGGGGTGCCACCAGTCTCCCAACCCACCCACTCCACCTCTTGCTTCATCTCACCTTTCAGAAGCTAAGCAGGGTCGGCCCTGGTTAGCACTTACATAAGAACCTAAGAAGAGCCATGCTGGATCAGGCCAAAGGCTCGTCTAGTCCAGCTTCCTGTATCTCACAGTGGCCCTATCAAATGTGTCCATGAGCTGACAAGACTAGATACCTGTCTCCTGATACCACTCCCCTGCATCTGGCCCTTGAAGTACCCCAGTTTTAAGCCTGGAGATGACACATCCCCATCATGGTTTGTCACCTGTGATGGACTTCTCCTCCAGGAATGTCCAATCCCCTTTTTGAAGGCATCCAGGCCAGATGCCATCACCACATCCTGTGGCACTTGGATGGGTGACCACCAGGGAATACCAGGCGCTGTAGGCGCCTGGAGTACGAACTGGCAAAACCGCTCCAGTCTTCCTGCCAAGAAAACTCCATGGACATGGGGGTCACGAAGAGTCGGTCGCGACTGTAACGGGAGGCAACAGACAGAGAGAGCAATGGGTACAAAACCAGGAGAGGGCTTCAGCCACCGCCACGTACACGCTGTGGTTGATGGCTGTTCTGAAGCAGGAGCGTTTAAAAACAACAACATGGGTATCGCGCTCTCTGGGTGTGTGAACCTCATCAGCCAAAGTAGCAAGGACACCCGTTTCTTTAATTCATCACAGAGTAAAAACAAAGCCTGGCTTTCCCGCAAAGCAGTTTCAATGGCCCCTTCTCGTAAAATAAGCCAGCCCTTTTTTTAAAAAAAAAAGGGAGGGGGAGGGTGCTGCAAGGTGGAGCTGGAACGATTCAGGAGAGGGCAAAGGTCACAGGTCAGGACCTTTCTGTAGGATGCACAGAAGCCGCGTTGAGTCCTCCCGTGAAATGCCGGGTCATGGATGGAGGGCGTTAAAAATGCAAAGCGAAACAGCCCTCTTGGGGAAGGGAAGAGGGCGAAAAGAAGAGACGGAGGCATGGAAGCAGATTCAGAAACCCACGGTGAAATGTTAGGCAGCCCTTGTTTGGAGCAGACCCCCCAGCCCCGAATTATTAACAGCTGTTTGGAGATTCGCCTGTTTATCCTGCCGTTTAAGCTACTTCTGAAAAGGTTTGTAGGAGAAAATAGGCCAGTACCGAAGAGGAGAGATTCAGGGTAGTTTCACTTGGATGTTGAAACCGGGCGCTTTGCTCCTGGCCCTTTTGTGCATTCACACGATTAAAAACGAAAATGGGTTGTGCGAAATACCCCTCGTTTGTTTCGAACCGCGACGATTTCGTCGTCCTTTTGGACCTGGGCTACGAAGTGGAACCAGCAATGACTAGTTGAGGAAGGACGTGGATGGGAAGATGAAACAATATTTTATTTTAAGATTAAAGCCTTCGTGAATGGACGCTCCCCACCCCGGGCACCTACGTGAAGGCAGCCCCGTTGTGTGTTCTGTTAACCAGCCTGAGCCTTGGCTGGGTGGTTCTGAAATAAAGCTGTGCGGAATATTGACAGTTCCAAAGAATTTTGGGTCGGCCAAGACAAAGATGTCGAATTATTTTATTTTATTTTATTTTATTGTCGTTGAAAAGAAAAGGAGAAGCGGGGTGGGAATAAAGGAGGCGAACAGAACAAGAATGTAGCCTGTGTGTGTTTCCAACCCTTCATTCTTTAAATCTTGTTGCTAGTCAGCTGGAATACTTTTTTTTTTTGAGCAGAGAAAGATGGCTGGCCCCGCTCTAAATGTTTTGTTGCCATAGATTTGCCTGCCAAATAAAAGGGGTGGGTGGGTGGGGAGGGAAGAAAGGAGAAAATAAGATTGTACACCCTCTCTTTTAATTGGTTCAAAGCTGTACAAGGTCTTTCGCTTCCCCCCTGACTGCTACATTCTGCTTTGTGCACCAAGGCTTTTGGTCATAGAAAGAGGGAAGAAAAGCAGAGAGAGAGAGAGAGAGAGAGAGAGAGAGAATGTGTCACTTTACTTTTCAGCTGCGGCTTAATGATGTATTTCAGATCATAATGCGAAGAGGAAGGATCAGAAGCGAGAGGGTGTGTGAACTGGAAGCACTGAATTCAGAAATGGGCCACCCACCCACCCTCCTTCCCTCCCACCCCGTTACATTTGGGGAGGGGGAATAATTGCAAGGAGGATTTTTCAATCACTTGCTGCTGCACCCACAGTTGCGTTGACCTAGAAGGAAATGGATCGCGACTTCTCTCCTCCCTCTCTCTATCCCGAGCTGGCGGCGGACGGGGGTGGGGTGGGGGGGAGAGAAGTGCTGCAGCAGCTTGTATTTGTATTTTATTTTTTTTAAAGCGCTTTGCGTTGCCGAGTCAAGGTCCAAGAGAGGTGGGTTCCCGGGGGGGGGGGGAATCTGGAGCTCGTCCCTCGGCGATTTTTCGCAGAACGTACCCGAAGCGCCAGGCAGGCAGGCAGGCAGGCACGAGAATTGCTGAGGACGGCAAGGTGGGAAGAGAGGCTTTGATAGGGCCCAGCCTTTCAGGTTTCGCTTTCTTTCGGCGCGCATGAATTTTTAATCACTTCCTCCGGTTGGCATGCAACTGCCTTTCTCTAGGGGTGGCTTTCTGTGCCAGCTCTCCTGTTCGCCTCCCCCCACTCTCTCTTTCTCTCTCAATCTCTCTCTGTCTGCAAGCCAAGCAATACCGAGACCGACCGAATCAATTCTTTTTGCCTTGCCTAGTCTCGCCTTGACACACACACACACACACACACACACACACAACACGCCTCTCCACCCTGCCAGAACACAAAACCGGCTCCCGAGATCTCAGGTCTGTGCCGTTTCGAAGATTAACGTTCGCATCTGGGTCGCAGATGCCGGAGAGCCGAGATTTGCGGGAGGATAATTACGGGGTAGCCGTCCTCTTTCCCGGGCAGCTGTTGTCGTTTTATTTGTACGTCGCCTGCTTGCTGCCGTCGTCTTCACCCGTTGGTTTGACTCGTGAGTCGTGCGTCGTCTCCTCCGTCGGACGTCTGCCGAGGAGCCAGGCCTGGTGCATCCAGTATATGCTGCGTTGTTGTGCAAAGTGGTGCGGTGCATCTCCTGTAATCATCCTCCACTGTGTGCTGGACGAGTCAGCTCTGACTTAGGGTGACCCTCACCCTTCTTTCCGGGTGTGCGTGTGTGTTCTTCCGAACTTTCGACCACTGGTTCCGCAGCCAGATGTCTCATTATTATCTCTCCCCGTGTACATGTACACATTTCAGTGTATGCTACAGAGCTCTCTTATTCAGTTCAACAAATACCTGAACTTCTCTGAATAGCTTCAAAAGAGCAGCTGATTTCTGTAGCCTCAATGGGCGTATCATGACCATGGGGCCCTGCCAAGAGACAGAAAGTCTGACTGCCATTGGCCCTCTGCGATGGAGATTGCCCAGAACATAATATTCCGGAAGACCATTGTTTTGTTGAACGGTGACCTCTAGAGTTACCTTCACAACAATCATTTGCACCCAGGGTCTAGCTTTACAAAAACCATGCCTACGAAAGTATGCCCTTGGGAGATGACGCTTGGTGTGTATTGACCGTGCTCATTGAGAGGAGCTGTGAACAAGGGTCGGGGAAAGCGTCTTTTCCATCTGTGGCCCAATTTTGATCGTGTGTGTGTGTGTGTGTGTGTGTGTGTGTGTCTGTCTGTCTGTCTGTCTGTCTGTCTGTCTGTCTGTCTGTCTGTCTGTGTCAAAGCCCTTTGGTCTCCCAACAAAACTAGAAATTCACATCGCGTTTCTAAACTCCTCCCTCCACACACACTCACACCGAAAAGAAGGCGCCTTTCCCAACATGGTTCCATAGGAGCATCTCTTTGTTTTATGGCATTAAAAATAAACACCAAGGACAGCCGCATTGTGTGTGTATCACAAGAATGGCCCATGTGTGCGTCCTGTCTCCCTGTGCATGGAGGTATCTCCTAGTTTTCAGGACCTATGACCCCTTCACATATAGCAGGCATATGCCTGGTGAACAGATTTGTCTTTTCTTTTTTGCAGATATCTGTGTGCCCTCTACTATCTATCTATCTATCTATCTATCTATCTATCTATCTATCTATCTATCTATCTATCTATCTATCTATCTATCTATCTATCTATCTATCTATCTATCTATCTATCTAATCTACCTATCTATCTATCTACCTATCTATCTATCTATCTAATCTATCTATCTATCTATCTATCTATCTATCTAATCTATCTAATCTATCTATCTATCTATCTATCTATCTATCTATCTATCTATCTATCTATCTATCTATCTATCTATCTAATCTAATCTAATTTTCAAAACAAGGAAGGCATCCAATGAGGAAAGAATACTGTTTGTTTTGCTAGACGCAGTGGTTCTCGACCTGTGGGTTCCCTGGATGCTCCTGGACTGCAACTCCCAGAAGTCTCCATCACTCGCTGAGCTGGCCAGGATTCTGGGAGTTGCAGTCCAGGAACATCTGGGGACCCACCGGTGGAGAACCACTGATCTAGACC
>JAHTLZ010003423.1:4558906-4571735 GCA_023846285.1 Phrynocephalus versicolor | reverse complement strand
TCTTCTTCTTCTTCTTCTTCTTCTTCTTCTTCTTCTTCTTCTTCTTCCCCCCTCTCCTCCTCCTCCTCCTTCTTTACAGACCTTTGAGTCATTATTATATTGGTGAGGTACATGGTGGTCTTGTCACAGATGTACCTCCAAGCCCAGTAATTTTTGCTGTTTAGAAAGCTGAAAATTCAAGTTTTGTATGGAACTGTTTGTCAGTCAGTCAGTCAGTCAGTCAGTCAGTCAGTCAGTAATAGACAGCCTCCTGCCTCTGAGATATGTGGCTGATGAGTCGAGCCTTCAGCCCCAGTTGAAGTGTGATGGCAGATACCAGACGTGGAGGCTGGAGGGGCTGATTCAGGAAGCTTTAAAGCTGGTTCCCCGAGGAGAGGCATACCTCACATAGTTTGCAAGACATGTGTTTGTGGCGGAAGGTATGTAGCTGAGAGAGAGAGAGAGAGAGAGAGAGCAGGGCCTGCCTTTTTGCCTTCCTCCCTCCTTCCCTTGAGAAGCTGCAGCTTCCCGCTTAGATTGCACGGAAGGCAGGATGGGAGGAAATGGCGCGCTGGAGGCGATCGAGTCCTGACTGAGTTTTTTTTCCAGCATCTAAGATTCCATAAATAATAGGAAACTTGGGAAGGGGTAGCCCTCTCCCCTCAGCATCTACTGGGGCTTCCTTTCCAAAAACGACCGGATCCAGGGAAATGTTTTCCTCTTGGTTCCTCTGATGGAGCAGCCTATCAGTTCAAGTTGTGATGATGAACGAGCATCTGTGGTCACAGAGAGGGCACTGGACCAGAACTCAGCAGGCCTGGGTTCAAATCCCCACTAGACCTTGGAAGCTCATTGGAGGTGGCCATACATGCAGGTTCCTGGGATATCTCATGGACCTTGAGAAAGCCTGTGAGGGTTGCTGCAAGTCAGGAGTGCCTTGGCCCTCTATAAAGCAGTGATCATCAATCGATCAACCAACCAACCATCCAACCAACCAACCAACCAACCAATCAAACATCTGCAGAAACCTGCCATTGAGTTTCCCCATTCAGTTGTCTGCTGGTTCTGCATGAATGTCACCTGAACTTCATAGCTTGTTATCTTCCGTTCACATGTCTTATCGTTGTTGTTGTTTTTGCTGCCGTTGTTGTTGTTGTTGTTGTTGTTGTTGTCATCGTCATCATCATCACCACCACCACCATCATCATCATCATGGAATCTGATTGGGATTGAACAGGTTTCTGGCCAGTAACAATACGTTGATATTCCAATGCATTCCTCACTGGGCGTGGCAGTCCTTTCCCCAGGCAACCGCCGAGAGAGCCGATGGTGCTGGATGCTCTCCTGTGAATGTTTCCTGGATGTATTTCTTTCATTTGTTTAGTTCCTTGTTTGTCCATTTGTTTCTCTTGGCCTTCCAGCCGGCGGAGCATCCGTGGAGGGCCCCGGGGACAAAGAAAGCTCACTCTTTCCTCCCACGCTGCCTCTCTTCTCCAGGTCTTCTCCACTCCCTGAAGCTCCAGGCTGAACTTCCTGGTGCTTAGAATGCAAGAAAGGAGTCATCTGGAGATTCAGACAAGCCGTGGCAGAACTCAAAAATAAAATAAAATAAAATAAAAAGTGCCTGGAGGGGAAGGGCTTTTGGCTTGGCTTGCCTCTCCCCACATCTTGGCTCTGAGCCTTTCCAGTGTGAGCCAGCCAAGAAGGAAATGTCTTGGCAGTTTTCATCCTTGTTTTTCTAAGATGGTGGGGTTTCATCTCCTCCTCCTCCTCCTCCTTCTCCCCCCCCCACCCTACCCCATCTCCTTCCACAATCCTGGAGTCAAAAGGAAAAACCAGGATGCAATTACTCCGTGGAATGGCAGTGGTTTTCAGATTCTCTGAGCTGGACCGCAGCTGGAACCGAAGACAGATAACAGAGGCCTCTCCGGATGGGCTTACCCCTACGATCTCCGTCTGGAAGAGAAGGTTCTGGTGGATGAGACGAAGCCGCATGCTCGAACCTTCCTGGAAGAAGAAATATCAGATGTAGTCTTGAAGTTGCCATTTGTTTTGGGTCTTTCTTGCTCCTTTGAATTTTGCCCGGGACGCTCGGCAGGCCAACGCCCTTCCTGCTTTCGAAACCACCACCCGGATTGTGAGGTTTTCCTTACCAGTTTTGCCAGCCTATGCCTTCAGTTTATCCTTTCCCAGTCATCTTTCCTCCGTTCCTATCCTTTTACCGGAAGCAAAAGAAGAAAAGGAAGACTGAATATGAGATAGACTAGCTTCCTAAAGGAAGCCACGTGGGTTGAGCCGGAGATCGCTCGTTCGTCAGTTCGCCGTAAGTCACAGGCGAATTGATGACATGTGACAATCACACACACACACACACACACACAGACACACACACACACACACACACACACACACACACACACACACACACAGAGAGAGCACTTGCCACCATGATCCTGCCTCCGTACCTCCGGTCGCGAAGGTCGTCTTTTGCAAAAGGGCTCAAGCAGAACAGGGCGAAGCCTCTTTGGGGAGGCGAGAAAACCCCCTGGCTCAGATTTTGGGAGGAGAGAGAGGCATTTTTATTTTCAAGTGTTAGAAAAGCAAATCTATCGCAAAGCTGCCTCCATTCTGCCGAGAGGCCTTGGGCGCCCATGCATCTTTGTCAACTGATTTTGGGTCAGACGTGGGCGGCTGATCTTGCAATTTTTCTCCATGTTACTCACTGCTCCGGCCTTGGTTCAATCCATCTCGCTTCAAGTCTTTCCGTTTCTGTTTCCCCTACAACAATTTTTTGTGTGTGGTGGTGGTGGTGGTTGATTTTGGAGACAATTGTGGTTCGTTTTACCCTCCTGGTGCCTTGATGGGAAAACCAAGCAGCTCAGCTACCTCGAAGGCTCTGGCCCCTTTCTCGGTCCTCTCTCTCTCGTGTTCCTTCCCCCTCTTTCTCTCTCCAACCCCCCCCCCACTCCCTCCTCTCTGTTTTTGGATCTGGATCTGTTTTTGGCTGGGGAGGGTGGACTGTTTTGTCCGTTTCTATGGAAGAAAGAAAACACAGAGTTTTGCTTGCGTTTTAAAGCCAAGGAGACAGAGGGGAAGAGAGAACGAGGCAGGGAAATAAGATCCCAATGTACTCAGCAGGCAAAATGTGGATTCTTTCATAGTGAGAGTTGCATTGGGGGGGGGGAACAGTGTCATTCCTCTCCGTCTTGTGGAGTCTTTCTTTCTTAATCTTTTTTTTTTCTTTTGTCCCGCCCGCTGGTCCATGAATTTTGTTTGCTTTTTAAAAATGCAGTTCTATTGTGATATGTATATTGTGATTTTGTTTCTGTTTTTTTCTTTGTGTTTTACCTAGTTTTGTTACTGCTGCCGTTGTTGTAAACTGCCCGGAGTTCCTCCGGAAGATGGGCGGTATATAAATAATTAAAATAAAAGAAAGAAAGAAAGAAATTGATAGGCACCTCGCTTTCCTGATCCAGCCCGGGAGGGAACAGTCATGGGGGCGTTTTTGGGAAAGGGAAGCCCCACCAAATAGGGCCCCGTCCCGTACCATAAGGCCAGAGGGAAGGAACCAACAGGAATTCTGTGCCACTCTTAAGAATGTGGCCATTTTTGCAGACTCGCGAGTGGCCGAGGCCATTAAAAGAACGTGGAAAGGGTATCTCATGAATAAGAATTAGAGATGAGCACGAATCAAAAAAATGGCGTTTCGTTTGTCGTTTAGGGGGGTCCGTTTCGGTTCATTTCTGTTTTTCGGATTTTTTTGGAAAAAATTGTTTTCATGTTCATTCATTTCTTTACCGTTTTGTTACCATTTACTTCAATTTTTTGTGATCTTTTTTAGCATTTAAAGCAGTTCAATGTATTGCCGTAACGAAAACGAAACGGACGACAAAAATTTCTGGTGTTTCTGTTCGTTTCGTTTCATTTTAGAGACAGCATTCGTTTGTCGTTTCGTTACGTAACGAAACGAAAAAAACGAAAACGGAAACGAAAAATTGTTCGTTTCGTGCCCATCTCTAATAAGAATCTCTGTGGTTCTGTGCTCCTCACTCCTGCACCACCACCCCCAATTTATGACTGGCAGTCACAGCTGGAGCAGGATACCTTTCCGCAGCTGTTAAAACAGCTTGTCTTCGACAAACTGGGGTGGTGGGGGGAGAATCTTTGCAAGCCCGGTTGTCTTGTGGAACTGCCTCCCACCTCCCGCTCCAGTGACTTCGGGCTGGCGGGCTGGCGGGCGAGCTGGCCTCTTAACTGACGCCCAGCTTCTATTTTACTCCGGACTCTGCATTCAAAGTTCTGCTAGGGAAGCCAAAAGGATGATTCTTCTCCTATCTCCCCACCACCACCAGTTCCCTGAGCTCCTTGCCCTCGGAAGATGCCGGCCACAGAGTCTGGTGAAACGTCAGGAAGAAAAACTCCCACAACATGGCCAAACAGCCCGAAAAAGTCACAAACAACTATCAGATCCCGGCCCTGAAAGCCTTTGAGAATACATTTATTCTCCTCCTCCTCCTCCTCCTCCTCCTCCTCCTCCTCCTCCTCCTCCTCCTCCTCCTCTTCTTCTTCTTCTTCTTCTTCTTCTTCTTCTTCTTCTTCTTCTTCTTCTTCTTCTTCTTCTTCTTCTTCTTCTTCTTCTTCTTCTTCTTCCTCCTCCTCTTCCTCTTCTTCTTTCTCCTCCTCCTCCTCCTCTTCTTCTTTCTCCTCCTCCTCCTCCTCCTCAAGTTTCTGAATCAATGCTGAAACTTTGTAGAAAATGAATTCCTGTAAAACTGGAAGTGAATCTTGAAACCAGATATTGTGTGGCCTGACGCTGGGTTTCATTATAATTCCAAACGGTTGGCGGGAGCATTTTCTCTTTCCCATTCTCCTTCTGTTCTCCAATAGAGCTTAGGATCCTGTTAAGAATTTTCCTGCAAGGGTGGGGGTGGGGTGGGTGGATTCTGTGGTTGAGGCCATTTTGTGTGGACTGAGACGGAGGGGAGAAAGTGCCAATTGCAGTGCAACTCTGTTAAAGGAGAGAGAAAATGTCATGATGTTGGAATTTCACTGCTTTCCCTTGTGAGGAATTGTCTTTTCTTTGAAGAACATTCGCTAGTCCAAGTAAGACTGCCATGGCCAGACCTGCCAGGGGTTTGAGAAGATGCAAGATGGATTCAGCGAGGTCTCCCGTCTCAAACCACTGATCTTCCACATTACCAATCTTTTAGACTTTGGCTATACGTATAGACATATAGGGGCGTGGTGGCTCAATGGACTAAGGCACCGAAACTGTAGACTGCAAAGTCGGCAGCTCGGCGGTTCGAATCCCGGGTGCCACGCAGTGGAGCGAGCTCCCGCTGTTCACCCCAGCTCCTGCCAACCTAGCAAGTTCGAAAGCATGTAAAATGCAAGTAGATAAATAGGTATCGCGGTAAAAGGCGGGAAGGTAAAAACAGTGTTTCCTTGCAGCCATGCCGGCCACATGGCCATGGACTTGCACAACACTGGCTCTTCCAGCTTGAATACGGAGATGAGCACCAACCCTAGAGTCAGACACAACTAGCATGCATTTGCGGGGGGAACCTTTACCTTTACCGTATACGTATAGACAAAACATATAGACATATGTTGGTGAGGTTGACTAAGTCACACCTGCTTGCACCAAGGGCATCACAAAAAAAAATGTCAGAGCTAAGGAAGTATCCGGGCCTTTGGTGTTATTGCAGGGATACCCTTTGTGGATCTGTGTGCCTGATAGAGTCAGGGGTAGGAGACCTGGATTTTTTTTTAAAAAAGAAAACATCAGCAATAGAAGCGCACTGGAGGTTGGAGGTTGGAGGTTGCAATTGTGAACTCCTTGTTGGACATCTCATAAAACCCTCTTAGAATTGCCCTCAGTCCGGTGCAGGTGGACTACACAGAATATACTGCATCTCAGTTCAACCAGGGTGTTTTTAGTAGGATTATGAGCCGTAATTTGTTTAGCCAGTAGGGAACTCTGCTAAAGCTCAAGTTTTCCATTGACATTTTAATTGCTGATATGGTGAGCAGTGGGGCTTTGAGCAGTTAATTTTGCATCACGATATCGCTCTGGAGTTAACGTCCCTTTGTGGCAGATGCAACCTGACTTCAATCTAGAACTTCGGCCCTCCAGATGTTTTGGACCACAACTCCCGGAATTCCAAGCTTGTATTTCCAATGGCAAAGGACTGTGGGGGTTGTGGAGGGCCGAAGTTTGGACATGCCTGACCTAAAATGTCCCGGTGTCTGTCCGTTAAGAAAACACCCTTTATTTGAAAGAGCTTCATACCTTCTTCCTCTGAATCCCAGACACATAATGAGATGTCTTGCACTCCAGGCCACCGTCTGTTGATGTGTTGACGCTTTGCATTGCGATGCAATGCCAAGACCAATTTCACTCGGCCCTGTCTCTTGGCGAAGGGAAGAGGGATTCTGTGCGCGGACGATCAAAACTGCAGATCTGTATGCCTCCACTTCAAAGTCGAGCCCACCTGTGTTTTGTTGCGCCAAAAAAAAAAAAAATACATCTCTGATACAGCCAGGCTGTCGTCTTTTCCTTAAACGGGATAATTCCTCCTCTAAACTGTTTAAAATGCTAGGCATAATTTCCAACCACGTGCAAAAAGGAATCCATTCCACTACCACCACCACCCCAAAAAATCCATCTTAAATAGTTCCTTTTGATTCTTTCCAGTGAGTTCTCTTTGGGCTGGCCCGTTTTCCTCTGCTACTCCATAAGTGGGTGCATGCAAACTCTATATCCAGAGCCAAAGAAGGTTAAAAGTGCATTTTCTGTAGGCGATAACAATTTCTGGGCCTCCCCATTAAACACTGGGCCATCTCCTCTTATGCCCTGGAGTAAAAAATACCAAAAGGGGCAGATGCCAAATAAAACATCAGTTTGAAAAGAAAATTCCCTGGGCCTCTGATTGCCTGAAGCAAGGTAAATATGTTTGCTGCTCTAGTTTGCTTAACGTGCAGTGCCCATCATGGTCTCTGCCTTGTTCTCAAGCAAATAAATAAAGCAGCTGCATGCATGCCCCCTGTGTGTTCTGCTCCACCCGAGCAATGAAACCTAGCTTCTACAGTAGGACCTCCATATCCACTGATTCATTATCCACTGATTCAGTTATCCACGGTTGGCAGAGGAAAAAAATTAAATAATTCAGCAGCCACAAAGCAAGCTTTTGTCACAAACAGAAGCTGTAAAGCAAGCTATTGTCACAAATAGCAACTGTAAAGCAAGCTACGGTCACACACGGCACCCATAAAGCAAGCTACTGTCTCAAAACGGCAGTCATAAAGCCAGCTACTGTCAGGAAACAGCAGTTTGGGAGTGAGTGGGCAGGTGTTCTCTCTTATCCACAGTTTTCATTATCCACGGGAAGGCCTGGAATCAATCCCCAGTGGATACCGGGGGTCCTACTGTATTTGCTTCTCCCTTGATGTCTTCACGGGTCCAAGGGTGTTCTCACATAAGCGTGAAAGCTGCTGATCGGGGAAAGGGTTTTTGAAACACCTTGTTTGGGTCTTAGTCAAAGAGAGGGACCTTGAGTCTTTGGCTCCTTCACACTTACATTAGCATCTTTTTCCTTCATGGAGATACAAAGGTTGCACCCAGGCATTAGTCCAGACCAATGAAGATGAACTGAACAGTGGGGTCTTGAGTCAGCCTTGCTTTACTGAAGCCCTGTTGATGGATTCTTCTCTAGTTGGAATAGGCAACGGGACTTAATCCGGACAAATCAAAGCCTTACGACAGGTGTACTACACTTCCACAATAATGGCTAAATCATTCACAGGCCTGATCCAGAGCAAATGTAATGTATGCTTGGGAAATCTTGGGTGTGATGCCTTGTGTTGGGGCAGCCATCCAAATGTACAATTAAATGAAGGTTCTCTGAAGAACGGGTTAATTAAGTCATTCGGTGTCCTTTGAAAAGCAGGCAATGAGGGAGCCTGGCCCTTTTTCTTCCTTCCTTCCTTTCTTTCTTTCTTTCTTTCTTTCTTTCTTAGGGAGTTTCATCCCCTGCAAGAAGGTCAAGAGGCCCAGTCAATGTCAGAAGGGGCTCCAGGAAGCACACTTCTGGACCCCAATCCAACACACTGTCTTGTGGGACTCTCCTCAATGTCTAGTTGTCATGGTCTTCAAAATGGCAGGTGTCCCTTGCCTGTTTGTTCCAGAAGCCACATACTCCTTGGTATGGTGCATTGCCTGAACCAGCTAGGAAAGGGCCGTGTGTTTTTTCTGTCTTCACTCATCACTTTTTAATTAGTAATATTACTCTGGAACATACTGTGTGGTCTGATTATCCACCCTTCCTGAGATAAAGTTAATTTCGATTCTTTTAAACTTTTCTTTTTTGGCACTCAGTTTTTGAGCCTCCAAGGAGCATCCAACAACACACCCTGAAATTGGTGTGCATGAGTGCGCTCTATCCAGGGTGTGGATATGTGCACGCTACATGACCCCCCACGTGCTGTAGGCGCTGAAAGTTTGATGGGAAACGCATCTAAAGCCAGCTCTTCGCGGAGAACCATTGTACAACACAGCCTTGGATCTTTGTTCCCCTCTTAGTCCGGGGAACCCGGAGAAAAGGAATGCCTTTGTTAGTGCTTGAATAGCATGCAAGGATGTCCTACCAGGAGTTGCCTGAATGAACATAAGAACATAAGAAGAGCTCTGCTGGATCAGGCCAAGGGCCCATCTAGTCCAGCTTCCTGTATCGCACAGTGGCCCCACCAGATGCATCTGGGAGCGCATGAGACTAGATCTATGTCTCCTGATACCACTCCCCTACCTCTGGCCCTTGAAGTACCCTGGTTTTAAGCCTGGAGATGACCCATCTCCATCATGGTTTGTCACCTGTGATGGAAATTTCCTCCAGGAATCTGTCCAATCCCCTTTTGAAGGCATCCAGGCCGGATGCCATCACCACCTCCGATGATAGGGAGTTCCACAGACTAACAACGCGCTGGGTGAAAAAATACTGAGATGGGAATTGTTGAGCATGTCAGACAAAGGCAAGGCATTTCAGAGATCGTCCGCAGTCAGAGGCAACCCGGGCAGCACAAAACAGTCTTTCTTGAGTTTCTGTGGCTTGATCCAGAAGCCAACACTGGCTCCCGCCGTCCTCCACCTTTGTTCTAAAAGTGTTGGCCATGCGGACCTGGGAATTAAGACTTCTAGGGACCGCAGGGTTGTTCCTGATCTTGAGACAGCGTTGAGGGAGCGGAGTTCTCGTCGGAGGCGTGCCTCAGTCGCTGAGATAAACAAAAGGAGGCCAAGGGTAGAGCGAAGGAGAGTTTGACAGGCAGTAGACTGGCGGTTATAAAGGTCACCGTTGTGCAACTTTGGAGGTACTAAATATATGGTGTGTTTAGAAATAACATTGTCTCCTTCCTGTCTAATTATACAGACTTTGCTTCCGAGGCAGGACTTTAAGGTTTGCAAGTTGAGAGAGATTGATCCGTGCGTGGAGGAGTCAGGAGGAGATACCGGGGGGACAAAATGGAAAGTGTCGCAACACCTTTAAGGCGTTTCTCACTCCGTCAGCTTTTCCTGGGCACAGGTTGTAATTTACCAAAGCTTATCCAGGAAGAAGAAAAAAAATCTGCTCGTCTGGAAGGTTCCGCGATGCTTCCCTCTTGTGTTGTTGTTCTTGTTTTTGTTTGGTTGTAGCTGAAACAGACGAAAACGGTGGCTTTCCCACAAAGAATATAGACATTCGGCTTAAGTCTTAAGTAGGAAACTAAAGAAGCAACAGGAAAGGGTTAGGCCCTAGGGCAGGGGTGGCGAACCTTTAGCACTCCAGATGTTTTGGACCACAACTCCCACAGTCCTTTATCATTGGCAGTCTAGGCTTGGAATTCTGGGAGTTGTGGTCCAAAACATCTGGAGTGCCGAAGGTTTGCCACCACTGCCCTAGGGACTGGATTTTCAGGTGTGTGTGTGTGTGTGTGTGTGTGTGTGTGTGTGTGTGTGCAAATCCTGTAATTCACAATTCTGGGAGTTTGGCCTGAGAGACATCTTAGAGACAAATAAAGATTGTTGTTGTAAGTTTTTTTGGGCTGTTTGGCCGTGTTCTGGAAGCTTTTCTTCCTGACGTTTTGCCAGACTCTGTGGCTGGCATCGTCAGAGGGCAAGGAGCTCAGGGAACTAGGAGTTCTCTCTGTGCTCTGAGTTCCCTGAGCTCCTTGCCCTCTTAAGATGCCAGCCACAGAGTCTGGCGAAACGTCAGGAAGAAAAACTTCCAGAACACAGCCAAACAGCCCGGAAAAACTCACAACAACTATCGGATCCTGGCTGTGAAAGCCTTCAGAAATACACAAACGAAGATCGTTCTCTCAGTGAGCCACATTGAGGTGTCTGTAAGGTTCCTTTCTGTCAGGAAAATCATCAAGTGGAGTGTTCTGGGGTTTAGAGCAAATCTCATTGCTGTTGCCCCCCCCTTTTACAGTAGTTGTATAACTGTAGATTGGGAGGCTTAGCTGCCTCTCAGGAGAGGTTTCCAGCATGGATCACCCAGTGCACGTGACAGGGCTGGCCACCTTGATGGCCTTGGGAAGAGCATCGGAAAGGGAGATTAGTCAATCGGGAAGAGAGATTAGCAAATCTAAGTATCTTCTACCTGGAAGCACTTAGGTCGCCATAGGTCAGGAACGACTGGAAAAGGAGACACATGTGGCACTCTTTCCTCCTTGTGCCTTTCAAATCCGTTGACTTGAGAGCTTGAAGGAAGCCCTCCTGACCGACCACCCAACCTAGAAGGTGGTACGGTGATAACTAGAGATGGGCACGAATTTAAAAAATGGCATTTTGTTTGTCGTTTGGAGGGTCCGTTTCGGTTCTTTTCCGTTTTTCGTGTTTTTTTGCAAAAAAAATCATTTTCGTTTTCGTTCGTTTCATTACCATTTCATTACCATTAATTTCAATTTTTTGTGATTTTTTTTTTTTTTTGGATTTTAAGCAATTCACTCGTATTGCAGTAACAGAAAGGAAACGCACGACAAAATTTCCGGTGTTTCTGTTCGTTTCGTTTCGTTTTAGAGACAAAATTCATTTGTCGTTTCGTTACATAACGAAACGAAAAAAACAAAAACGGAAACGGAAAATTGTTCGTTTCGTGCCTATCTCTAGTGATAACTGATAAGCCCGTGCCCAACGACCAACGCCCTCTCCGAATAACACTGCGGCTCTTGGCTTAGTTTTCTGCCGGTGGCTTTCTGTGGACACCTAGAACAGAAGATTTTAGCACAAGAGGTCTCCCTTTGAGCTGGCAGGGTCTGTGGTCTTCCGAGGCAGAAACGTCCCAAAGGTGTGTCATCTCGAAGGAATGGAACCCTGATAAATCAACTGACCCGAGCGGCCAGCCTAATCTTTTTCTTCCAGAGGGAGGGAGTGGTCCGGGCCTCAGCCGCCGGTGGCGTGCCGTCCCAAGGCTCGGGTTGCGTACAGACATGGGTTCAAATTCCAGCCAGGCGTGAAGCCTGTTTGAGATAGCTTTGTTCAGTGTTCTGACTGAGCCGTGAGTCACTGGGTTTCCGTGAGGATAGAAGACAATGAGGGCGCATTATCATCTCCCCGTGCTTGGTTGGAGAAGGCGACGTTTGTATGTACAAGTCTCCGGTTGGGCCCCTGGGGGGTGTGGGGCACTCTTCGTTCCGCCAAAAGGCTGGCCTGTTTTGAGGGTAAATCCCCCACTTCTTGCCTAGCGCCCTCCAGAGGCTTCAGACAACAATTCCCATGTTCCTGTGGCAGAACTGCTGTGCTGCTGGATTCCCTGGCCAATACATCCAAAAACACACGGAGGGGGCCAGGTTGAGGCTAGCCAAGGTAAGCCATGGCTTCCTAGTCATGGCACACTCCATCACCACCACCACCCAACATGGAACTACATATCCCAGGAGTGGGAATCTGTTGGGTTTGTACATGTTCCTGGACTAAAACTCCCAGCAGCCTTTACCACCAGCTGTGCTGGCCAGGATTTCTGGGAGTTGTAGTCCAAAAACCCCTGGAAAGCAGTGCTGTGTAGACAATACTGAGCTACGTGGAATGGCGGTCTGATATGGCCTAAGTCAGCTAGCTGCCTCTCTGAAGGCTCAGATGTATGCCTGGCATTTCCATGTAGGGCTGGGAGCCGGTGCCATGCAGTAAAGGCGATTGTGAGATAAGTAGAGCAGTACAGAGCTGCTTCCTATATTCTTATTTAATCCCTTTATTCAGAACGACGAGGACTAGAAACTTGGATTCCATTTTAAGTGAAGGACTGGGGTTCCACAGCAGGGCACGTGTTTGGCATGCTGGTAGGGGTCCCAGGTTCAGCCCCTCTACCACTCCAGAAGCTGGAATGTCTGGGGAAGACCTCTCTCATAAAACCTCAGGGTCGGTGTCAGCAGAAACTCCACTAGATGGGACCCCTGGATGGGGGTAACACGGTCTCTCGAAGCAGCTTCCAGTTTCCTTAAAAGAACATGCTCCAAAGACCTTTGGCGCTCTCTCGCCCTGCCCTGCCCTGCCCTGCCCTCCTCCACTCCCTGCCCAAATAACTTTCATTGAGTTTCTAGTCAATGTTTAATTTTCCCTCCCCTTGAGGTTTGTGGAACGGGAAGGATGCTGCTCTCGGAAAGGATATTTGCTTTATGAATAACCTGCAAAAAGGGTGTCACGGGGCTGCAGCTTTCTGGCTCCTTGCTTTCTGGTAGCAAAGTTTGCAACTGAACCACCTGGTGTGGAGGGCCAGAATGAATTTCAAGTGAAGATTTATTCTGTGTTGTTGAACAACCCATGCTGCTTTCTTTTTCTTTCTTTCTTTCTTTCTTTCTTTCTTTCTTTCTTTCTTTCTTT
>JAHTLZ010003423.1:4529157-4542330 GCA_023846285.1 Phrynocephalus versicolor | reverse complement strand
TTGTTGTTGTTGTTGTTGTTGTTGTTGTTGTTGTTGTTGTTGTTGTTCAGTTGTTCAGTCGTGTCCGACTCTTCCTGACCCCATGGACCAGAGGTTGCCAGGCCTTCCTATCTTCCACTGCCTCCTGGAGTTTGGTCAAATCCATATTGGTTGCATCGATGGCACCGTCCAACCATCTCATTCTCTGCCGTCCTCTTTTCCTTTTGCCTTCCATCTTTCCCAGCCTCAGGGACTTTTCCAAGGAGTCCTCTCTCCTCATGAGGCGGCCAAAGTACTGGAGCCTCAGCTTCAAAATCTGTCCTTCCAGTCATCATCTGGGGTTGACTTCTTTCAGGATGGAGAGGTTTGTTACGAGCCAAGATTTCCCCATTTTAGTTTCCTCTTTGCAGGATTCTGTTTGCCAGTTCTACACTTTTCCCCTTGGCTGCCCATTGTAGTGGGATTTTACCCCAAAACAGACCGATAATTCATGATGTGAAGGCTGGCCTGGCCGTGGTATTCTAGCGGTCGGGGGCGGGGTGTGCATTTAAGGCGATGTTTGGGGACTTGCATTCCCCCTCCGTCCTTCCCCAAATTTGAGGTGAGCGTGGGTTGAGGCTACAGCTTGGCACAGCCTCGAAGATGCCAGCAAACCACAGCCTCAACTTGAGAATAATTTGGCGCTCGCTCGCTCTCTCCCCACCCACCCGTCTTTTTCTTTGACCCTGTTTGATTTCTGAAGTTCTCCCCGACTGCGGCTTCTTCCCATTTCCCCCACTGTTCAGTTGTGGGGCGACACGGCGGCAGCCAGGAGGCATCAGAAGGTGGAGAAGAGAGAGAGAGAGAGAGAAGACCCGGGCGCAGGAAAAACAAACAGGCATCTCAAAATGACAGATTGAAATGTTTCCACCGGAGAAGGCAAGAGACAGAGGAGCTCTTACTCCAAACGGCCCGGGATCCGTGCCACCGGAGCCACAGAAACCAGTGCAAAAATAATAATAATATTTTCTTTTTCCTATATTGCCCATAGACGGCAGTTAAACATTTCCTAGAACTGATTGTTGAGATGAGATGGGGTTTTTCTTTCTTTCTTTTTTCATTCTTTCTTGAAATATACACAGGGCATAGTAAATCTTCTTTTCTGCTCTGCTTCTGGGCTTTGAACAAACTATCCTGTTTATACCTGACTGTCTGTGCTAGACTAAACTAAGGGAAATGCACACCGCTCACAGATGACTGGATGCAGGCACACACACATCCACACTCCTTGTGTGGTTGTGGAGATGGCCATCTCACACATCTGCCAGCCTCCAGGTTGGAGGCGGGGTGCTGGAGGCATTCATCTTAAAAAGCCGGAAAGACAACCTGGCCGGTGGTGCTGGTATTTCTGCTAAGTAGTTGACATTCTGTAGCTTGCTTGTACTCCATCTAGTAATGGAGAATGGGCCACTCATGCCTATTTGGACTCATGCATTTCAGATGGACGCATTGGGCTTTGCATGGACACGTGGTGTGCATCGTATAGAGCCGTGTTGGCAAACCGATGGCTCGGGTGCCAAAGGTGGCCCTCGGAGCCCTTCCTGTGGGCACCCGACATCGCCCCCTTCACAGCCACCTGGATTCAGGTTAAATGGCTGTACTGGCACTTTGCAAAAAACGAGTGGGTTTTGAATCACAGTTTGGGCACTCGGTCTCTAAAAGGTTCGCCATCACTGGTATAGAAGAAGGAACAATGCACTCTGCCTGGAGTTCTCTGGGTATAAATAAGTTAATGCATATTTCTCACCCTGTCCAATAGCCTGTCGACTGAGTGAAAAGATCAACATCTCAGGGGTTCTTTTGAAACTGTCCAGCAGTCTGCTCGCTGAGGTTTCTGGAAGCCAGTTATCAAGCCAGTGATGGTTCTTGTGGCCTTTTTTTTGTAACCCTCTCTTTTTCATTTTTACTCAAGCAACAGCAAAAAAGGAACCACCAAATCAGGAAGTTCCACCCAGTTTTGTCTCACGGTCAGGGGAGGGGGGGACCCACCGTAAAAACATTTTTTTTTAAAAATAGTCTTTTGAAGGGGCTAGACAGCCATGACCACTGTCGGCGTTATAATTGCAGCCATCTACCTTGCATCGCAAGCTGTTTGTGCACGCTTAGTTTTTCTCCCTTCCAGGAAATCAGAAGCAATTATTTCGGGTCGTCTCGGAGTGTGTTTGGGAATTGTTTTAATTTACATGTGGGAGGCTTTGATTTTTTTTATTTCTTATTTTGCTGCGGTGCTTAGATAAAAAGAAATAGGGTGTCTGTGTGTTTTATGCAGCATTTTTTTTTTTACAAACAAGTCCTGCCATGGAGCTACAGGTTGTAGGTGCGGGCAGGATGCTTGATTGGCAGGAACCAGGAGGACAGGTTTAAAACCTCTGTTCCTCTCTTAAGAGTGAGTGGCAGATGTGATAGCCTTTGACCACCACTGAGTTTCCCATTCCCTTCTTCTTGGGGGGGGGGCGCTCTGGGACTGTGCAGCTTTCCCAAGGCCATCCAGGCTGGCTCTCCTCCTCCAAGGGTCCATGGAGAATCAAACTCCCAACCTCTCTGGCTCTTCAACTTGAGCTATTGGGCCAGCTGAGACTTATAAGACCACCCCCCTTCGATACCTCACTTGCCTTGAAAACTCTATTAAGGTTTCTTTTGACTTAACAACATGTAACGGCAAAGCTTCCTATGCTGTCCTTCCAAGCCAAAATTATTCTTTTACAGTAGGACCCCCATATCCACTGATTCATTATCCACTGATTCAGTTATCCATGGTTGGCAGAGGGGAAAAAATTAATAATTCAGCAGCCACAAAGCAAGCTGTTGTCACAAACAGCAGCTGTAAAGCAAGCTACTGCCACAAATAGCAGCTGTAAAGCAAGCTACTGCCACAAACAGGGGCCATAAAGCAAGCTACCATCTCAAAACAGCAGTCATAAACCAAGCTACTGTCAGGAAACAGCAGTTTGGGGGTGGGTGGGCAGGCGTTCTCTCTTATCCACGGTTTTCATTGTTCACGGGAAGGCCTGGAACCAATCCCAGCAGATACCTGGATCCTACTGTGTATGTGTGTGTGTGTGTGTGTGTGTGTGGTGTGTGGTGTGTGTGTGTGTTCGTACATCTGCATCGACACACTCAGTGGTTGCCCAGCACAGGTGGACATCTCCAGTGAGAATGATTTCGGTTTTAGTGAACGGGAAGAGACCTCTCCTTCTGCCTTCCTACACAATCTATTGGCCCTTTTTCGCTCCATCCCTGTAGGGTGTGGCCTTGGTGTCCCTGGGGTGGCTGGAGGAGAAGGGGACGAGGCTACGGCATCCATCAAGGCTGCTTGCTTAGCTCAGCCACGAGACCCGTTCCAAAATTTCTCCTTCCAGAGCCTGGGCTCTGGGAAGGTACGGCTCGGTGAGAGGGCGGGTGTGGATGTTTTGCTCGATCCGCCCGGCCGGTTGCTACGGAAAAGTTGAGCGGACGAGACGTCATCTCTTGAGGTCATTGCACCTGCTCCCGGCTCGTCAGATGTTTTCGAAAGCTGCAAGGGTAGCCCCCTGTGCCTGTGCCTGTGTGTGTGTGTACACACACACAGCTCTGCCTTCTCTGTGCGCTTCTCTGCCATAGCTTGCAGAGGGCACTTGGAGTCCATAAACAGAGTCACAAAGTGTGTGTTGTTAGGAGCAAAACGACCCCTTGATGCTTTTAGGAATGATTTTTAGAGAGACCTCGGGAGTTCTGTATGCAATCTGTGGCGAGTGATGGTGGTAGTGTTGTTGCTGCTGCTGCTGGTGATGATGGATGATGGATGATCCTTTAAATTGGCCCTTCTCAACAGGCACACTTTGAAGGGGGCCATCGACTGGGTGTTTGTTTGTACTCCTGGGAGAAGAGCCAGCCTGGGTAGCCTTAGGCAAGCTGCACCGTCCCAGGGCAACCCAGGCAGAAGGGGAATGTTTAAACCACTTCTGAAGTCTCTACCTGGAACACCCTGAAAAGGATTTTCCTAGGTCAGAATTGGTTTGACAGCACATGATAATTATACCGGATGCTCAAGTTACCTCGGTGAATCGGAAATCGAGGGAATGGGTGCTGATTGGGATTTGGTTGGGCACAGGATAGTTTTCCAGTCCTTGAAGCAGGTGGCTTCTGGTGGCTGTTTCTTTGTGGGTTTGGTGTGCTCTACCCCAGAGCGGGACTCAACGCTGCCCTCCTTGGGGCATGAAGCACCCACCCCCAAGTTCGAATCCCACATCCCACCCATTTGGGATTAAAGTGGGGTAGGTCGTTTCCCTGCCCCAGGATAGAGGGTGAATAGATGACCCCACTGTCACCTTTTCCCACTGTCATGCAACAACTTGTCACGGCAGGGTTTTAGGAGGGGGCGGAACAGTACGTGATTGGACAACTGCGATGAAGTAGAGAATTTACCACTGTGGTTTGGGATCGAGGCTGCGGGATTAGGAGTCCTTGGTTGTTGTTGTTGTTGTTGTTGTTGTTGTTGTTGCTGCTGCTGCTGCTGCTGCTGCTGCTGCTGCTGTTGTTCAGCCGTTGTGTCCGACTCTTCGTGACCCCATGGACCAGAGCACACCAGGATGCCCTGTTTCCCACTGCCTCTCGGAGATTGGTCAAATCCATGTTAGTTAGTCCTAACTCCTAAAAGTTTGATGGCTCTAACTTAGGCCTTGTACCCATGCAGACAATATAGAGGAGCCATACGGGACTGAAAAATTGGTGTTTTCTTCTTCTCTGATCTTTTCCCACACTTCAGTAGGAGTAATCTGTGATGAAACATGGATAAAATGGAACACGGGGGAGATTGCGAGTACTACGTATCACATTTTGGAGTACAAAAGGCCTGTGTCTTGAAAGAGACTCCGAAATGGCAGCTCCTTCCCTTTTGCGAGGGGTGTGCGGTTTCCTTAGAGATCTAACTGTTGGGGGGGGGGCGGAGTTGGAAAGTTCAAGCTGTTTCAATTCTGTTGATTCATCTCACAACAATTAGAGAATGGCTGGAAGGGACCCCGCCAATTCCAGCCTCATCGTTTATTTATACAGTGCCTTTTAAAAAAAAATTAAAAAAAATTGTGTGCCAACATGTCATCCCTCCTATGGCAATCCTTACCAAGGTTTTGTTAGCGAAGAGAATACCCAGGGCATGGATTTCCAGTCCTTTCCTCTGGGGCCATTCTGCAGCTGGCCCAGGGCTACCCAGGTTGGCTCTTCTCCTAACCTCCGGAGATAACCACAGGCAGATATCCATGCTGGTTGGATTGTTGAGTGAGAGAGTTCTCTGCCTGCACAGACAGGTTGGGAGTTCAGTTCCCCGCTCGGCGTGCCAGAAGAACCAGCCTGGGTGGCCTTGGGCAGGCTGTACCATCCCAGGGCACCCCCGGAAGAAGGGGAGCGTTGAAACCACTTCTGAGTCCTCTCTATTTGAAAACACCTAGAAAGGGTCACCAGAAATTGGAAGTGACTTGACGGGATGCAATTATTATGGCAGGCCTACTGAATTTGGTCACTTAACCCTTGTTTGGCTGGAAGGCACACCATTCTAATTATTTATTTTTATTATGTAAGAACATAAGAGCATAAGAAGAGCCATGCTGGATCAGGCCAAAGGCCCATCTAGTCCAGCTTCCTGTATCTCCCAGTGGCCCCACCAAATGCATCTGGGAGCGCACAAGACTAGATATCTGTCTCCTGATAGCACTTCCCTGCCTCTGGCCCTTGAGGTACACTGGTTTTAAGCCTGGAGATTACACATCTCCATCATGGTTTGTAAACTGTGATGGACTTTTCCTGCAGGAATCTGTCCAATCCCCTTTTGAAGGCATCCAGGCCAGAGGCCATCCCCACCTCCTGTGGCAGGGAGTTCCACAGACTAACAACGCGCTGGGTGAAAAAAAAATATTTCCTTTTGTCTGTTCTTACTCTCACACACCCTCAATTTGAGTGCATGTCCCTTAAAGCTAGGTAAAAGCAGCCTTTGTTCTCCCAACGTGGAATTGACATTGAAAGCAACCAAATTTCAAAAGAAACAGGAGAAAGAAAGAGAGAACCTTCTTGAAGGGAAGAAGTTATGGTTGCAGTTATACTGCAACGTGAAGTAGCAAATAGAGATGGGCACAACTTAGCGCAATTTTCATTTTCGTTTTTTCGTTTTCGTTACGTAACGAAACGAAAATGAAAAACGGTTCAAAAATGGACCGAAAACGGAAACGAAACGACTAATTTTGAGCCAGTTTTCGTTTTTCGTTACTGGAAAAGCACTCAATGGAGCTAAATGGGGAGAAACGAAAAAATTTTCGTTTTCGTTTTCGTTACGTAACGTAACGAAACGAAAATGAAAAATTTTGAAAATTAGCCCACGAAAACGGAAACGAAACGAAACGGACCCTAGCCGAAAACGAAAACGAAAACGAAAATTTTTTTCTGAGTCGTGCCCATCTCTAGTAGCAAATGCAGAGAATTGAACACTTCACCCGTTTGCAAAATATTTAGATGCTCGTGTTTCTTTCTTGTACGTTCCACCTCAGGTAAAACCCGCAGACTAATCCCCCGCTAACCATCTCGCTTGCTTTGTCGCAATTTATTGTTCTCCGGGTGGAAGAGCCGCTGGTTTCTCACAGGGCCAGCCTCCACAGACAGCTAATTTGCCGGGCCACCCATCGTTACATAAGCGCAATTTGTCGCTAGAGTTGATCTGTGTTCTCTGACGGAGGAGGAGCCTTAAGCGTAATGAGCTTAAGTCGAAGGTGACCAGAGGCCTTGTCTCTGGAGACGGATCGCCTCTCGTATTTACTTGAGGTCAAAATAGTCTCCTAAGACTGTACAGATTGCAACAACAAGCGATACCTTTATCCACCTATTAAGCATTGCAAGAACAAACCATGCCTTTATTCCCCCATTAAGAATGCAAAACAAGCAAGCAAGCAAACAGTGAGCTTTCAAGGATAAATCGTCTTCTTCATGGCTGCGCGTCCAGTTCTTGTGGGGGAGGAGTGTCGTTTCAAAATTATCAGGTCAACCCTATTGGCAGTATTTTTTTTTTAATGGTGAAAATAACATAACATCCCACAGAACAGGGGCCGTGGGTCAGGCGGGTTCAAGGTGTTTTTACAGCCTATACTAGACTGTCAGCAGCGACAGGTACTTTATGAAAAGCAAACAAGAATCAAGAAACAACTAGCTGGCACATCAGATTATAATCTTAGAGAAGATTAGGCGGAGTGGTGTGGGCATGATGATACAAGTAAGGCCACGGCAGAGAGAAAGGACATGAATGTGTTGAAAGGCATAAGCGCCAAACCCAGATCTAATTTTACCACCCATGGTCAATTTCTGTGCATGTGATACTAGACTTAGAAAGCCTTGCAAAAGGGCCACCAGAAGCCGGGATTGCCATCTCCCAGTGGTCATCGCTACCGTCGTCGTACTTCTCTAACAGTTACGTTTTCCTTCTCTGATGGCAGGCGGTTGTGCTTTAATCCAAAACCAGCTGCGTTCACAAGTAACAATGCAACAACCGGCTCCAACTACAAAAGGGCCGGTTGGGGCTGAATATCAGGAAAACATAACTGTTAGAGCAGTATGATGACGGAAGCAATGACACACACACACACACCGGGAGGTGGCGAACGCTCCAGGGTTGGAGGGATTCAAGAGCAATCACAGAGCCCAGGTCTGGTTCCGTTTGGATTCTCAAACAGCACATAGGGTTGGACTTGATGGTCTTATTTTGTGATTCAAGAAGGGAAGTTTTCTACGTATCATCTCCGGGCTGCCGCCGTCATCAAAAGACTTCCAGATTTATTTATTTTTTTAACCCGGTGACCAGCTGTTTCTCTCGTAGGTTTTGTCTGCTTTTAGGCTCCTTCGGAGACTTCCCCCAGCACCACCGAAGAACCTCCCGATCTTTTTCAATACACAAGGCTCTTTCTGCAGATCCTCAAAGAGGGTAGAGGAGAAGAAAAGAGGGATTATGTTTAAAGAACATAATCTATATGCTATAATCTATATGCTCTTCTGAAGAAGAGCACATGTGCACGAAACGTCACATTAAAATATGAAAGTTAGTCTTTAAGGTGCCACATGTTTGTGTCTTTTGTTTTGCTTTCTTTTTCTTTAATTTTTGCCTGAAATGTTTAAAGAACTAGACAGAAGGAAGCAATCTCTCTCTCTCTCTCTCTCTCTCTCTCTCTTGATCTGAAGCACCTGCTGGTGTGCCTCACATTTTTGGGTCTCCTCCCTACCTTAACTTGGCATCTCCTCCGCCGAACGGGGCCGGGCTCTGTTTGTACTTGCCAGATATCATTCAGATGCTGTCACTGTTTTTAGGGCTCTTTTCCCTTCCACAACCCGCCCTCTTGCCCTGGCATTAACTTCCAACAGCAAAAGGGAACGTTTTTCTTGGTTTCCTTCCATTCTCCCTTTCCAAACCGCCCCGAGTGGCCTTGTTGCTGGATGGCACGGTGCATTCATCTCATCGATAAATAAAAACCAATAAAATAAGGACCAGTGCCCCCTTCTTCCTCTCCCCCTCCCCCGGCTTCCACCCCCCCCAAAAACCATCCCCTCCCCATTAAGTTGAGAAGATTACAAGTGCAGATCTGGAGATTGTAGCTCAGTCAGCATTCCAGATGTTTTAGACCAAAACTCCCACAGTCCTTTGCCATTGACAATACAGGCTTGGCAGGCTAGGAGTTGTGGTCCAAAACATCTGGAGGGACATCCCTGTTGTGGCTGTCCTTAATTTGGGCTCAAAAGGTGTTCTCATTCCCTCCCACCTTCAGATCCCATCTTGTGTTTGGGGCAGCATAGAATAATAGAATCATAGAGATGGAAGAGACCTCAAGGGCCATCTAGTCCAACCCCCTGCCATGCAGGAATCCCCATCACAATATTTCCGACAGATGGCCATCCAGCCTGTGCTTGAAAACCTCCAAAGAAGGAGACTCCACCACCCTCCTTTGTGGCAGCATTATTCCACTGCCGAACAGCTCTAACCGTCATGAAGTTCTTCCTCATGTTCAAATGGAATCTCTTTTCCTGTAGTTTGCCATTCCCCAGGGTTCCTCCTGCGTTGTGCTAAAAGACTCACTATGGAGTTGGAAATGACCCTTGGTCTTCGGTGCGTTCCAATCGTGGATCCCCAGATGTTCTCAGACTCAGATTCCCAGAAACCCTAGGCCAGGAGAGCTAGTGGCAAAGGCTTCTGGGAGTTTGAGTCTGTTAAGGTCTGGAGACCCCGAAGGGAAAACCAGTCCTCTAAGAAGATGACTTATGGCGCTTTGAGTGTCAAAGGTGAAATGCCAAAACTAGGGGACATCCACTCAAACTGTGGGTTGAGAGAGTGAGAACAAACAAAAGAGAATTTTTTTTACGCAGCGCGTTGTTAGTCTGTGGAACTCCCTGCCACAGGAGGTAGTGATGGCCTCTGTCCTAGGTGCCTTCAAAAGAGGATTGGACAGACTCCTGGTGGAAAAGTCCATCACAGCTGACAAACCATGATGGGGATGTGTCATCTCCAGGTTTAAAACCGGGGTCCTTCAAGGGCCAGATGCAGGGGAGTGGTAGCAGGAGAAAGAGATCTAGTCTCATGTGCTCCCAGATGCATCTGGTGGGGCCACTGTGAGATACAGGAAGCTGGACTAGATGGACCTTTGGCCTGATCCAGCAGGGCTCTTCTTAGGTTCTTATGTTCTTTAGGATACCTCTGCCTTGCTGTTTTGGATTCCCTCCGTGCCCATGCGGGTGAGCCTGGAAAAGCCTGGAAACGGCAGAGCCGTTTTCGCGAGTGTTCGGAGAAGTAACTTTCCCAGCCCTTTCTCTGAAAAAGTCTGGAGAAGCCACCCCCCCCAACCCCCGTCTGGAAATGAACTCTATACCTTTTTTGGGGGGGGGTGGGGGAGGGGGAGGGGAGGGGAGAACCGAGAGGGGACTGTGTATATACTCGGAATGATTACCATGAGGTCATTCGAAACCCACCCAACCCCTCTGGACCCAAGAGGCCTGGCTTATCCTGGCTGCCGTTGCCAACTTGGCTTTCGGCTCGCCCCAGCAGGACCAGTTCAGAACCAGTCTGTTTCGGATGAGCCACGCTAAGGGAGTTCGGGGGCAGGCAGGCAGGCAGGCAGGGGAACCTTCCAGGCAGCCAGCCCCCCCATGCCCCCTCCCCCAAGGACTGGCTTATGCATACGGGTGATTTACGGGCAGAGCGAGACCAGCTTTTGGAAAAGGTGGAGCGCAGCCCTTGGCCCGCGGCCACCAGAAGCCGCTGCAGCTGCGGCCCGGGAGTGAAGTCATCGGCTTAACGACCGCGGCAAACAGAATAACAAAGTCTACCCTGTTCTCTCGCCTGAAATAATCTTTCCAATTCAGAACCGCTCAGCTTGAAGGGGTGGGGGGTGGGGGACAACTTACCTTTCGGCATGCAATGAGGAAAGATCGGTTGGGACGGGGTGGGGGGGGAGGACACACGGGAGTTGTGTGTCTGTGTGCAAATGGTTGGATTATAGAGGGTTTTGTTGTTGTCGCCGTTGGTTGCTGAACTTTCTCGGGGGCCTTTTTCAAAAGGTTTTGTATTTTAATAGGCATATTCTTTTTTAAAAAATATTACTACTGTATTAGTATTTATATTAGATATCTACCCTGACTTCGTCTAATGTTCAAGGCATCACACAACATATCACAAAAAAAAAACAGCAAATCATTAAAAACAAAGAAGAACAAAACAATTATTGAGATCAATAGGCATATTCTAATACTTGGGCCTCTTCCCTGCATGCACACCACTTTTGAAAGGGCTTTTTACAACTAATCTCTGGAGGAATATGTGGATGGGGATACACCGTTTTTTGGAAAATCCTACAAATTTCCATTTAATTAGGATCCAAGCCGCATGTTCCAGGGGTCGGGGACCGACCGATCCTCTGAATGCGTTCCTTGTCACGCGGGCAGCCGCTCCTGGACGGAAAACATCCAAGCTAACCCAAATATATAAAAACTAGGCATTTATCGCTCTTAGGAAGAATGGATACGACCTACAGGGGTTAGAATTCCCTCCCTCTCCTTCATTGCTTAATTGCAAAAACGGTCTGTCGGGGTTGTTGTTTTCAACGAACTCTTCCTGTCCAGGTTACATAACAGGGTTCTTTGTAAAGCTTCCAGTGTTTATTGTGGCAAGGAACAGCATTAGACCGTCATAGATAGTTTTGCCTCCTCCGTTTTTAAGGAAACGGACCCGACCGGGCCTTACTGCGTCAGACACTCGCCTGTCTTGGACAACACACCCTAAAGAAAGTTAGGGTGTTGTTTTTTTAAAGGGCTGTTAAGCTGCTTCTGAATCAACAGTGCCCTGTGGGGTGGTGGTGTTCATTTGTTTTGTGTCTTTGTTGGAGCCGTGTGTGGATTACGTACGGGGACTGGACACCTGGTTTCTCAAGTCCTGATCTGGCACGTGTCTGTCTACTCACACTTGTCCACCCCGCCTCTAACAGGGACGGGACAAAAATCCAGTTTTAGTCCCATCCAAAACGCCTGTTGATATCCATGGGCCGGTGCCAGGCAAAGCCCATGCACGCTCCGTGGATTTCATCCAGAGATGGGCGGCTCAAATTGGTTGATGGAGTGCCCCTTCTCCAGAGTGTCCCCGGGTCGGTCTTCCTTTCTGACATTCACCCACAAAACGCTCTCGGGTCTCTACCTGGTGTTTCAGCCTGTCTTAAATATAGCCCGGCGGTGGCCATTTCTGGAAGAACACAAAGGCAATCTGTTGAGTGGATTAGCCGAGGCTAATCTAATTAAATCGGCACAGCTCCTCCACCACCACCACCCCCTGCCACGGCGTTTCAGGACTGCTCCATGCCACAGATTTCAGAGACTTTGCGACCCATGCCCTACTTTGAGGCAACATCTTGCTGGAGGAAGCTTTTCAAGGTCTTGGGTGTTGGTTGACCCAAGGGTTGACCTTAATGATTAGATCCCATCTCTGTAGCCGGGATTTAAACCTGCCGTCTAAAATACGTCTTGCCCTTTTTTTTCTGGATGTTTCTTCTAACAGATTCCTTTGGCGGTCTGCTATTTTTGTTTCCTAACTCTGTAAGGAGAAGGCCCATTTCATGCAGCTATTCCGTTCATGGATCCGGGGTGGGCGGGCGCGTATCTTATTGTCATGAATGGCATCCGTTTCAGCTTACATGCAGCATTTGCCAATGCAATGGAAATCACCTAAAAGAAAGCGCGATATCAACTCTTGCTCTTTTCTCTATTTTTAGGTCCCATCCGATCCGCCGGTCCCGAAGAAACCGAAAACGGATGACTCCTTGCAGTCTCCTCTCTTTGGCGACAAAGAGAAGCAGTCGAGTTGGTTGCGCTCCTTGTCAACATCCTCCAGCAAGGTGAGGTGTTTTTTTTTGGGGGGGGGGGGACAGGCAGTAGCTCCGTGTCTTGACTGTTCCGGCTTTGCAGGCCCGAGTTCATCCCCTGGAATTAGCAGCAGCAAAAGGATCCAATGATAAACACCTCTCCCTGTGTGGGAGATCCTAGGAGGCTGATAGATAATAGATAATACTGGGCTGGACAAACGGCTAAGAGAGAGAGAGAGAGAAAGAGCTTCCTATGTCCACAAGGCAGGAAACAGGATTTAAAAGTCTTCACGGGCAAAGCCGAGAGCAAACAAATTCAGTCTGTACCAAATGATGGAAAGAAACCACCTTTTATTCTTTCTTTCTTTCTTTCTCTCTTTCTTTCTTTCTTTCTTTCTTTCTTTCTTTCTTTCTTTCTTTCTTTCTTTCTTTCTTCCTTCCTTCCTTCCTTCCTTCCTTCCTTCCTTCCATCCATCTCTCTTTCCATATTCCTTCCCCCCTTCCTTCCTTCCTTCCTTCCCCCCTTCCTTCCTTCCTTCCTTCCTTCCTTCCTTCCTTCCTTCCTTCCTTCCTTCCTTCCTTCCTTTCTCTTCCTTCCTTCCTTCCTCCTTCCTTTCTCTTCCTTCTTCCTCCTTCCTTCCTACCTACCTACTAAAAAGAGAGAGCATTGTGGCAACTTAGAAAAATTATTTAAAACCAAATCATCCCAAGAGTATCAACAAATGTAAGCAAACTGGTTCCAAAACAATAATGTGAGTAAAGTGTATCAAGGCAATAGAAACAAAATAAAAGAAGCCAAAAAACAAACAAACCC
>JAHTLZ010003423.1:4513369-4527657 GCA_023846285.1 Phrynocephalus versicolor | reverse complement strand
TCTGTTCGAGTCTGCCGGAAAACAGCCACACCCCCCCCCCCACCAGAACCGCAATCTTGTACACCCTGTCTGGCGAGCAGCATCCCCAACGAAAAAATCACAAACCAGCAGCTTGAGGCTGCCTTTGAAAAATACTTGGGTTTTGGTTTGGTTTTTTGAAGTTCAGACAGAAACGCAGGAATGAATATATATATATATATATATATATATATATATATATCTCCTTTTGTTATAAGCTATTGAAAAAGAAAACACAACACAACTGAATTATGAAGATGGGGTGTTCTAACCATTGACAAGGGTTGTTTTTTTAAAGAAAATAAATATATTATATATCAACAAAAGGGCGGCAAGCGGGGGGGTGGCGTTGGGCGGAGGGTGGGGATACTTTCAATGCCCAATTTGTACAGACGAATTGTTACAGGTGTTGGGTTCGTACGTCGCGAAAACATGTCGGGAAAAAGCCATGACCATTTTAAACCAGGCAATTTCTATGAGAATTTCGAATTTGTGTGTGTGTGTGAGAGAGAGAGTGTGTGTCTTTTTCCCTTCCCCCAACTACTCCCACCCCGAGTCCTCCTACTTCACACTCTTGGCATGTTTTAAGCCAAGAAAAGAACATCAGTGAAGGGAACAAGGAGCCATGAGGTTTTACGTGATACGAAGGTGATCCTCCAGGCGTCCAGCCTTCACAAAATCCAGTGTGGATATGCCATAAAGCTTTTTTTTTTTAAAAAAAAAAACACACACAAATCTGTGAAGGAACTGACGTGTTTCCCCCAAGATTCGCTTTAATTCCAGGGCACTTCCGTTTTTTGGGAAGAAACCAACCGAAGAATATAAAAAAGGGAGAGATTTAGCTGGGGAGAAAGAGAGGGGGGAAAAAAACTAACTCACTAAATAAAAGTCGGCAGGACCCATGGCATTACGTGAGAAAGACGTGAATGGTTTGTCAACGGTTCCTTCTGTTACCTCAGAGGACTCCCCCACCCACCCACCCACCATTTTTATTGTCACCTCAGAAATGTCAGTATTCCCATGTGAGGGGCGTCCCTTAAAGAATGCTTACCATTGTATTAAAAAAAAATTACTTCTTGCTGCTGTGAATAAGCCTACATTGTTTTAATGATTAGGGGTTTTGTTTGGCTTCTTTTTTTCCAATCATGGGATTTTACTTTATTTTATTTTACTCAATGCGACAAATACTTTAATATTGGGATTTATGCCGCTGTTCCTCCCGATGTTTATCCACTGATGGATATGCAAAATATGCAGTAAATAATAAAAACTCAGGGCAGAATCCTAACCCCCAGTGGCAGTCTGTGCTTCTGCGTAGTTGGGGCCAACGCTTTTTTAAAAAAGATGTTGTTTGTACAGAACTATAAAATGTCTGTAAGGGCCGTTACTCTCTCTTCCCTCCCCTTTTTTCCTCAGCCCCTTCCTCTTCGTTTTAAGGGATCTTTAATTGTCCATTATGATTTAAAATGGATTTTTTTTTAAAAAAAAAAAAGCAACCTTGTGCAATGCTTACCCAAACTTCGGCCCTCCTGATGTTTTGGACCACAACTCCCAGAATTCCAAGCCTGTGTTTCCAATGGCAAAGGACTGTGGGAGTTGTGGTCCAAAAACATCTGGAGGGCCGAAGTTTGGGCATGCCTGGTTTAAACCAACACTCCTTCTGGGATCAGATGCAGACTTTTAAGAACAAGGTGTGAAGGAGAGACCGTGTTACACAACAGTGGAGATTGCAGCTCAGCTGGTAATAGAGCAGGGTCCCTAGAGTGTGTTCCCGTTGTGGTTGCCGTCATGTCACAACCATTCTGCGCAAAGAATCGGGGTTTATTGAAGGGCCTTTTTTTGGCTGCTCCTGGCTGGTACATACCCGTGCCATGTCAAATCAATTACAGTCAAAAACTGGCACAGAAACAGCTGAACTCATGCAACCATAAGCTGCTCAGTATACAATATCTCACCTTGTTAATGGTGAATAATTAAATTCACAATTTTGACAAGTGAATGTAATGCACCTGGTCCAAACGGGCTTACTAGTAAGATGCATGGAATAACCATTCATTCCTCCAGCGTGAGAGTGAGACAAGGACCACCTTTTCTCCCTTGAGACATCTGCAATTTGGACAAAATGTCTCCATGCAAAACTAGTGTCTTTCCCCGATGTGAAGCAAAGCCCTAGCATACAACAACAACATCACAGAAAGAGAGAGAGAGCGAGAGAGAGAGAGAGCGCAGGAGGGCTGGTTGAATAAAACAACACAGGCAACCCACCTGACGCTTCTCCTGTTCAAATGTCAGTGCAACAAGGCAGCAGCTATTGGTAGTGTTCTGTCGTTTTTGTGCTCTTTAGGTTACAGGCTTTACCTAAATTGTTTCTAGAACCAGTCTGCTGGTCAGCCGCTCATTTAGGGGAACCCGAGAGGTGTGCAGATTGGTGAGCAAAATAAGCTATGTCTGGGGGAATTCTTGGGCTTGGCAGCCCAAAAGCACAAATTGTACGTGCGAGGGAAGTGCCATCTGGAACTTTTGGACTACAGAGCCCATCGCTCTCAAATCTGGGAATTCCAGCAGAGGGAGGAGGGGGGCATTTCTGAGCAGCAAGCATGGGGCGAGCTAGGCCACTAATCCTTGAAGGTTAGGCCTTCTGGGACAGGTGAGCCACAGGGGTGGGTGGGTGTCTCTCATTCCGCTGTAAACCCCAGAATGGAGAAACACGGGGTTTTAATCCGAACCTATTCTGAATGGCACCTCTCTCTGGCACACTTCCCTTAAACCCTTCCCTCCGTCTTGATTGCTGCGAGGGAATTGTGACGTGCTACCAAACTTGCGATTCTCTCTAGCAAACAACATGCGGCTGCCTGTCCTAAAATTAAAGTATTCCTTGGGCTGTCTGTCCTATAAAATTAAAGTATTCCTTTACACTACACTATAGAGAAGAAACCATTTTATTAATTATCTTTTTAGCCATTTTTATTATCCATTCTAATAGCCATTGTAAGCGTGATTGTTTTTTTAAAAAAGAAAGGAGGAAGGAGAGGTCTATTTTATGAGAGCAGAGCAGAGGGTCGGTACCGGGAGGGCGGGGAAACTGGATCGAAAAATAAGATATCTCTATTAAAAACATCAGGTTACTAGGCAGAATTGAAATATCGGGATGGAAGAAACAGCTATATGGACCAATCTGCATGCTTGTCTTGAGTTTGGTATCACCCTACCTGAAGTGCAATGCAAAAGGAATATTGATTGTGTTTATGCAGTTATATATTTTTTTTAAATGTGAGGATTTTTTTTTAAAAAAAAACGCTTCTTTGTATGTTTTTTTTTTCCTGCAGTTATTAAAAGAAAACCATATGCATGGAATTAAAATCTTTGCCATACATATATTAATTAACGGGCATTATTACTGTCTTTATGTAAAGGTGCATTAAGGTTGTTTTGTTTCTTTGTCTGACTTTTAATGTTCTCGGCCGCGTGAATTTCCAGGATTAGTTCTGCGTCCGTCCCCCACCCCCTCCAAACACCCCTTTCACGTTTTCAGCTATTTCTGAAGAGGCACTGAAAAGATTGTAGTTTTAATCCAGAGTTATCGTCATTGGATTAAAGATATTTGAGGCAGAGTGAGGGAATCCCTTAGGAGAAAACATTGCTTGTTTTCAAAGTGTGCTCACTTTTTCTCCCCCTTCCAAATTCGATGGGAGGCTAAACGTAATGTTTGGAAATTTACATTCATCTCATTGATCTAAAACAGGCATGTCAAAACTTTGGCCCTCCAGATGTTTTGGGCCACCACTCCCACAGTCCTTTGCCATTGGAAATACAGGCTTGGAATTCTGGGAGTTGTGATCCAAAACATCTGGAGGGCTGAAGTCTGGACGTGCCTGATCTAAAATGACCCGTGGAAGGCTTCCAAACGCTCCGTCGCAGGGGAACGACAGGCATGCCGCATCTTGGGGTGGGCCCATGAAATCGGACTTTCCTCCGTAATACTAGGGGTGGCACACCAGGCGGAACTCCAAATGTCATCATTTTTTAAAGCAGCCATGATCTTGAGCCAGCATTACCGCTGGTGAAGGTTTATGGAGCCCAATGAACATCTGGGCAGCTTATTCAGTCTCTAATTTTGAGAAGGCAGCCCTCTCTCCCCAACCGAACTGAGAAATGTTGGTGGTTCCCTTGAAAAACGAGTGTTAGAAGAACCTTTGTGCACTTCATCTATACTCAGCAGCCAAACCAGAGAATATACGAAACATAGTCTCTGCACGTATGTCCCAGGGAATAGTGAGATCTAGCCTGCGTGAGGTTCCTTGGTCACAAGCCAAAGGCAACAAGATGAAAAGCCGTTGCGGTACCCACTTATTGGTGGTTCCCAATCTTGGAACCACAGCTGTTCTTGGACTACCACTCCTAGAAATCCTGGCCAAACACAGCTAGCAGTGAAAACGTCTGGGGATTTTAGTCGGAGAACATCTGGGGACCCCCCTCCCCCCCCAAGGTTGGGAACCGCTTTGCTGAGGCACCAGTACCACAGTTCCGGCCCTACTCACCCAGTTCTGATGCCAGCCAAAGCCCGTAAGCGTGAGATCTAACTTGAGTGCAGGTCATGCCTCTTCCAGATGTCCAACGCCTTCCCTACATGGAGACTGCCCAGATGTTTTAGACTTGAATTCCTCAGGTTTCCAAAGGGGTCAACACAGCTTTGTGCAGTACTGGGAAAAGAAGAAGAAGAAGAAAAGGTAAAAATTATCCCCATGGTAAAATGTGTGCTTGCTTCTTAACTCGTTACCCTCCCAGGCAAAAAGATGCACAGTAGATCAAACAAGTTAAAAGTGTCGAATGCCCTAGTTTTCGCTCACAACATTCGGAGCTCCGTCTACTTGGCCTGGAGTGTGTTGAAGGAAGCAGGCTGTGGCATTACGTGTGCTCAAGCATTGCGATTTGATATAAATGGTTCAATAAAACAGGCATGTCAAAACCTTGGCCCTCCAGATGTTTTTGGACCACAACTCCCACAGTCCTTTGCCATTGGAAATACAGGCTTGGAATTCTGGGAGTTGTGGTCCAAAACATCAGGAGGGCCAAAGTTTGGACATGCCTGTAAGTAGCACCGTGTACTACAATTAAATCTCATGAAAATCTAATATTACTATTTCAGACATGCATTCTTCCTTTTTAAACCCCTAACATCACCACCAAAAAAAAAAAACTGTTGGGGTACTGGCAAAAAAAAACCGCTCTAATAATTCCACTGCCACCACAAGCCACTTCCAGTCAGTAATTGACTTCCTTCAACTGCTGATAAAACTAATAAGAAGGCAAGAAGGAGTCTTAGCTCCTATTGACAAACACCTCTAATGAGGACTAGAGAATGGGGATCTTCAGATGTCTTGGGTGACCAGTCCCCTAATTCCCCATGTGGGGATGTTCCATGTACCCTAAAAACACCCCAGCTGGGAGAGAGGGAGCTGTTGGAATATCTTGAGGTTTAACTAGGCCTGGCTCACTGGTGGCAAACCTTCAGCACTCCAATTGTGTTGGACTACAACCCCCACAGCCCTTTGCCACTGGCAATAGAGGCTTGGGATTCTGGGAGTTGTGGTCCAAAACACCTGGAGTGCTGAAGGTTTGCCACCCCTGGTACCTGGAAAGCTCCCAGCAAGCATTGAGTGAGGAACTGCCGGATGAAGGCCCTTCCTCCAGATGAGCCCAACGCCGGCATCTTGACGGTCTCCTTTCCAAGGAGAAAGGCGGTTCCCATGCCTTGTCACAAATATTCTCGATTCGCATTCAGGATCTGAAGGACGGTTGTGCATCCACTCATAACGGGAAGCCCTGCTCTGCTGCTGCTGCTGCTGTTCTTGTTGGTTTAAAAGCCGTGGTGTTCAAACTTCAGCCCTCCAGATGTTTTGGACCACATCTCCCAGAATTCCGAGCCTGTACTGCCAATGGCAAAGGACCGTGGGAGTTGTGGTCCAAAAACATCTGGAGGGCTGAAGTTTGGACACCACTGGTTTAAAGACTCCGATCCAAACCTCCGTAACCATCTCTCTGTCAGCCCCGCGTTCTTCTCCACCAGATCCAAGGGACATACGGTAACTGAAACCGGCCCCTTCTGCCCTCAGAATGGCCAGATAACTCCTTGTCCAAACCTCCCCCCCCCCCCCGTTAGCTGAGATGTTTGGCTTGATACTCTGTGTTACGGAAATTGCCCCGAAAACAAAGAAACAACAACAACAAAAATCATCTTCCCAACTTGTTTACGGTTCAGTTTTTTTTGGTTACCTAGTTTTCTTTCAAAGGAGAGAACAGTATGTTTTACTGCGTCAATTGTTGACTCTCCTACACATCAAAGATAGATAGATAGATAGATAAATCTAGATAATTGTATTGTAATCTAGATTAATTGTATTCATTTGAATTCACTTTAAAAAAAGAAAGAAACCCAACAGCTATTAAAATAAGACTTCAATGCAAGGGGAAATTGTACCAACAGCAATAAGACATTCATATATGTATGAAGCAGCTAATAATTATACATAACAATAACCTTTTTTTCCCCAAAACTAGCCAATGTAAAAAGAAAAGTTAATTTTGTAAATATGTTTTTTTTCCATCTTACAATTGTATAATACGTATATATGGTGTTTACTTTTTTCAAAATCTTTTTTTCTTAGCCATCTTGTTTTTATGAGTTGTGTTTTTAAACTCAGAAACGTTACGATTTGTTAGGAAACAACCAGGCAGGCAACAATCGCTAAGAAAGAAAAACACAAACCCTCCATCATAAGCTCCGTGTTGGTTTAAATTTTCTTCTCATCACTTGCCTCTTTTTCTTCTCCTTTTATTGTAAAGTATTTTGTTATCAAGAATAAAATAAATAAACAAATAAAAAGGACAGTTCCCTCCCCACCTCCCAAGCCATCTGTACATTTAAAAGAGAGGTCTAGAAAGCAAAAGAATATATGGTTCTCAGAAATAAGTTTATAACCAAGCGGGTAAAGCTGCCTATTTAAAATAGGTAAAATCATTTCAGTACCCCCGCTTTTTTTTTTTTTGCTCTCCCCAGCTGCTGCTAACAGTTTTAATGACCTGCTCTCCTCTTTTAGAGCTATTTTTTATGTAATTAAATACGCTTTCCTGTTTATAAGTGCTTGATTTGCAAGAAAAAAGAAGAAAAAATAGTGTGGGGTATTTATCTTATTTCGCTGTGTACCTTGACAGTCCGGTTTCCACTTCTTTTCCCCCCTCCCCCCACAACCCTCTTCAACCTGGAAACAGATAATATTGTAAAATAAAGGACTTTATCAGATTATGTATGAAAAATAGCTATGCTTATATATATACCACAGTGACTGAATGTACAGTGTATAGACGCATTATCTAAAATAAAATTGTTTGTCCAGAAAAAAGAGAAGTCCCCATCGACGGCAGGAATGTTCTTTTGGTTAGTTGGTTGGTTCAAGTGAATGACATTAATATTCAAATGGCCGGCAGGTGGGGGTGGGTGGCAACAAAGCAGGACTCGTATGGGTAATTGCCATGGATGAAAAAAAATGCCCTTTGATTTTTGAAGTAACTGCCCATCAGGACTCCACCAACCTAGCTGGCCCAGAGGCACCATCGTTGGAAGAGTGGAGCCCTCAACATCCAGGTTCTCCAGATGTTTTGGACAAGGACATAACCCCTGGCCATGAATCTAGGCAGGAAGCTGGACATCTCAACTGCCCCTGGGATGACCCAAGGTTGGGAAGTCCTGCTGTAGGCCAACAGTTCCTGGCCTTGGTTCCTCTAGATGTTCTTGGACTCAAACTATCTACCAGAAGCCTTCACTTCCAGTAGATGTGCTGGGTGTTGGGAGTCCAAGCACCTCTGGGTGACCCAAGGAGGTGGTGCAGGGGTCTATAGCAAGTGTGGTTATTGTGCCGTGCCCTCAAGTCACCCCTGACCTATGGAGAACCCAAGGATGGAGCCATTTCAAAGAGGTGTTGCCTCCAACTCCCTTGCTTATCAGCTCTTGCCAACTCAACCCTCTGGCTTCATTGAGGGAGTCAAATCTATCTCATATTTGGGTTTCCGGTTTTCCCGCTTGCCCCTCCCCACCTTCTAATTAATGAGCAGGGAACAAATTAGGGACCATTCCTTCCTCGATCCCTTTTACCTGTATAGCCTGAGTAATTAAAACTGTAAACCGCCCAGAGAGTACAGTAGGACCCCCACACCCACTGATTCATTATCCACTGATTCAGTTATCCACAGTTGGCAGAGGAAAAAAAAATTAAATAATTCAGCAGCCACAAAGCAAGCTGTAAAGCAAGCTGTGGTCACAAATAGCATCTGTAAAGCAAGCTACTGTCGCAAACAGCGGCCATAAAGCAAGCAACCGTCTCAAAACAGCAGTTATTAAAGCAAGCTTCTGTCAGGAAACAGCAGTTTGGGGATGGGTGGGCAGGGGTTCTCTCTTATCCACGGTTTTCATTATCCACAGGAAGATGTGGAACCAATCCCCAGCGGGTACTGGGGTCCTACTGTACTTGAAGTGCTATGGGAGGGTATATAAGCAGAACATTTTACCTCTTTTCTGTAGGGTCTCCCTTTAGGAAACATTTGAAGCCAATGTGGCATTTTTAAAGAACGTGGGTGGGTTTTGTTGGCTTATGGCAGGTTTATCCAGCATTTTTTTTCTTGTTGCTTGGAACTCTCTCTCTCTCTCTCTCTCTCTCTCTCTCTCTCTTTCTTCCAATTCAACTGACCCAGTTTAATAAGTGGACAAAAAGAAAACTCAGAAATAAACTGTTGCTCACACTACCCATCCATGCCACTATTCCTAACGGCCTGGGAAATCAAAGAGAAAATGAAATTTAAAAAGAAGAGGGAAAAAATACAGGTTATAACCATCTTATGGGGACGACGATGCCTTTGTGGGCTTATAGATGGTGGAGGCCAGGGTGGTTGGTTTCCACCAAGGCTTTGGAATTCTGGGAGTTGTCATTCAGATGCGTAAACCTGCACACCTCCAGTCCGAGCCACCTGAAAACTGCCCCGTGTACACCATTTCCAAGTGTGGACCTGCCAGGACACTGATGACCCCCCCCCCCGAACTTGCAACATTAATGGTCGCCCTGACCATCAACTCAAAAAGCAAGGAAACAGACAAAATAAATCAGGAACAAGTCCTGTTTCTCTGAAATAGTCTCAATACTGCAGCTCCTCCCTCAAAAACATAGCTTCTGTTCTGCCCTCTGGGTATTTAGAAGCCAAGTCTAAACAGAAAAATCCTCCTCCCATGCTTTACAGCTTCCACTACTGGCCAAAACATATCTCCATCTAAAAGCCCCGCCTGCTGGGGGAGTTTTGTCCTTCCCAACCCTTGGGTCCCCAGATGTTCTTGGGCTCCAGTGCCCAGAAATGCTGGCTGGCCCAGTCAGTGGAGAAGTCTTCTGGGAATTGTAGTCCGAGAACATCGGGGAACCCAACGTTGGGAGCCGCTGGTCTTGGTCTAAGGCAGTGGTGGCGAACCTTCAGCACTCCAGATGTTTTGGACCACAGCTCCCAGAATTCCAAGCCAATGACAAAGGGCTGTGAGGGTTGTGGTCCAAAACATCTGGAGTGGCAAAGGTTCGCCACCACTGGTCTAAGGGCTTGTTGACTCCAGATGCAGGGTTACAGCCGCCATGGCCCCAGAATTACCTTCTTGTTTCTAAAGCCAACCTTGGCTGGGTTCATTCTGTCCCTCTACTATGCCCTGCCTGGAGAAAGAGGGGTACACCTCTCTGTGGGGCTTGTCCCTGCCTCTCCAGGGGGTCAAGGTCAATCCATCGCTTTCCTGTTAAATTTGCCGGGGGGGAGGCACATGCAACAACGGGCTCCTGTTACAGGAAGCCAGATTTCTGTTGGAATATCAGGGAAAACTTTTTAACTGTTAGAGCAGTACAACAACGGAACTCATGACCTCAGGAGGTGGCGAGGGCTCCGGCGTTGGGCAGGCATTCAAGAGAAATTTGAGGCAACCGATCCGTTGACTTCTGTCCCTGCCTTGAACACTGGGTTGGATGCAATGGCCTTATGGCAGGCATGTCCAAACTTCGGCCCTCCAGATGTTTTAGACCACAACTCCCACTGTCCTTTGCCATTGGTAATACAGGCTTGGAATTCTGAGAGTTGCGGTCCAAAACATCAAGAGGGCTGAAGTTTGGACATGCCTGCCTTATGGACTCCTTCCAACGTCATAATTCTGTGATTCTCTGAATGTAATGTCTGAATTACAGCCAAACTCTTCTCTCTCTCTCTTCCACCCCTTGCCTGTTTCTCTGTGTGTTGTGTCGTTACAGTCGTGACTGACTCTTCATGACTCCATGTCCATGGAGTTTTCTTGTCAGGAAATACTGGAGTGGCTTGCCAGTTCCTACTCCAGGCACCTACAGCACCTGGTATTCCCTGGTGGTCTCCCATCCAAGTACTAACCAGGGCCGACCCTGCTTAGCTTCCAAAATCAAGTGAGATCGGATGTGCTTTCTACCTGCTTTTTAATTCAGCGGCCCCAGTTTAACGGAAAACACTGCGGCACCATGCCAAGGCGTCCCCGCCTAGCTTCTTCTGGACTGAAATCATTTGGAAGCAAAATGGAAACTTGACATTAAGTGACAGATGCGTCTTGAGTTCAGCCTGTACACGCTGCTTATTCCACCCCCCCTCCGCGGCAGAGAGACGAAGGTGCAATTCTCAACTTGGCCGAGGCCCAGCTGCTGTCAAGATCTACATTTCGTGCCTCAACGGTTACGCTCATCTTCCTCCTCTTTCCTTTCCTCGGGGAAGGGGACTGGCAATCCTCGTCACCAACCCAAGCCTTTCACTAGGACGAGCGAGAGTGGCACCGGTAGTTAAGTCTAGCTGCAATCCTGTGCATATTTGAGCTGGAGCCCTTGCTTTCCCCACCCTTGGAGACAGGAACGAGTAAATGCCCTGCTTGTTTTTGCTTTCAGATGGAGAGCTAACTTTCTGGAAGTGTCCGCGACGATTCTACCCCGCTTGCCTGCAAATTTTTTAAAATGCTCACACCTGAGCCACTCTAAGAGCCTTTTCACATGACCCCTAAGATCCGCTGGCCACTTAAATTCGGACCAGAGATCTTAGGGGTTTGTCGCTGTTCCTGCATTCCCACCCCCTCCGCACTCCTGGCTGCTGGCTGCGTGACGGGAGGGAGGAAAAAAGGAAGAAAAGAATGCTGCTCACCTCCGTTCTGCCCTCCCGGCACTGCATTCAGATCTCTTAAAGGGGCGGGGGGCAAAAAAAGAACAAACAGAAGCAAGGAGAGGCCGGCAGTCACTACGTTATATCCGCATCAGGGATTTTCACCTCCGGAGAGCAGGTACCTGAAAAGTGCGCTGGGATGCCCTTAGGTGGGCGTGGTCGCACTTAATTATCTGTAAACTCCGGAGCTGGTGGGGAAACAATTTTAAGCTCCGGAGCTGGGAGCCATTTGCGGCGGGGTTTAGGGGTCGTGTACAAATATAAGTGAGACTGACAGAGACTCAAATCCCAAGGTGTGAAAAGAAGCCACAGTCTTGATGGAAAACTGAGGAGCAAATGGATTAGAGCTACCTTGTCGGAATAATAATCCCTGAAAAACATCCTTCTGCCTCTCTTCCTGCTGTTGTTCTTCACATGGATACGGACTAACAGTCCTTATTTGTTTAAAATATTTTTACCCCACCTTTCTCATTGAAAAGGACCCAAGGCGGCTCACGGCACTGAAGGACAATATACCATGTTTGGGATGATGAGTCTCGAGCCCTTATTGGAAACATTCAAAACAAAAATTGGAGGGGGGCGCCTTCCATCATTAAGAAGGTAATATTAAAGCTAAGACCCATAAGCAAAGAAATAAAAGAGAGGGGAGGAACTAAAAGCGGAATAACCCAAGGAGTGCTACAGATTCCACCCAAGAAGTATTACATAACTGTCCATCTAAAAGTCACGCAACAGGTTGATGGTCACCCAGGGAAAGCTTGCCTGAGAAAACGGATGGACAGTGAAAACGGACGACGTCCGATGGTCGACCAAGGGAGCAGTTGGTCTCAGGTTGGCACCGAAACAAGAGAGAACAAATTTCTAGAAATGCAACCCACCCCATGGTTCAAGTGCAAGAAAAGATCAAAGAAATAGGGTGGGTGGCGGACCACCCCACACACCAAACATCTCAACATCTGGCTACAATGAATTGCACAGATATAGGATGGGAGATACCTGGCTGGAAAATAGTACCTGTGAAAGGGATCTGGGAGTCTTGGTGGACCACAAATTGAACAGGAGCCAGCAGTGTCATGCGGGGGCCTGGAAAGCCAATATGATTCTTGGTTTCATTAACATAGTGTCTAGATCAAGGGAAGTGATAGTACCACTCTATTCTGCTCTGGTCAGACCCCACCTGGAGTATCGTGTCCAGTTCTGTGCGCCTCAATTTAAAAAGGATGTTGACAACCTTGAGTGGGTGCAGAGGAGGGTGACCAGGATGGTTGAAGATCTGGAAGAAATATCTTACGAGGAACGGCTTAGGGAACTGGGAATGTTTAGCCTTTCAAAAAGAAGACTGAGAGGGGATATGATGGTTATGTTTAAATATTTGAAAGGATGTCATATTGAAGAGGGAACAGGTTTGTTTTCCATGGCTTCAGAGACTAGGACTCGGGGCAATGGTTTCAAACTACAGGAAAAAAGATTCCATTTGAACATTAGGAAAAACTTCATGGCCGTTAGAGCAGTTCGGCAGTGGAAGATGCTGCCCCAAAGGAGGGTGGTGGAGTCTCCTTCCTTGGAGGTTTTTAAGCAGAGGCTGGATGGGGGTTCCTGCATGGCACGGGGGTTGGGTTGGATGGCCCTTGAGGTCTCTTCCAACTCTATGATTCTATGATTCTATACAGCTTGGGTGCATGTGGTTAAAAAGGAGGGAATCCTTAGAGACCCGTCTTTCATGATGTCATCTGACACAGGAAGCGCACCAGAGAATGAACGCCACACCCACGTGGGGGTGAACACTGCTGTGCATATGGGCATCTCCCAAGTCAACTGTGTCTCCGTGAAAATGGGTCAAATGCTGCCCCTTCCTGTCAGAAGGGAGTTTTGTCTGAGTTAAAGGCAAGATGTTCGGCAAGGTATTCACGGTAGGGTCATACTGCAAACCACAGCGCACAAAAATGTATGTGGGATTTCCTAATCCGATCAGGGCCAAGGGAAGCGAAGGGCGAGGAGCTCGAAAGGAGAGTGAGGAGGAATGCAAATTGCGATGGTGATGTTGGCAGATCCGGGCGTCCCAGAAATGTGCCCGCTATTTCAAAACTGTTCCTCGAACACAATCTGGTAGACATATGGAGACACACACACACCCTGAGGAGAGGAACTATGGATCGGGTTCACCCAGACATTGCTCGCATTCCCAAATAAAACACTTGTTTCTAACAGCAGACATCATCACGCACCACATTAAAGCCATTATAACGGGATCCATCACCAGCTCGGATCATTCAGTCCTCCAGCTATCGGAGACCACACACACTCCTTTTATTTGTACTAAAAAGAACGAGCCAAACCAAAAGCACTATGAAATGATACATAGTATTTTAGAGTAGATTGTCCGTGTGTGTGTGTGTGTGTGTGTGTGTTGTGTCGTTATAGGCGTGACCGACCCTTCATGACTCCATGTCCATGGAGTTTTCTTAGCAGGAATACTGGAGTGGTTTGCCAGTTCCTACTCCAGGCGCCTACAGCACCTGGTCTTCCCTGGTGGTCTCCCATCCAAGTACTAACCAGGGCCAACCCTGCTTAGCTTCCGAAATCAGGTGAGATCGGAGGTGCTTTGGGCATCCAGGCAGCTCTCTAAAGAGAGACTGTGCATAGGAACTGCTAATGGAAGGCTCTCAAAGGTCTCTCAAAGAGGGCATTTTTCTCCAGAGAGCATTTAATTCAGACAGTTGTTGCCTTAAACATCTCAAAAGAGGAAACCTGCCCAGCAATTCTGACCAGGAAGGAAGGAAGGAAGGAAGGAAGGAAGGAAGGAAGGAAGGAAGGAAGGAAGGAAGGAAGGAAGTTCTCTACAGCCTTGGAAAAAAGATTGGAAAAAAATAATCTACTAAGGGACCCCCATCTCTTGCTCTTCCAAAATAAATAAATCAGAATTAAATGGTTTTGCTAACACAGGTATTTCCCCATAAATCAGAACTGACTTGATGACATGCAATTTAATAATAATAATAATAATAATAATAATAATAATAATAATAATAATA
>JAHTLZ010003423.1:4503214-4513359 GCA_023846285.1 Phrynocephalus versicolor | reverse complement strand
AATAATAATAATAATAATAATAATAATAATAATAATAATAATAATAAAAATAGGGTACCCATAGAAAGAGGCTGTCAAATTTTAAGGATTTTACTTACAAGGCTGCTCTTTCCTTGGCCTATAAAATAAAATCAGCACAAAAACTCATCTTCAATGTTAACTCTTCTTTTTGGTTGGTTTTTTTTTTTTTGCCATTTCTCCTCTTCTGCTCCTTATCCCATATGGTTGGTTATCTATCATAGTGGATGGAGAAGACCAGGGAGATGAGGAGGAGGAGGAGGAGGAAGGGGGTGAGGGAAACTAAAAGCTGTCATTTTTAGGCTATTTTTAATTTACTGTTGATAAAAAGATCAGAAGTGTTATTTGGAGAAGGGAAATTTTACAATGTCCTCAACACAGACCCACGCATGGTGAATGGTCTATGGTTTGAGGCATCCCTGAGAATTTAAGGGTTTGATCTTTCAGCCTCTCTCTCACCCTTTCCTCCAGAATTTACTGCCCCTCTATCAACAAGGGGGAGTCGTGGCTCAGCAGACTAAGGCTCCAAAAACTGTTGGCTGCAAAGTCGGCGGCTCGGCGGTTCAAATCCCGGGTGCCACACAGCGGAGCGAGCTCCCGCTGATCATCCCAGCTCCTGCCAACCTAGCAGTTTGAAAGCATGTAAAAATGCCAGTAGATGAATAGGTACCACCGTAAAAAGCAGGAAGGTAAAAACAGTCTTTCCTTGCAGCCATGCCGGCCACGTGGCCATGGACTTGCACAACACTGGCTATTTGGCTTGAATACAGAGAGGAGCACCGACCCTAGAGTCGGACACGACTAGCACGCATGTGCGAGGGGAAACTTTACCTCAAACCCCTTAAATTTGCACAGCCTGTACATTCTTACAGTCCCTGACGACAACATATTAGGGATAAGAAAGTGCCACCACCTCCATCCTACGCCCTTTGCCGGCCCCTCCAACCTACAGAGTGCGTCAGCCAGCTCTTTGGGAATGCCACGGATCGGTGCAAAAGCATTCCAGGGATGTACGGCGGCGGCTGGTTGACAACACGGGGACCGGCCCATTCACGGTTTGGCTCCCCAGTTGGCAGACCTGTTTCTGTGCCAGCCGAACCTGGCAACAGGATCCCGGTGACTTCCCGTAGCTACTCAGAATGAGATGCGGCATCCCTGCCAGCTGCTGGGAAATTAACATCTGTTTCGTCAACACTCTGCCTTTTCCAGGAAAAGGTGGCACGGTTGAGAGAGACATCATGTTGAAACCGTGCCTAGGCAGGAACCAAAATACATACGAGAGACGCAGATCCTTGCAAAGAAAGCTATGGGTTCCCCAACCATGGTGCAGAATCTAGGGATGCAACAGAAGATAATGGTGGGAAGTTAAAAGCAAAGTCTTCAAATCCTTCCTTCTTTCCTTCTCTTCTTCTCTTGATCTCCCCTCTCCCTCCCTTCCTTCCTTCCTTCCTTCCTTCCTTCCAATATTTTACTCTGCCTTTCTCCTAAGAAAAGACCCAAAGCAGCTTACATTGTGAAAGCAAAAAACACTAAAGATAAAAAACCGTGAATTATTCAAATAACGGATGAGTTACTAACGTCAGATGAAAAGGTTAGGAACAGCATGACTTAAAACAGATTTGGGAGCAAGCAAATGCAAACCATCTCATTTTAAAACCGCTACGAGACCGCCTGTCCCCGAGGAAAAGCCCGCCCGAAGAGATGGGTCTTCCGTTTCACATCCTTGCAAAGGGACGCCAAAGATGGGCCCAGCCGGGCCTCCAGTGGGAGGGAGTTCCAGAGTCTGGGAGCAACAATGGAGAAAGTCCTCTCCTGTGCTCCAAACCGACACAACTGGGGAGGGAGAGGCCTCCCCTGATGTTCTTAAGACCAGAGCAGGCTTGTGAAGGGAAACACACCCCTTGAGTTAGCTCAGACCCAAGCCATTGATGGGTCAGCCACTCCACGTGACAGGTGAGACTGCAACAACTACAGGATGAAGAAGGAGGGACATGTTAAACAGAGGTGGGGAGTATGTCTGTGAAGATTCTCAGTCATCCAGGTGAGTTTATCTGGAAGTTGAGTCATGGCTACTGGACTTCTTTTTTGAGAGATAGAAACGTTTCGCTGTTCATCCAAACAGCTTCATCGGTGCGGAGACTCTCGACCTTCCAGATGTTCTGGACTACAACTCCCAAAATTCACTGAGATCGCCAACGATAAAGATTTGTGGGAGCTGTGACCCAAAACATCCAGAGGTGCGAAGGCTTCCCGTCTGATTTCAACCCTCCTCTGGGTGCCAGCCGGTCCCCTACTACGGTGCAATTTCGTCAAAGGTTGGCGCAAAAAAAAAAAAAAAAATTAGACCTAAAGAGCCAGCCTTGGACAGCCTTGTCTTTGGGGTTTTCTTTTAATAACCCCCCCCAATCCTCTTTGGCCCTGGAAGCAGCCGTTGGAATCAGCAGGGAGTGGCGATGCTTTCTGGGTTGTGTGAAAGGGAGGACCCGTCCTCTGGCATGCTTCCTCGGGAGGAAGGGAGGAGGTGCAATCCAGGGTCCCGTTTCCCGGGCTCTTCCGAACGACGCTGGCTCGCCACCAAGCGGGCGCCGCATTGGCAGCCAGGCTCACTGCTCCCTGCCCCCACGATGAAATATTTCTTCCCACTGGGCCGGGATATGAGTCACCACCGCAGTCTGCGGTCAGAGACAGGAACCGTGTCTTGGTGGAGACAGGGCAGCATGTGGCTTCACATTCCGTCTCCCGGCTCCTTTCCAGACAGCCCCCCCCCCGGGAGACTTCCTGGCATGACTCAGAAGTGGGTGAAAACAGTGGCCGGGTTGCAGGCGAGCAAAACGGAGCAGGGGGTGGGATGGGGCGGCGGAGGTGGCGGCGGCGGCGGCAGCAATGGGGGTCTCTTGTCAGCTCTGTCGCAACCACGGTGTGTTCAAAACCAGAACCGTGCATGTTTTGGGGGGCTTGCTGCTGCTCTTCACGGGCCATCAAGTTGCCTCCGGTGATTTTGTGGCCATATTCCGGTTCTCCAGATGTTTTGGACAGGGACATCACCCCGGAGCGCGAATCCGGTCTGGAAGCAGGAGATCCCAACCACACCTGGAATGACCCACAGTTGGGAAGCCCTAATCTAGGTTAGCGGATGAGCCTTGGACTCAGTCTTCCAGAAGCCTTCATCGCTAGCTGTGCTGAGAGAGGCATCTGGGTGTTGCAGTCCAGGAACATCTGGGGGACCCAAGACTTCTGGGTGTTGGAGTCTAAGAACATCTAGGGATCCAAGACTTCTGGGTATTGGAGTCCAAGAACATTGGGGGAACCAAGACTTCTGGATGTTGCCGTCCAAGAACATCTGGGAGACCCAAGACTTCTGGATATTGGAATCTAAGAACATCTGGGGACCCAAGACATCTGGGTATTGCAGACCAAGAACATCTGGGAGACCCAAGACTTCTGGGTATTGGAGTCCAAGAACATCAGGAGGACCCAAGACTTCTGCATATTGGAGTCTAAGAACATCTGGGGACCCAAGACTTCTGGGTTTTGCAATATAAGAACATTTGGGAGACCCAAGACTTCTGGGTGTTGCAGTCCAAGAACATCTGGGTGACCCAATGATGTGATGCAGGGTTCTGTTACAAGTGCCGTTATTGTGATGTGCCATCATGTCGCCCCTGATTTATGGAGACCCAAGGAAGGAATGGTCTCAAACATGTCCTGCTTTCAACAGCCTTGCAGCTCAGCTCTTTCCAACGGAAGGCCATGGCTTCCTTGAGGAAGTCTATGTATCACGTGTGCTGTCTTCCTCTTTTCCTGCTGCCTCCTGCCTTTCCTGTTATTATTTGGAATACAGTACAAGGGAACTCCATGGACATGGAGTCACAAAGAGTCGGCCATGACTGTAATGACCGAACACACACACACACACAAGGGATTTTACCAGTCTCTCTCTCTCTCTCTCTCTCTCTCTCTCTCTCTCTCTCTGACCGCCGTATAACGAAACCAATCTAAACTCTATTGCAAAAATGACTTCCATGGGAATTATAATTATTTTACAGTCTCTTTACATTACTGCATCTCTCAGGCTCTAGCTGGGCTAAAGGTATAAGCAAACCCAACTCCAATGAAGCTGCCACAGACAACAGAACGGGTTCAACCAATTAAGAAGTAGCTTAAAATCTCCAAGAGCTCCCGAGTTGAATACGGTGCCCCATGCCACCGTTTTATGTTTTGCCTTTTAAAAGGTCTCACAATGCCTTCCAAAAGATGGTCAGGTTTTACAGTTTAAAAGCTTAGAGCCGTGGCTGCGAACCTTTGACACTCCAGATGTTTTGGACCACCACTCCCACAGGCCTTTGCCGTTGGCAATAAAGGCTCAGAATTCTGGGAGTGGTGGTCCAAAACATCTGGAGGGCCAAAGATTTGCCACCACTGGCCTAGAGGGAAGAATAAACCCTTAACTGCCAGAAGGTCTGGCTGGTTGGTCATCTCCGTGGCAGGATCTGTCCACTGGCAGCTTGCCTATATGTTTCACCGGCAGCTGCATATATTGCTGGCTGGGTAGCTGAGTGGGTGAGGTTTTTGGCCGTGGATTCAGAGGCTGGGTGTTCGATTCCCCCACTGGGCCATCCTGGGAGAAGAGCCAGCCTGGTTGGCCTTGGGGCTAGCTGCGCTGTCTCAGGGTGCCTTCAGAAGAGGGGAAACAGAAGCCACTTCTGAATATAGGGCCTTCTCGGCAGCTGCCCCCAAGCTATGCAATGCCCTCCCAAGCGAGATCCGCCTGGCGCCAACATTGATGACATTTCGGTGCCAGGTAAAAACCTTCCTGCTCCAGAAGTTTTTTCACTGACACAATATAGACGGTGGGTCCTCTGATGGCAATTTTAGCATAATGATTTTAGTGTAAGGTTTTTATTATTGTTTTAATTATTTATTGCTATTTGATGTTTTAACTGTTTTAATTCTTTGATTGCAAGCCGCCCAGAGACCTTTGGGTAGTGGGCGGCATATAAGTTGTAAAAAATAAATAAATAAAAATAAATAAAATATTCTTTTACCAGGAAATCCTGAACAGGATTGCGATGAGTTACTGTCATGTATATCGTTCACTAGTAGAGATGGGCACGAATAAAAAAAATGGCATTTCGTTTGTCGTTTGTCGTTTGGAGGGTCCGTTTCGGTTCGTTTCCGTTTTTCGCGAATTTTTGCAAAAAAAATGTTTTTGTTTTTGTTTGTTTTGTTACCATTTTGTTACCATTTATTTCATTTTTTGTGATTGTTTTTAGGATTTTAAGCAATTCACTCATACCGCAGTAACGGAAACAAAACGCACGACAAAATTTCCGGTGTTTCTGTTCGTTTCGTTTCATTTTTGAGACAAAATTCGTTTGTCGTTTCGTTACACAATGAAACGAGAAAATGAAAACGAAAATGAAAAATTGTTCGTTTCGTGCCCATCTCTATTCACTAGTTCTGCAGTTTTTAGCTTCCAGGGGGTGGGGGCTTGGAACTTTTCACCTGACCCATTCTCTGGTCCTTTTGAACAAAGTGAATGGTTTTTTTTGTTTTTGTTTTTGTTTTTTGTTTTTGTTTTTTGAGGGGGATTTACTTACTTCTCAGGTTGCTTTGTCTGTGAGCTACCGATTCCCCAGGTTCAAATGCCTTCTTTTGACATAGAGGTCCTGTGTAAGCAGGTGATTATCGGACACTTCGGCGTCCCTTCAGTGGCACTCCTCCTCCTCCGTTAGCTTGCCGTGGCCTGGAAAACATAAAATGGAAACTAAGTTGTTGTTGTTTTGAAATGGCTTTTTTAAAAAATGACATGATGAGATCCTATTTACTCCGAAAGCAGCTCAGTTTCAAAGCAAGTCTTGGTTAGGGTTAGGGAGTTTCTTTCTTTTGTACCCACAACAAGGAAAAGGGTGCATATTTTCAGCACGGTTCTGTCAGCCTGTTGTTTCCAACGTGGCAAAGACTAATAAAGGCAGATTAACAATTTTTATTCATCAGCATGTGTTTTCCCAGGCTACCGCATGCTACTTTACGGAGCTTCACTGCAGGAAGCAATAACACACATGCATTACCACTGTTACAAAATGAGCTGTCATTTTCGTTGCAACTCCCACCGGAAGGTTAAGACGACCTGAGGAAGCCAACTCTAATATGAAAACGCAATTGAATTAAAGGCAATTTTTAAAAGAAGAAGCACAACACAGCTTTGTTTAAAAGCCTGTCCCTTAACGGCCAATCAATTATCAGACACTAAGTAGAAGAAGAAAACAAAATCCCAGTCTTTCTGGAGAGAGAGGAGTTACAAGTCGGTTCTCTTTGGAAGGAGAATCGGAGCAGCCACCAAGAAGGCCGTGAATGATGCAGGAATGTTTTTAGGGAGAGAGAAAGGCCCCAAAGAGGTGATGCTAAAATGGATTATTATTTTTTAATGCTTGCATAAAAAGATTTTGGCATGTTAAAGCTTTAAAGGATGTGATTTAAAACAACAGCAACATCATCATCATCATCATCATCATCATCATCATCATCATCATCATCAACAACAACAACAACAACAACAACAACAACAACAACAACAACAACAACCACAACAACAACAACAACAACAACAACAACCCTGAACATGCTATGGCCTTCTCGAGAAGAATTCTCTTCCATGCGGGTTTTCATAGGGCCGCTGGGGTAACTGGTAGACGACTTAATTAATTGTCCCCGTGATTGGGGTTGCTAATTTTAATCAGGAGGTGGGACTACCACAGAACGCCAATGTTTCATAGCCTGGTTGCATTTGGAAAGCCTTTTTCTGGGCACTTTTGTGTAATTGCAAATTAACAGAAAACTCTCAAAGGTGTTTATTTCTTTTATGTTTTTTTCCTAGCAGTGGGTGGTGGTGTTTTTTTGTATTCTTTGTTGAATATCAGCAACAAAAAGAGCTGAATGGCCTTGAGAATGTGTTGACTTTTTAGACATACAGTGGACCCTCGTATAACAAATGGTTTGTATAACATAAAATCTGTCCAACATAAAAAATTCCAGAGACAGGGGAAATTTGCTTAACAGAATCGTCTATGGGGCGAATCCATACAAAATAAAATGGTCGCGATTAGGGATTACTCTGTTTTCAATGCATTCCTATGGGACATTTGTATAAAAGAAAATTTGCTTAACATAATTTCATTTGGAACAAATTGATTCCTTTATACAAGGTACCACTGTATTTGATTCTTCAGAAGAATAAGCGACTAAATTGTAACTTTTGTTGAATCAAACACAAATAACTAAAGCAGCGACTCGGTGAAATCATTTCAGCGAATTGCTCAATTCCTGCTAGTAATGTGATTTCATCCGTCTTAAATTGTGTTTCCTCCACCAGCTGTCACCTCTACTCCATCTGAATCTAACACAGGATTTCATATTCTATTTTCTGCATATCAGCTGAACAGATCGGGGGAGAGAATATACCCATATTTGATACCTTTGCCACCTGGAAAGCATTTCATGTCCTTAAAATGTTCCACTTCAAGTAGTCTCTTGGTGGTTTACAGTTTAATTACAGTATGCAGGCTACACATTGCCCCCTCCCCCCGCGAGCTGGGTACTCATTTTACTGACCTCGGAAGGATGGAAGGCTGAGTGAACCTTGAGGCAGTTGCCTGGGATTGAACTCCAGGTCATGAGCACAGTTTTACCTGCAGTACAGACATTTAACCACTGTGTCACATTTATTTGGTAACTATTGGCATACGCATGTTCAGATTTCAAAAGAAAGCTGTAGGTTCAGTCCAAAAGAAGACTGAAAGTTTCATCTTACTTTCAGAGAGAGAGAGAGAGAGAGAGAGAGAGAGAGGCCACATGGCCACAAAACTGTGGACCAAACCATCAGACAAAGTGTCCTCTAATCATCCCACTTCTGTGTCCCCCACCATTCCTGAAACCTACCATGCATGTGATTCTTATGTGAGTGCCTCAGATGCAATTTCTTTCCTAAAACAAAAAAACACAATGGTTTCTTTTTTAACACCTGCTCCCCATATCGCTGTAGCGCTATGGCTGTCATGACAAACTCCAGGAGACTGCTCTTCTTCACAGATGGAAAGCAAAAGGAAGCAAGGAGTGGGGGATTGTGTGTCTCTGTACAAATGGGCTTAACAAGAAGGACCCAAAAGATCACCATGTATGAAAGTTTGACCTAACCTAGAGTGTCACTGCCTTTATAGATTAGCCTCTCCAGATGCCCAAGACAGGCATCTCCATAGCCTTCCTCTGATGACAGGTGACAACCTGTTCCGAACGATGACCGCCAACAAGTCATGGTTCAGAAGTGCAGAGAAATGCATTCTGGTTCTCTTATTGTTTCTTCTTCATAGTGACATGTTGAGGATTACATGGGCTCCTTCTCTTGTGTCTTGTTTCCCCCTACAAACTCCAAATTTCAACTAGCCGCAACAGAACATATCTAGGTATCTATCCATCACTACAAAAGAGGTGGTATGGGATCTGAACAATTATAAAACAGAAAAAAACCCTCTGCATTTATATATGTCTTGATCTACAGTATCTCTCTATCTCTCTATCTATAAATTATCTATCTATAAATTACAGTAGGTATACAAATATTTTATAAACAAATATGTTAAAAGGGATAAATAAAATCAATATTTTTGTTGTTGTTGTTGCATTGTAACATTTAAAACAAAAAGGGCACAATGTTGGCTGCGCATCAGAGCCTAGAGCAGTAACGGCAAACGTTTTAGAGACTGAGAGTGCCCAGATTGCAATTCAGAACCCACGAATTATTCGCAAAGTGTCCATACAGCAATTTAACCTGAATACAGGTGGCTGTGAAGGGGCGATGTCGGGTGTTCGTTTTCTTTCTTTCTTTCTTTCTTTCTTTCTTTCTTTCTTTCTTTCTTTCTTTCTTTCTTTCTTTCTTTCTTTCCTTTTCCTTCCTTCCTTCCTTCCTTCCATCCATCCATCCATCATCTGCTTGCTCCTTCCTTCCTTCCATCCATCCATCCATCCATCATCTGCTTGCTCCTTCCTTCCTTCCTTCCTTCCTTCCATCCATCCATCCATCCATCCATCCATCCATCATCTGCTTGCTCCTTCCTTCCTTCCATCTCTCTTTCTGTCTTCCTTCCCCCTTCCTTCCTTCCTTCCTTCCTTCTTCCTTCTTCCTTCCTTCCTTCCTTCTATCCATCCATCCATCCATCCATCCATCCATCCATCATCTCCTTCCTCCCTCTCTGTCCCTCCCTTCCTCATTGAGAACCTACCGAACTGAAGTTTATTGCCCGCCAAAGGCCTGGCCGCCCTCCCCTTTATGGGCTTGCAGTGTAGGGGCAGAGCAGATCTTATTCATAAAGAGGCGAGGGAGCAGCTTAGGCAGTGACCTCTTGGCTGCCCAGCCGGAGCTTTTGCTGTTCAGCTATAAAACCTTAGCAGCCTTGAGGTTTATGAGCCTGGCCTTGGCCATTGGGGGCCTCACGAAGGAGGCAGATGGCAGAGGGGAACGCGTGGAGACGGCGCGGGAGCCAACCTCTCCCTTGTGCCTTTCACAGGCCGAGAGGCCAAGAGAGGGTGTTTTTTTAAGGGGAACACCCCTAAACCCTTTGCAAGACAGGCTTAGAATCATATAGAATCACCATCACAGGGTTGGAAGGGACCTGGGAGGGTTTTCTAGCCCCATCCCTTTGCCCAAGGCTTTTTAAAAGAAGTCCACAAAAATATATAACATTTGTTAAGTCTTTCAGGTGCGACCTGTTTTTGTGATACCTTTACATTGCCTGGCTGATTTTTGTGATCGAATCTTGCCCACCATTAGCTGATCTTGTTTCCTTTCAGTTTTTATGGATTGGGTTGCTTTAGTCATGTTTTTCATTTGCATTCTTTTTGCTGTTTCTTATGTCCTTGGATCTGTGTTTTGTCACAGTTTGTTTTAATGTGGCAAACCAACCAGAGTGGCTTTCTGACAGATGGGCAGTATATAAACTGAATGAATGAATGAATGAATAATCTTTTGTTTTGTTTTTTCCTTTGATTTTTGACCCAAACTCACTGAATTGATCTTTTCTTGACATTATCAATCAATCAATCAATCAATCAATCAATCAATCAATCAATCAATC
>JAHTLZ010003423.1:4450985-4462755 GCA_023846285.1 Phrynocephalus versicolor | reverse complement strand
GGGGAATGTTGAAAATAAAAGCAGCCAACAAGCTGGAATTAACAATGGCAGAGAGTAACAATAGGAGTTAATGGAAGCCGTTTGTGGAAGGAATAGCAAATAACCCTGCCACAAAGAACTCATGGCATCATCCCAAGGCAGAGTTCCAAAGCATACCAGCTGGGGCATGAACAGGGAGCTCTTAGAAGGGGTGGGGTGGGCGATAGAGAGAGAAAGAGAGAGAGAGAGAGAGAGAGAGGTTTGGCTGGCTACCCTTTCCTCTCAGCAGTTTGCAAAAAATGACACCGAACGGCTGGGAGAAAAAAACAGCAACAGCAACAAAAAGAATATTAATAATAATAAAAGTCAAGGTGTCTGCTTTCGCCACCCAGATTTAGCTGATGGCACCAGGCCAAGGGGAGGATTTAAGAAGAAACGTGATGGATCTGTATCGGAGGAGAGAGCTACGTTCCATGTTCATTCTAAATACAGTGCCCAAGGGTGAACCGGATTAGCAACGGGTTTGGTGGTTAAAGCAAAACCAAGAGAAGTTTTTTTTTCTTAAGAGGACTGTTTTTCTACCTAGGAAAAAACCAAACACGTAGGCCAGGCAGTTCTTGGCCGAAAGGAAGTTGCGTTCTTGGCAACATATTCATCTGCAGGACGCCCACACCAGTGGATTAAGCATCAGCCAAGGTTTCTCAAGCCATTACCAGGGGTAATAACTATGATAACAATTGCCTGTGATTCCCCTTCATGACTACCTAACATGCCTTTTCAGATCTTAGAGCTCAAGTCCGCCGTTCTCTGCATTGGGACATGTCGTTCCTTTGTTGTTTCCTTTAATCGCTGTTGCTTTGTATAGAACCAGGCTTCAAAAGACCCAAATACCGCTCAGAGGCCTGATCACCAGTAGGTAGAGATGGGCACGAAATGAACAATTTTCCGTTTCCGTTTCCGTTTTTTCGTTACATTACGTAACAAAACGACAAACGAATTTTATCTCTAAAAGGAAACGAAATGAACAGAAACACCGGAAATTTTGTCGTGCGTTTCATTTCTGTTACTGCAATATGAGTGAATTGCTTAAAATCCTAAAAAAAAAATCACATAAAAATGAAATAAATGGTAACGAAATGGTAACAAAACGAACGAAAACGAAAACGATTTTTTTTTCAAAAATTTGCGAAAAACGGAAACAAACTGAAACAGGCCCTCCAAACGACAAACAAAATGCCATTTTTTTAATTCGTGCCCATCTTTACCCGTAGGTGTGAAATGCCACCAGATACCACCCTCTCCTGGAGCCTTGCAGGAATGTTTCATCATATATTGTGTTTTCCCGAAAATAAGACAGTGTCTTATATTAATTTTTGCTCCCAAAGATGCGCTAGGCCTTATTTTCAGGGGATGTCTTATTTTTCCATGAAGAAGTATACGGCAAACATTTATTGTTATCTTATTATCGGGGAGGCCTTATTTTCCGGGGGAGGGGGGCTGCCTTATATTTCAGCGAGAGGCAAAACTGTAAGTAGGTCTTATTTTCGGGGGATGTCTTATATTTGGGGAAATCAGGGTAGCAGTTAATTCCTAGGCCAGCTGAAGGAGAGTGCGTTCCAGCAAAGCTATATAAAAGTTAATTTTTAAGGCGTTGCAACCGTCTTTTTTGTTACTTGTTGAAACATTTGGAAAGGAGAACAGAAAGAGGGGGTGGCGGGGAAGTTAAAACCCCCAAAACGGAAAGGCTAAATCTAGGAGGAAGCATCCGGAAGACGAATAAACAGGGACTGAAAAAGCGCGAGGTACCGATCAAAGCTTCTGGGTCCGAAGAAAGCTGAAGGCACCGTTGAGAGATGTGGCAATCTCATGTTGAAAAAGACGCCAAGGGTTTGTTTATTTTTTAGCCAGGGGTACGAAAACGGGAAAACAACAATAACAATAGCAGTAGAGGGGGAACTGAATCTTTTAGGTTTGCTGCGACAAGGACTTCGCCTCTTGTTTTTAGAGGTTGCGTTGCACACATTTCCCGCTTGTGGCTTCTCGGTGGGTCCGCATTTCTGCCAGCTGGGCTGGGCTGGGCTCATTGTTTTTCTGCTTTTGCATCTTAGCAACCCATAAATAACACACACGCACGCACGCACGCACACACACACACATGCACGCACACACAAACGCGGAAGAGCTTTTGACTAAATCAGGAGGCCTCCAAAATGCCATAGTAACACATCCTGTCTTGACACGGGTGCCCGTTGCGGCAAATGTTATCTGTGCGTTTGGATCGGCTTGGGCGCCCTCCTGGTTAAACGCTGGCTCCCCCTTTCCCTCTTCTCCAGACTTTGCAGATATTAAAGCAAATAAATGCTCTGGGGTTGCGGCGGGGGCCTCCCCACCCCCCTTGCTCGAGGAAGGTTTCCAAGAATAAATAGTTGTTGTTTTTTAAAGAGAAAAAGAATCTTGGAAAATGCGCACATGCTGAAACAAGGTTAATTTGGGCAATTCTTTCCTGACTTGGTTTTTTTCCCCTGTCCAAGGAGGTGTTCTAAAGATAACCTATTTGCTTACAGCCTCATTGCCGGAACAGAAGGTAGAGACAATTGAGTTCATCTCTTGGCAGTCAAAACAAAACCCTGAAGTGAGCCACTTCGAGTGCTTGGTTTTGGAGCTTCTGGCTCAATTGGCTGTACTTGCCCGGGGGGGGGGGGACAGGCCCACAGTATGTGTGTGGGTTTTGCCCCACAGAATCCCTCCCCCCCCAAGATCTGGGTTGCAATGAAGCTGGTCCGGTTGCCGAGTTTTGTTTTGTTTTGTTTTGTTTTGCTTTTTTTGGGGGGGTTAAATTTCTCTAACCGAAACAAAGGGATTCGCGGAGCAGGACAGTTTCAAATTCCTCCGCCTGGCCACCCCTTTTCTCATCTACTGATCCAGCACTAAAAAAAATCGCAATAGCTTACTTTGAGGCATCAATAGAGGAGTGACTTCAAATGCCTCCGATTCTCCTGCTCCTTTTCTCATCGACTGGCACTTACCGTCTCAACAGCTGAGACCTTAATAGCACAAAGACTGGGAGTGGCTTCAATCCCCTCTGATTCTTCTTACCCCCTTTCTCATCTACTTGCACTTACAGTCTCAGTGGATCCTGAGGCGTTCATAGCAGAAATGGTAAAAGGAGTGACTGGCCATCATTGCCTTCTCTTTGTTATGTGGCTGAGCAGAGGAACCAGGTCTCCCAAGCTCTGCCCACTACACCTGACTGTCTCTAACTCAGAAACTTTGATAAGTTCTAGCCACCACCACACACTTTTTTTTTTTTTTTTTGCTTCCTGCAGCAAGGCATTCCTCTCAATGCTACAGCAAGAGAAGTCCTGCTTTAAGAAGCTTTAAGAAGACTCAACACTGGAGCTCCACCGGACAAAAGCCGTGCCTTGCTCCTTGTGCTTGCCACCACCTCCTCCTCTTCCTAACCTCACCCTGTTTTGTTATGTTATGCATTTTTTAACGGAGGGAGCAGTGTTTTTGCTGGCTCTGCCAGAGGGGATTCTGGCCAAGATCAGCCGCTGTTCTTCCATCCATGACAGCCAGCTGGGACGGTAACGAGGAGGAGGAGGAGGAAGAAGAAGAAGAAGAAGAAGAAGAAGAAGAAGAAGAAGAAGAAGAAGAAGAAGAAGAAGAAGAAGAAGAAGAAGAAGAAGAAGAAGAAGAAGAAGAAGAAGAAGAAGAAGAGGTGATCATAGAATCACAGAATCATAGAGTTGGAAGAGACTTCAAAGGCCATCCAGTCCAACCCCCTGCCATGCAGGAATCCCATCACAATATTTCCGACAGATGGCCATCCAGCCTCTGCTTAAAAACCACCAAAGAAGGAGACTCCTCCACCCTTTGTGGCAGCATCTTCCACTGCCGAACAGCTCTAACTGTCATGAAGTTCTTCCTAATGTTCAAATGGAATCTCTTTTCCTGTAGTTTGAAACCATTGCCCCGAGTTCTAGTCTCTGAAGCCATGGAAAACAAACCTGTTCCCTCTTCAGTATGACATCCTTTCAAATATTTAAACATAGCTATCATATCCCCCCTCAGTCTTCTTTTAGAGAGGCTAAACATTCTCAGTTCCCTAAGCCGTTCCTCATAAGACTTTTCCTCCAGACCCTCAACCATCCTGGTCGCCCTCCTCTGCACCCGCTCAAGGTTGTCAACATCCTTTTTAAACTGAGGTGCACAGAACTGAACACAGGACTCCAGGTGGAGTCTGACCAGAGCAGAATATAGTAGGACTATCACTTCCCTTGATCTAGACACAATGGTTCTTTGCAAATACCTGTGTTTCCCCAAAAATAAGACACTGTCTTATATTTATTTTTTCTCAAGAAGATATACTAGGGCTTATTTTGGGGGTAGGTCTTACTTTCGGGGAAACAGGAACTTCAAGCAAACATGCTACGAAGTATGGTAACTTTGGTGGCCCAAGCAAAGGGGGGGGGAGGACCATGGATGGAAAGGGAGGGGCAATGTGCACTGTGTGTGTGTGTGTGTGTGTGTGTGTGTGTGTGTGCAGGCACAGCCACACCCATCACTAGGTCTTATTATCGGTGTAGGGCTTATATTTAACAAAAGCATAGAAATCCTGCTAGGGCTTATTTTGGGGGTAGGTCTTGTTTTCTGGGAAACAGAGGAAGGAGGCTCCCCCATCCATCCATCCATCCTATCTAATGGTAGGGCTGGCCTTGGCCACAGAACACTTTTGATGGCCAGTGGCTTACACAGGACTGCACAGAGAGCCTGGTGGCGCAGTGGTTCAATGCCTGTATTGCAGCTAAAACTGTGCTGCTCATGACCTGGGATTCAATCCCAGGTAGCAGGCTCAAAGTTCACTCAGCCTTCCATCCTGCCGAGGTCGGTAAAAGGAGTACCCAGCTTGCTGGGTGGGTGGGTGAGTGGGTGGGGCAATGTGTAGCCTGCATAGTTAAATTGTGGAAGATAATGCTTAAGCACTATGGGGCAGTATATAAGCAGAACACTTTCCTTTCCTTCCTTCCTTCCTTCCTTCCTTCCTTCCTTTTTCTTTTCTTTTCTTTTATTTTCTTTTTTGCATCCAGTGAACTGGATCTTGATTATCTCACTCGCTGGTCGCATAAGAGGCTTTCTGCTTTCAAACGACCCCTAAGATCCGCTGGTAGCTTAAATTCGGATCCCCCCAGCCAGATATCATGTGGGTTTTGTTCCTCTTCCTGTGTTCCCACACTTCTGCACTCTGTTGCTTCTGTCTGCGGTGAGGGGAGGGAGGAAAATCCCCTCTAGGGATTCCTGTTTGTTAAAGGGGCAGCGGGGACAACAAAAACAAACAGAAGGCGAGGAGAGCCGGGCATCCACAGCTTTATAATCCGCATCGGAAATTTTTTACCTCCGGAGACCAGGTACTTTTAAATTGCCCTTGGGAGCGTTTAGGTGGGCGTGGGCATACCTTATTTTTTTTAAAAGTCTGCTGCTGGTGGGAAAACAATTTTATGCTCCAGATCTGCAAGTGTTTTGCAGCGGATTTTAGGGGTCGTTTGAAAGCAGAAATGATGGTGCTTTTTGAATCTCCAGCCCGGGCATAAGGCGTCAAGCGTGCCAAGGTGTCCCAAGACTTTTCCACGGATCATCTCCCTGCCTCGTTTTTTATCCCCAATAAGAAATATTTACTGCTAGTCCTAAAAATAAAAATAAAAAAGGAGGTGGACTTTAATATTATCCCTTAAAAATAAAATGTCGTCGTGGGCTGAAAAAAACAATTTCTACACACCATTTATTAAGCGTTTAAGATGAAAGGAGGACAGGCAGGGGAAAGAGAGCAGAATCTATTCCCGGTCATTATAGGTGTCGTGCCGTCTAATAGGCTAATTAGTCTCCTGAAATTAATCCCGCGCGTTCTGAGCGTGATAAAAGTGAGAAATAAACCCAAACGCAGGTTGCGGGGAGGTGGCGGCCGTCTGGAGGCACATTAATCTGTTTAAGGGCTCGCCGATTTTCCAGAAGGTTGTGCACAGGGCGGACGAAAGGGGAAGATGCTGGTGCCGTTTCGTGGGATCCAATCTGTGGTCCGGTGGGTTGCCGATGCGAGATGCCGGTCCCATTGACTGACTGAGAGGGCTACCAGCTGGAGCTTTAACGCTCCCGTTCAATTATCTTATATTGTACCTTCAGGCTGCCTTCCAAAATGACTCTTAAAGGATAATCAGACACTCTCAATAGGCAATCAAACTGGAATTAGAATAAAGAGAGGATCTAAAGCCGGTTCCAGCAAGGGAAGCTGTGCTCCCCTTAAGGCCAGGCTGCGGTTGGATCTGTCCTTGGAGCCGCCCGCCCAAGGGGACAGGGGAGGCCAGGAGCACCCTTCCCCCTTGGGGCTCCTTTACGCAAAGGCTCAAGCGGATGTTGATTTCCAGCGGGTATCTTAAAAGATGCTGGCGGGAGAGAGGGAGGTCCCATTTATGGACCTCTAGCCAAAGGGATGACATTAGCACACCACCCACCCAGCTCCAGCCTGGGGGAGGGGGGAATCAAACTGCCAACCTTGGACTCCACCATCAGCGACCTAAACCACTGAGCCGTCCAGCCAGCTCACCGAAAGAGATTTGCTGGAAAATAGCACTAAGAAGATAAATGGAGGCCAGTAGGAGAAGAGGAAGGCTGGACACTAGATGGATTGACTCACAAAGAAAACCACAGCCTGATCTAAGCAGGGCTGTCTTTGGAAGCTCCCTGCTGTAACCCAGAAGTGATGTGATGGCACAGGACAACCACACTGGGAGCGGTTTTACGGTGCTGCAAGTTGGATGGGACCAGTTAGGATTATCACAACACACACACACACACACACACACACACACTTTACACAAAAATGCAGCCCTTGTGAACTCTGGCGCCTTGATCCGCGGAGGAGCAGCGTTCGGCGCTGGCAGTTTGTGCTGCAGCCTTTTGCGGCAGGAATGTAAACAGACCTATTTGCGACGTCTATGTTATGTCTCTGGCTCGGTATAATTTCCTAAACACCCATGGCTGCCAAGAGCACCAAGTGTGAAGCTATCGAGCGAGAGAGGCGCTCACTGAGCAGAGCATCGGAGACAGCTCTTCCAGAGAGTGTCAGCTCCCAGATCCACCGGGGAAGGGAGAGTTGGATGCCGTCACGAGGTGGAGCTGGTGAAAAAGCCTCCAATCTACGAGGAATTTGGGCCCCCCTTTTTAAAGCCAGGCTGCAGGGTTTTTGGGAAAGGTTTTTGCACCCTGGACAGTTCTGACAAAGCCGTGTTGCTTTTTGTAATTTATATTACAAGACAATTTAGATGCCCAGATCTTCCCCCCACCATCAATATCCTTTCCCTCTCTTGCAATGGGTTCAACCTCCCTCCCCCACCCCCAGAAACGCAGGCATCCTGAACCAGGTTCCGACTGAAGCCTTATTGGCCTTCCAGACACCATTCTCAAAACCCATGCACGCTAAATGCAAGATATGGAGCGGGGAAACTGTGACAACAAAAACACCTTACGCCGTTTGAAGGAGCACCACTTCTAAGAACATGGCGAGCGTGCCATCTCGTCTGAGCTGGTGTAGCAGACTGCCAAAATGGGGACTACCATTATGTGTCTTTTATATGAATCAATAGGTTCGCATAGACTTGGTCTTTATAACTACTTATAACTTTGGTGCTTTAATGTAACCTTTTCTATTAATGCTGTCAGATGTCCCTCAAGATGTCCTTGTTCTCAGTTACTTGAACATGTCTTAATTGTACTGGACTGTATGTTATCCCTCATTACTGTAAGCCGCCTTGGGTCCTTTTCCAAGGGGAAAGGTGGGGTAAAAATACTCTAAAACAAACAAACAAACAAACAAACAAACAAACAAACAAACAAACAAACAAACAAACAAACACTGTTTGGGTTGGTGAACCTTCGGCCTTCCAGATGTTTTGGACCGCAACTTCTGGAATTCTGAGCCTATGTTGCCAGCGATAAAGGACGGTGGGAGCTGTGGTCCAAAACATCTGGAGGGCTGGAGGTCCCTCGGCCCTGACTGATGCATGAAGAATGTGGAAGAGAAGTCGGGTGGGTGGTTGATGGTGCCTTCAAGCCGACGTCAGTGATGGCAAACCTTTTGGAGACTGAGTGCCCAAACTGCGCTTCAAAACCCTTACAGGTGGCTGTGAAGGGGCGATGTCGGGTGCCCACAGAAAGGGCTCCGAGTGCCACCTTTGGCACCCGTGCCACAGGTTCGCCAACACTGCCGTAGACCTTACCCCTGCTCAAGATCAAACACCGACTCCACCTGCAACCTGAATCTCAGCTTCATCCTTGACTCTCCATCGTTTCTCCTTGGACGGGATAATAAATTTAACAAAAACAAGCAAACAAGCTACACACTTTCCCCTGCCAGTGAAAGTCTTCTGCTTCTCCATCACATCACGGTAGAGATGGGCACGAAATGAATAATTTTTCGTTTCTGTTTTCATTTTTTTGTTTTGTTACGTAACGAAACGACAAACGAATTTTGTCTCTAAAATGAAACAAAACGAACAGAAACACCGGAAATTTTGTCGTGAGTTTCATTTCCATTACTGCAATATGAGTGAATTGCTTAAAATGCTAAAAAAAATCACAAAAAATCAAAATTAATGGTAATGAATTGGAACGAAACGAACGAAAACGAAAACAATTTTTTTTTGCAAAAATTCATGAAAAATGGAAACGAACCAAAACGGACCCTCCAAACGACAAACGACAAGCGACAAACGAAATGCCATTTTTTTGATTCGTGCCCATCTCTACATCACGGCCTGTCTCTCTTTGGTTTCGGAGTGAAAGCTAACTGCTCAGAGAATATGGAGAAAATTGTGGTTCTCCAGCTTATACCTTCCATAACATTGCATCACCGGGCGCACCTGCTGGGATTATAGCGAGTTCAAGTCCAGCAGCCTCTAAAGCAGTTGAGGCTGCTGGGATCCCAGTTTTCCAGTGGGTGGTGAATCCACTACAGCAGGCACGTCCAAACTTCAGCCCCCCCCCCTGATGTTTTGGACCACAACTCCCAGAATTCCAAGCTTAGATTGCCAATGGCAAAGGACTACGGGAGTTGTGGTCCAAAAACATCCGGAGGGGCGAAGTTTGGACATGCCTGCATTACAGTTTTTAGGTCAAATTCAAGTTGCTGTCCAAGGTACTGCACAGAGAGGTCTGGTTAAAACCGAACTAAAGCCAGGGGCGGATTTACTGCCTCCATGGAATGGGACTCAGTGGCCTTCACTCATGTGGGGAAAAAAACAACACAGGTGCTTCATCCCAGGGCATAGCCAGCATGGAAGAAAAGGTAGCTACTCGTTAGTGGACATCACTGTTCAGAATGAGTCCCTTCCTTGTAAGAAATGCAGGATACTGTACTGACAAACAACTTTCGATGACTCTTACACTTTTAAAATTCCTAAGAACATAAGAAGAGCCATGCTGGATCAGGCCAAAGGCCCATCTAGTCCAGCTTCCTGTGTCTCACAGTGGCCCCACCAGATGCGTCTGGGAGCGCAAGAGACTAGGTCTCTGTCTCCTGATATCACTCCCCTGCATCTGGTCCTTGAAATACCCTGATTTTAAGCCTGGAGATGACACATCCCCATCATGGTTTGTCACCTGGGATGGACTTCTCCTCCAGGAATCTGTCCAATCCCCTTCTGAAGGCATCCGGGCCAGAGGCCATCACCACCTCCTGTGGCAGGGAATACGACGGGCCTAATAGCTTAGTGGTTTAGGTCTCTGGCTGCAAGGCTGGAGGTTGGGAATTCAGTTCCCCTGCTAGGATTCCCAAAATATCCAGCCTGGGTGACCTTGGGTGAGCCGCATATTAAGCTCACCAGAAGTGAAAGATCAGCCACTAGGTAGAGCATTCTCTACCAAGCAAACCCTGGGAAAAGTTCTTCTTAAGTCAGAATTGACCTGTTGGCACATAGAAACCTAGAATCATGGAGTCGGGAGGGGCCCTACACACACACACACACACACACACACACACACACACACACACACACACACACACACACACACACACTGCCTCTTCAGTTTGGGCAGCATAAATCCCAAGTGATGGTGAAATAGCGGTGAACACTGAGAAATGAGGAGGAGTGTTCCCGTCACCTTTTTATAGGGAAAGCCCCCCCCCCTTGACTCTAAGAACTTTCCTGAGGTTTGCGGCTGGGAACGAAGTACTCTTTCCAGCTGAAAAAAAAATATTGCCCGTGCTTAAGAGTTTACTATTTGGATCATGCCCCAGGCTGCAGAGCGTAGAGGGGGAAAAATAGCTGTTTTGTTCAGGACCTTGTGTGGTTCCTGAGGCCACGACTTTTGTTCTTCTCTCGGGTAAACAGGTCCATATAAGAAAGCTATGACACAGTTCCCTTTTATCTGTAGGATCCTGGCCTAACCCCCTCCCTGGGTTATCCATGAAGTCAGCTTCTCCGCACCGGTTCTAAAATATCTTCTCCCAGCATTGGTCAGAGTAGAAGATCTATCCACTTTAAGATCTATAGGCAAAGAGAGCTTAGAAGCCTGCAGGACAACCAGTGAAGAGAATAGAACTCGGAAAGATTATGGTTTTTCAACAAGTAATTAGTTCCTACTGGGGTAGCTCGGGCTGAGCAAGGGAGCAAGCCTTGGTCTAAAACAATGACCACCCCAAAAACTTGGGTCTCCAGATGGTTTGGGTCTGAAACTCCCAGAAGCTTTCATCGCAGGGACCTAAGTGTCTATTAATGATTCTTTCAACTCAACTAATGATCCTTTCTGACACAGCGGTGAGACCAAGGGTCGCTGGAACAGACCCTGGAGGTGGGAGCCTTTGCTGCCCTCATGGCACAGAGGTTAATTTATTTGCATATCGATCTCAGCTTCGCCAGAACATTTTTACGAACGAGTCCATGCAAAGTTTACGGCCGGTGTTTAATCATGGAGGTGCCATTGGCTTCCTCTCTCTATAAACCTGGGACGTGAACATCTATGCATCTGAAGGAAACTGTTTTACATGAAAAGGCATTGACACCCTATTATTTTTGATGCAGCCAGTTTACACAGCTACTGAAGGAGGGAAGGGATGCTAGAAAGAGGCTCAGAAGATTATAATGAGGAGGGTTCTCAGTAGTGACCCCCCCATTTGTGGAATCAGCTCCCCCCCCCAGCCCCCGGGATCAGTCTGTGCCCTTCACTAGGAATTTTCAAACAGCATTTAGATGCATGACTATTCGTGCAAGCTTTCCCCAGTCTACGACTCTCTACCATCTGCACTGATTCTGCCTTTACCTTGATCTCGGTTAAATTATAACGTGGTTTGTTTAGTGCTTACGGTCGTTCTCATGCTTTTTAAAATTGCTTTTTTAAAAAAAATTGCTTATTTGTTTTGGATATTATTCATTTGGTTTGTAAACTGCCCAGAGTCGCTATTAACTGGATGAGTGGTATGCAAAAAGCAAAACAAAGTGTTCTGCTTATTTACCGCCCCATACCACTTCAAGTAGTCTCTGGGCAGTTTACAGTTTTAAGTACAGTATGCAGGCTACACATTGACACCCCCCCCCCCGCCACCAGCAAGCTGGGTACTCATTTTACCGACCTCGGAAGGATGGAAGGGTGAGTCAACCATGAGCCTGCTCCCTGAGATTGAACCCAAGGTCGTGAGCACAGTTTTACCTGCAGTGTACAGACATTTAACCCCTGCGCCATGAGGCTCTGCATGTTCAATCAATCAATCAATCAATCAATCAATCAATCAATCAATCAATCA
>JAHTLZ010003423.1:4429985-4445958 GCA_023846285.1 Phrynocephalus versicolor | reverse complement strand
CATTTCCTAGGCATAATAATTGTATGCTGTTAAGTCCATTCTAACCCCTTTCGGGGTGTTCTAGCTAGAGAGAATTATTATCCTGGGAGAAGAGCCAGCCTGTGTGGCCTTGGGCCAGCTGCAGAGTCTCAGGATGGTCCCATGAGTTTCCCCGGCCGGGTGGGATTCGAACCCAGGTGTTTGGAAGCCGGTCCAACACACAATTCACAGCAACAGGCTGGATCTCAGTTTGGAGATGATGGCAACAGCATCTTTCTTTTTTAACAACCTTGTATGCTGCCTGGGGTTGAGTGACCAGGAGGGACTCTGATGGGCCGGGGCAACTGTCAATCTATCCAGCTGCAGCCAATCATTCCTTCCCGACTCTGGGTTCAAAGAGAGCCCTGGCCCTCTGCTGAGTGTGCTCCTTTCCTTCTCTTGAGTCTGTCGGAAGGCTGTTTGCTTGCTTTCTGTCGATCTGTTCCCTAATCTAAGTCAAGGAAGTTTTAATTCCTTCCACAAATGTCTCAGGGTGAATTCTTGAGACTATAAGTGCCAGTTAGTGAGAAAGGGATGGACTTTGGGGCACTTGTGGCTATTCTTCTCTGTGAGTCTCAGTACTTCTACTGCAGAGCAGACGGAATTATCAGAAATTCAAAATGCGGCAACACATAATGTCTGCTAATGTTGCTTCTTGATGTTCTTAGCAACTCCAAGTTTATTTTGCATTGGAAGGCATGCCTTACCCAATATTTTGTGTGTGCATTTTTAATTTTTTTTTTTTTTTGCAAATTGGTTTTTAAAACAAAAGAACATACATAACCACAACACGAAGAATAACAAAACAAGGAGTCCAAAGTGATGGTATTTAAAAAAATTCTACTGAAGAGTAAAGGCATCCCGGTCTTTTTTAAAAAAAAACTAACATTCCCCCACCCCGTTTGTCTTCTTACAAACTGCTGATCATTCCATGTTTTCCCTTTTAAAAACCTACACTTCGCTTGCCAAGACACGTTTTGAATGCCTGCCATGCATTCCTGTCTGTTCCTTCGTTTAGTGACTTCATGCATTCTTCTTGTTTCTTTTTTGCACCCTTAAGAAGACGGCCAGAATGTAACAGGAAAAGATTTGGGGAGACTTGCATTTCTTTGTTGACTCCACCCTCGGCGGGAATGCAGCACCTTCTGATCTAGTGGGCACCTCCAGGAACCCACGACTCAACAAGGCACTTATTCCATCAATATTTGTTGGGCAAATCCTGGGAGTTTTTAAGGCAGCTGGACAGAAGGCACCCAGGCGCCGCCTTCCCCGGTGGCCTAGAGGGATGCTATTCCGGAGAACATTTTGGAAGAAGCAAAAAGCCAGGCTAGCTGCTTAAGAACATAAGAACATAAGAAGAGCCATGCTGGATCAGGCCAAAGGCCCATCTAGGTCCAGCTTCCTGTATCTCACAGTGGCCCCACCAGATGCGTCTGGGAGCGCACGAGACTAGATCTCTGTCTCCTGATTCCATTCCCTTGTATCTGGCTCTTGAAGTACCCCGGTTTTAAGCCTGGAGATGACACATCTCCATCATGGTTTGTAACCTGTGATTGACATCTCCTCCAGAAATTCCTAATACAGCCATTTATTCTAGCTCTGAGGATGTTAGTTCTGACATCTGCCACCGCTTGTAACATTGTGTGAAATTTCTTGAGATTGTTCCTGAAGCCCCAATGACTACGGGGACCACAGAGGTGTGTTTTATTCACCAGTGAGATGTTTCGAATGCCAGGTCTCTGTATTTTGTTATTTCTTTAATTTCAGCTGTGCCATCCCCTCCGACTGTGGTATCCACGGTCCAGACCCTTCTTTGTTCAATTACTATACCACACCACAAAATTACACACACATAGGAATAAGTGGTGGCTGAGTGGACTAAGGCACCGAAACTGTAGACTGCGAAGTTGGCAGCTCGGCGGTTCGAATCTCGGGTGCCACGCAGCGGAGCGAGCTCCCGCTGATAACTCCAGCTAGCCGTTCGAAAGCATGTCAATGCAAGTAGATAAATAGGTACCGCCGTAAAAAAAAAAAGCGAGAAGGTAAAACAGTGTTTCCTTGCAGCCATGCCGGCCACATGGCCATGGACTTGCACAGCACTGGCTCTTCCGGCTTGCATACGGAGTTGAGCACCGTCCCTAGACTCGGACATGGGGGGTGGGAACCTTTTTAGGAATAAGTAGCTTAGATGTAAGTCACAAGGGAATATTATGCGAGTGTATATTAGATGGAAGGGAATGACCTATGATTGAATCTCTGGCTCCATTTGGTGCCTGCTGGGGTCGTCCCCAAAATAAAAGCCAACAGCGCATCCTTGACGCCTGTCTGTGACTGCTGTCAACCACCCATCCCTCCTAATAAAGCATGGCTGAAAGCAACCCATGACGGATGGAAGACACGTATGATTAAACACGAACCCTCTCTCTGAACCTCTCAAACATCGTCTGTCTGCTGTTTTCTGATTCATCGTGCCGGCGTTTCATTTTTGCAGTTTGGCTGCTGATTCCAGCTTGCATATTTCATTTTACTATAGTCATTTTAAAAATCTTATTGTCACATTAATTATTAATTTTTATTATTGCATTTGACTTGTCGATGCTCGATGCCGGATGTGTTGAGCTAGTTGCTCTTGCAACATGTTGTACACCGCCCCGAGTTCCTTCGGGAAAACTGGGTGGTTAACAAATACAAAAATTAATTAATTAATTAATTAATTAACTTGTCGATGTTCGATGCCGTATGTTTTGAGCTAGTTGCTCTTGCAACATGTTGTACGCCGCCCTGAGTTCCTTTGGGGAAATTGGGTGGTTAACAAATACAAAAATTAATTAATTAATTAATTAATTAATTAATTAATTAATTAATTAATAGAGCCAAGTAGGTCTTCCAGAAAGACCCCTTGGCTGGCCTTGGATAAGTTCCCAAGGTGTTTGACGGTGCGTCAGGCGCAAAGTGTAGCTCATCGCACACTAATCCGCCACACAGATTGGGATAAATTTCCCCCCTCCTAATCCTGATTTGCTGATGCCAAGTCTTTCGCCTTTGATCACCGTTAAGTGGATGTAAAACGCTACGAACGCACATTAGAACAGACCTCCAGCCGCCCACCCCTCTCTCTTTTCCCGCACCGATGTTGGATTTTAGGACAAAAATAAAACCGCCCCAATTGGCGAGGCTGCCTCAAACTGGGTCAGCTTCTTTCCTAAACAGAAGCTTGCTTGCCCCCGTGTATCTCTTTTAAGATATCGTAGGTCTAAATGAGGAGCGTTGTGGGACCTGGGGGGTGGGTGGAGGGTGGGAGGAAAAAAACATGTAGCACGGAGGGAACAGTTTAATAAGCTGCCATTCCATTCCATCGGAAGAGGATGCTTAGAAACTGGAAAACACGTTGTACCGAACCAAGAGTTGACGTCGCTCTCTGCGAGGAGCGTTCGGTCCCACCCAACCGTAAGGCAGGCAGTGCTTCTTCCTCTCTTAGGTACTTCATGGACACAGCAGTTGCCATGGGAAAAAATGCTTTTGAAAAAAAAAAGAAGAAGTACAAGGACTATAAATAGTTATCTTGTTGGCTGGCCAGGCAAGTTAAGTGAGAGGACGCTGTCGTTGGACGGGTGGTCCAGTGGAAGCCAACGAAGATGAGCCCGGGCGTGGTGTGTGGGTCGTGTGTCTTCCAGAGGATGCTATTAGGGCCCTGGAAGGTTGTGCCACAGCCACGTCTGCTCATGAAGGATCACCAGCGACTCGCCCCCTTTGGGCAGTTGGCAGTCTCTCCGTATCCACAAAGGAACACGGCTCTTCCCTGTTACCAGCTGTGTCCACATCCATAGGGAAGCCAAGATTTAGAGGTAGAAAAGTCATAGGCTGCTACCGTACTTTCTTGAGCAGCCGCTTTTTAGTTTGCGTCCCCTTCTCTCCTCCTGCGGTCCCGTGGTCGCTACAGCGGTTCGGCAGTCCGCAAGTCAGCGGTTGCTTAGCCATCGGCTTTCCCGTTCGCAACTGGCTGAACCGCTTTTAAAATACAACAGGGAAATGGCAGAAACAGGGGGGAAACCAAATAAAGGGGGCGCAGAATGTCCCCAAATACAACCAAGTCGCTTTAAAAGGGGGCACAGGAACCGATTTTAACACCACCCCCCGTGGTCGTCGCAAGAAAAACCGACTCAGCGGTCAAAAATGGGCGTGGCCAAGGGGGCTGCTCAGAAACAGAAATTTGAAAAGCGGGCAATGATTTTTAAGGCAATCTGTCTTTAAGGAAAAGGCATTTTAAATCTAAAGTGTGGTAGTGGTCATAATAATTTACATAGGATGGGCATCCCTGATCTCCTTCGTCTGTGCTAGAAGCAAGCACCACTGGCCAATTTATATATATATATTAGAGATGGGCACGAAATGAACAATTTTTCGTTTCCGTTTTGTTTTGTTTCATTACGTAATGAACCGACAAACGAATTTTGTCTCTAAAATGAAACGAAACGAACAGAAACACCGGAAATTTTGTCGTGCGTTTCGTTTCCGTTACTGCAATATGAGTGAATTGCTTAAAATCCTTTAAAAAATCACAAAAAATGAAATAAATGGTAACGAAATGGTAACGAAACGAACGAAAATGAAAACTTTTTTTGCAAAAAATTCACGAAAAATGGAAACGAACCGAAACGGACCCTACAAACGACAAACGACATGCCATTTTTTTTTGATTCGTGCCCATCTCTAATATCTATCTATGTATCTATGTATCTATCTATCTATCTATATGTATGTATGTATGTATGTATGTATGTATGTATGTATGTATGTATGTATGTATGTATGTATGTATGTATGTATGTATGTATGTATGTGTGGAAATCAGCCAGTAAAAGGCAACTTTAAGAGCCTCTGAGTCCGCCAACATCAAATCTTCCACTGTCTTGAAGGGCCCAGAATACGCTGACGTGGATAGGAAGTTGCCTTGTCCTCTCCAGAGTCAGGAAGGACTGCAGTAGAGCAAATTGAAAAATCCATTGTCACTTGTTCCAAGAGCCACAGTTGCAGGAGGTCCCAGAACCGCCTTACAGCTCAGTGATTTCAGTCTTTGGTCACAAGGCCAGTGGTTGGGGGTTTGGTTCCTCCGCTGGGCCTCCTGGACCAGAGATGGACATGATGACCGATGGGGTCCGTTCCAGCTCTGTAGTTCTAAAGAGGAGGACGGGGATAATAAGTCAAAGCCCCACACAAAAACAGCAACAGTGACATTTGGTTTTAGTTGATTTAATGTGAGGGGTTTGTTTTTAAATCTCCATAAAATGCCCTTAGGATCCAGTGTGGGTGTTTCTTGGGGGGGGGGGTATAAACTGAACAAATGAATGAATGAACAAACAAATGAATGAGTGAGTGAACAAACGAATGACCAAATGAGCGAACAAACCAACCAATGAGTGAACAAACGAACAAACGAGTGAATGAATGGACAAGCCAATGAGTGAATGCATGAACAAACAAATGAACGAATGAACGAATGAATGAATGAACAGGTGGGTGAATGAAAAAATGAACAAACGAATGAGTGAATGAACAAATGAATGAACAAACGAATTAGAGAACGAACAAACAAATGAATTAATGAACAGGTGGATGAATGAACAAACGAGTGAATGAAATAGTGGATGAACAAAGAATGAATAAGTGAGTGAGTGAATGAATGAATTAATGCACTAACGAGTGAATGAACAAACAAATGAGTGAATGAACAAACAAACCAACAAGTGAATGAACGAATGAACAAATGAAAGAGCCAATGAATGCTCTGCTCACCAATCTCTCCAGCAACCGGACACAGTCATATGGATGAGTTTAAATTTATAGGCAGAGGTTTAAAGGAGGTTTAAAATGGAACAGCCTCCACCTTCTTTTGGAAACTGTGCAAGACACGGTGGCCTGATCCTGTTCGGGAGCAAAGCGGCATAGAAAATGTGCTTTTATCCAGGTGGCCCTGCTGTGGACTATCAGACCGATCCCAGCCGGGTGGCACAGGTTCAATGTTGGCAAAGGGTCCCTCCCCTCCCCACTACCGTTTCAACCCTGAAAAGAACGAGATTTTTTGTTATCTCTCGCAACAGAGTTCGGCAATCGAACCGTGCTGGAAGGCCGGGAACCTGCCAGGATCTGGGATGGATTAGCTTGGATCGCATCCAAGGCGATGCCAGCTTTCTCTCTCTCTGGCCTGCAACACAGCCCTCATTGTGCGGTGAAGGCACATTGGAGCCAAGATTTGCAAAAAATTATTACTCGGGAATGGGAGGGGGAGAAACGGAGATTTGAAGCGGGGCGGGTGGTGGTGGTGGAATCTATGGAGAAAAAGAATGTTCAAGGGGAAAACACGGGAAGAATAACATTTGCAAACATGAAAGTATATTTTTTTCGAGGGGGGTTTGAAACATCTGTTTCTCTGAGGCCATTTCTCCAAGCATTCCCCCCCCCCCCGGGCTTGTTCTCCAAAAGCATTTCTCCATGCCGGCGTTAATTCTCCCCAGCAAACGTTTCGGGACAAATATGGGTAAAACATTTGAACAGCATCTGTGGGCAAAGCGAGATGGGGTTGCTTCAGGATCTCGCTGGAAGCTTTCTACTCCCATGCGACCGGAATCTCGACAAGGTTCTGCTTCCCAGGTCTGATCGGAACTGAATGATCTTCCCTGTGCGCCAGACGCACCCTGGTTATTTCGCTCCATCGGCTCCCGGGGGGGGGGGCATTTTGAGAGCAAACAGCTGGCGGGTCCCCATTTCGGCAGTCTGTGATCCCTTGGCCTCGTGGGCGAAGAATAACCGTGTTTGGGGGACACATTTTCATTTCGCCAACAAAACCGCTGTTGGGTCCAACGGGTCGCTTGGTGGAACCCAACCTGGAGCCATCCCCGCAGAGTTGTATGTGGTCTAACGCGAATCATCAGGTGGCATCAAGTCGGTTCTGACTGACGGCAACCCTTTTGAGCCTTTTCCCAGGTAGAGGGGACTCTGAAATAGTTCACCACTCCCGCAGCTCGCCCAAGGCTACCCAGGCTGGCTCTTCTCTGGGGAATTGAACTCGCAAACTCTGGTTCCACCATCAGATGCCTAAACCACTGAGCTATCCAGCAGACCATGATCTGAGAACAGCAGATCTCGAAGAGACCCTGTCAATCATCAAGTCCAATATATGTTGGGTCATGGAACAAGGGCATTGTGGGAGAAACATAGAGATGCACCCTAGAGGTGTCTTCCGCCAGGCAAAGTTTCGACCCATATTTTGTAGGTTTCAGCACCTTAGCCCATTGTTCACCTTAAGGATAGGGATGTTCTTGTCTCCCTAACGAGCCTATTCAGGCCGTTGTTCATCTTAAGAGCCTATCTCAGACTCAGAGGTCAAAGCTGACTATAAGATGGAGGACTCGCACTAGCTGTATTCAGACTGATGAAGCTGTTTGGATGAGCAGCGAAACGTTTCTATCTCTCACGAAAAAAGTCCAGTAGCCATGACTCAACTTCCAGATAAACTCACCTGGGTGACTGAGAATCTTCACAGACATATTCCCCTGTACATCAGTACACCTCCCTCCTCTTTGTGTCTTTAATCCCCTTCCCTTTCTGAGGGGGCACCCAGACTGATACTGCAAAGCAAGATCCAGACCACATGGACTCCACCATTAAGTCCATCATTCTCTTCCAATATCCATCTGTAAACATCGGTGGAACTCAGACTCTGAGTTCACCCTGCTAGCTGTGATACCTTTTGTAGATGTGCTGTTTACATGCTGACCTTTGTATAAACCACAGTGTTTACCTCCTGCCTTTGTGTACGAACCTTATATAAACCCTGATCTCCTCTCTCTTGCTCAGGAGCAGACCTCTGCCTTGCCTCCTGAAGGTGGTGTCTAGAGTTCCTTCGGTGGGCCCATTAAACGAACGCAACTGGACTCTCTCTGGGTGCCAGATCTTTGTTGTCAGTTTAGATCTGGTGGACGTTTCCTGGAGACCAGCTCCAGTGACTCAACAGACCCTCTTCACGGCTGGCCCCAGGGGGGTATCGAACCCTGAGCTCCACAGCCAAATCCCCAAACCACTGAGCTATCCAGATCCCTGTGTTCTAAGCTGGCACATCACCATTGGCACGCTGGATGCCATCGCTCTCAGAAACAGCTGTTTGGCAGGAAGGAGAAACAAAGCCAGCCAGGAAGCTGCTGATTAAAAGCTTGCAAATAATAACAATTTTTTAAAAGAGAGAGAGAGAGAGAGATAAGGGCAATTGGCTCAGACCCAAAGGGAATAGAAGCTGCCCAGTTTTAAAAAAAAATTAATTAAGGTTGAGCTTTTAACTCCACTGGCTTCTCTCTTGAAGGGGACCTTATAATATCCTTGGGAAACATGACGAGATGCCGGGCTCCTTTCCACTCTGCTGGAAATGCCATTAACATATGGTCAGGTTTCCATCACACTTCTCGGACCATCAGAGAAGGGAAGAGGTGGCAGATAGCAACAGACAGCTGCTCTTCGGTCAGTTCACAGTACATTCGAGGAAGCCGAGAGAGAAGGAGAGCCAGTTTAGAAGCCAGGAAATGTTCATCTTTTTATTAGTATGACTCTGTGCTCGCTCTTATGATGTGCAATCAAGTCGCTTTGGACCTCTAGAAACCCTGTAAACGAGTGGTCTCCAAAATGCCCTGTCTTGCAAGCTTGAGCCCATGGTTTCCTTTAGGGAGTTGGTCCATTTGATATTGGGTCTTCCTCTTTTCCTGCATCCTACCATCGTTCCCAGCATGCTGGTCATTTCCGAAAGAATCCTGCCTTCTTCTCATGAAGCGCCCACTGCTGGAGAGCCTCAGTTTCCTCGCTTTTGCTTCCAGAGATTGTCCAGGCTTGATTTGATCTAGCCCCCACTGGTTCGTCTTCCTGTCAGTCCAGGGTATCTGCAAAACTGCCCTCCAGCACCACCTTTCAAGTGAGGCAATTGTTCCTCTCTCTTTTTTTAATTGCACACTTGTCCAAATCAAAGTAGATAGGACAGATGGTTGTCCAATTTTCCCTTGAATGCCTCCCGGATTGAAGTGTTCACACACACACATCCAAGGTCGCTTTTTCCATTGCTGTACTGCTTCTAACAGTTAGGAAGCTTTTCTTCTGATGTTCAGGCTGAGAAAAAAAACTTCTTAACTGTTAGAGCAGTCTGGCAATGGAACTGTTAGAGTAGTACAGCAACAGAACTAACTACACTTGAAGCTCTTTTTTAATGGTTGCCCTTCTGAGTCTTGACCTGCTTCTGACTTCTTGGCGTCAGTCTCCATATAGACTGGTGACCGAACCGAGGCAGACACTGTTCCTAATAGCATCCACCCTCTTGAAGGGAACTACTGGTTAGAAGCAGTATCTGAAAGGTCTATCGGCAGAGGAGGTGGATTTGGATTTCTTTCTACTACAAACCCCATCATTCTGTGAGTCCTATCAGACAGACACCTCATTGATGCCCGGGAGCTCGCCCGGGAGAAAGGCCTAGAGTTGAAGTTTTTGAAATTGACCCTTCAAGGTGCGGTATCTCTCCAACGTGAGGCATCCGTAAGGTGTGCGTAAGTCAGGAAGAGCCCCCAAAATGGAGACTTGAGGGGTTTGTAGTCTAAGTAAAGGTAAGGGTTCCCCCTGCACATGCGTGCTAGTCGTGTCTGACTCTAGGGGTGGTGTTCATCTCCGTATTCAAGCCAAAAGAGCCAGTGTTCTGCAAATCCGTGGCCATGTGGCTGGCATGGCTGCAAGGAAATGCTGCTTTACCTCCCTGCTTTTGACGGCAGTGACTATCTACTTGCATTTATGTACTTTTGAACGGCTAGGTTGGCAGGAGCTGGGGTTAGCAGCCGGACCTCTCTCCACTGCGTGGCACCCAGGATTCGAACCACCGAGAGCCCTGGAACCTTCCCTGCTGCTTCGGAAGAATGCAAAGTGTGTCCTAAAAGAAGTGAACAAAATGAATTTCCTAACACCCACCCCGAAAAACCTACCACCCTTTCTGGAAGGGCATTGTGAAGGGAGCAAAATCGCAGCACCAAGCTGTGTTGTGGTTGGTTTTGGTTTTTTCCGGTTTTTTTGGAAGCCTGGCTGTCATTTTGGATTGTGCTTACATAAAAAAAAAAATCCCCTGAAAGCTTCAAAGGAGCTCCGGACTGCCATGCACCATGTTGCATAAGAAAGGGCTGAATCCGGGTCACTTCTTTTGCTCTCCCGACCTTCTCCTGCCAATAAGTTGGACAGCTTCTGGGCGGGCACGTATTACTTCACAAGGGCAGACCTGGTGAAACGCCTTGTGCCACAGACTGTGTTGCATGAGTGGACGGGACTCACGCAATTTGGCTCTGTAAGTGACACCAGAAGCCTGGCTTGTATCTCTAGTCTAGAGATGGGCACGAATAAAAAAAATGGCATTTCATTTGTCGTTTGTTGTTTGGAGGGTCCGTTTCGGTTTGTTTCCGTTTTCGTGAATTTTTGCAAAAAAAATAATTTTCGTTTTCATTCGTTTCGTTACCATTTCGTTACCATTTATTTCTATTTTTTTTAAGGATTTTAAGCAATTCACTCATATTTGCAGTAACGGAAACGAAACGCACGACAAAACTTCCGGTGTTTCTGTTCATTTCGTTTCATTTTAGAGACAAAATTCATTTGTCGTTTCGTTGCGTAACGAAACGAAAAAATGAAAACAGAAACGAAAAACTGTTCATTTTGTGCCCATCTCTACTCTAGTCCATAGATAACTACTACTCCACTTCTCCCAGGAGGATCTGGATTTGATCAGTATCATCTCAGGAAGCAACGATCCTTCCTCTTGCCTGGGAGTTCTTTTGCTCAGTGTGGATAAGATTCATCCAGAGGAAGAAGAAATGTAAACCGGTCCTCATCCCCAATGTCCATGAAGATTATGAAATGTCTACAAGGGACAGTGAGGGCATAATTGGCTTCACCGTCAACGGCCATCCGTCCATCCATTCATCTGCCCATCTTCTGATCTTCTGATGTCTCTCCCCTGGGCTTTTCCCCTGCTCTATTTGTTTTATATGTCTTTTAATTGTATATATTATTGGGTTTTTTTTAAGCTGTAAACCGGCCTGAGTTCCAGTTTGGAAGAAGGTGCAGTATAGAAATGCAACAAATAAATAAATAATAAATAAATGTATACACCACCCCATCAGTGCAACACACTATATTTTTGTTGTTGTGCTGTCACAGTCGGGACCGACTCTTTGTGACTCCATGTCCATGGAGTTTTTCTCAGCAGGAATACTGGAGTGGCTTGCCAGTTCCTACTCCAGGTGCCTGCAGCCCCTGGTCTTCCCTGGTGGTTGCCCATCCAAGTACTAGCCAAACCTGACCCTGCTTAGCTTCCAAGATCAGGCGAGATCAGATGTGCTCCGGCCATCTAGGCAGCTCTAACAACACACTGTATATCTCTACTATATAACTCATCATACTGGATAGAAGCATAGAGCTGTAAGGAAGCTACAAAGCCATCCAGTCCAACCTGTTATTCAAGGCCGGCAACCAAGTCAAATGCATTGAACCGATGGTGGACCAAGTGGGGGAATCAAACACACAACCTACAGCTCTACAGGCAGACACCCTAACATGGGGAGCTACTTGGCTGGCAAGCTTGCTCTAAATCAGACCTGCACAACAGGTAGACCGCGGGCTACTGGTAGCCCACTAAGGGTTCCAAAGTAGTCCGCCGGCCATCAATTAAAAAAGGGAGGGGATCAGTTCTCCACCCCTCCCTCCCCCATCCCTAGAACCACCACTGCCCCAGCAAAGTTCTGGGTCTGCCACCCCAGTGTCTCAGCCGAGCGGGGCAGTTCAAGGGCCATGGCAGATTGAAATCTGTTCCTTCCAAAACAGATTAATTGGTTTTCAATGCATTCCTATGGGAAGCCACTGCTCTACTTACAAAAGTATTTACTTATCAGCATGTGCTCGGAACGGATGAAATCTTCTTTCCCGTTTGAAGCATTTACATGACAGCCACAGAAAAGCCTTCCTGCCTGCTTTGCCACCATCCGCCCAGCCATAAATCTGGCGTCATCCTCCGTGATGGATGGGAAGGTTAGACAGCAGCCCTGCTAAATCAAGTTGTTCTGACCTTAAGAAACCACCCCTTCTATGCCACAGTGACTGAGCCCTGGTGGTTTGAATTACCAGCTTGGAAACTGAGGTCTGTAAAAATTTATAATGATGGTGGCATCGTGTATGTCTGCGTATGTGTGTGTGTGTCAGGATCTTTCTCCAAGTTTTTGTGTTTTTCCTCCCTGAAGAATGTAAAATTGTCCTTCTCAATATACCCTTAACTGGATATTGATAAAATCCACGAGATGCCCAAAAGTTCAGCTTTTAGGACATTAAGACCAAAGGTGAAATCCCTTTAAACCAAACTGTTGGGGACAAAATCTGAAAAGCAGATAAGCCAAAGCGTCTGGGTTTTAGAATCTGTCACTCCGTCCTGGTTACTGCGAGATCCTTTCTGCTTAGAAACAGATTTCTTATATTACCTTTCTCTTTCTTTCCCTCGGTCTCTCTCTCTCTCTCTCTCTCTCTCTCTCTCTCTCTCTCTCTGTGTGTGTGTGTGTGTGTGTGTCTGTCTGTCTGTCTGTCTCTGTTGAACTGATCTGGTCCCAAAGAAGTCAACCCTTTGCTTCCTCGGAGCCTCCGGCTTGGCTCCTGCCTGGTTTTCTCTGCCATGACGCATCCAAGCACGTTGCGTCTTCAACACCGACTCCTGCCAGACACAAATATGTTCCAAACAGATCCGCTCACCAACCCTCCTCCGCCAGATCCATGGCTGGCTTGCTGCACTCGGGCTTTAATTATTTTTATTTTTTGAACAATTAACCCAGCATCAGATCCTCTTTTTGCTGATGACAGTAGACCCCTCTTTTTAATTTTCTTTTCCAAAGAGTGCTGGCAGATCTTCCGCTTGCCATCTTGCAGTGGGCGACTGTTATTTTTGAAGCGTACTGGAGGATCAAGGATTCTTTCGTTCCCTTTTCTCTTTTTCTTTTTCTTCTGAGCAAAACAAGAGAGGTGGTGCAGTCGTAAATGTCCTCCGCAAGGTGCGTTTTCCTCCGCTGGGCGGCCATCTGGTTTCTTGGTTTTGATGGTCCATGTTTCTCAGAGTGGAGAAGGGCACCCAATAATGGATCTGGGTTTGGCAATTCCAAAGCTTAGGTTCAGATTTTTTTTAAAGTCACTGGATAGCTCTAGGAATATCCCCCCCCCCGCGTGTTGTCAGTCTGTGGAACTCCCTGCCACAGGATGCGTTGATGGCATCTAGCCTGGGTGCCTTCCAAAGGGGATTGGACAGATTCCTGGAGGAAAAGTCCATCCCAGGTTACAAACCATGATGGAGATGTGTCATCTCCAGGCTTAAAACCAGGGTCCTTCAAAGGCCAGATGTAGGGCAGTGCTATCAGGAGACAGAGATCTAGTCTCATGCCCTCCCAGAGGCATCTTGTGGGGCCACTGTGAGAGACAGGAAGCTGGACTAGATGGGTCTTTGGCCTGGTCCAGCAGGGCTCTTCCTTTGTTCTTATGTTAGAGATGTAGCCAATTCCTCCCTGCTGGACTTCCTGGGCAAAGAGCTAACCTAGGTTGTCTTGGGCAAGTTGCACAGTCCCAGGGCACCCCCCCCCAAAGGAATGTTGAACCACCTCTGAGTAAACTCTTATCTAAGAAACCCTGTAAAGGTTTTCCATAGCTCAGAGGTGTTTTCAAAGAGAGCAGGAATAACGGGTATGTGTTGTTGTTTTTTACCTACACCTGAATTGCATGTTCATTTGAAGTTGTATCCAGTAAATCAATCATATTTGGTGGTGGTGGTGGAGAGAGTGATGAAGGAGGACTCAGAAAACCCCGGTTCATATCCCTGCTCAGCTATGAAAGTTCTCTTCTAGTTTATATTCGCATACCTTGAAAGCTCTCTTAATCATCATCATCACGAGGCTGCCAAGTCAACTCTGACTTCTGGGGACACTTTTCGGGGTTTTCTAGGTCGACTCAGAAGCGGCTCGACATTCCCTCTGTCTGGGGTGGCCTGGGACTTCTGTGCAGCTCACCCAAGGCCACCCAGGCTGGTTCCACTGCATAAGAGCCCCAGTGAAGAAACAAACTCCCCATCCACTGCTTCTGAACCCAGATGCCTAAACCACCAAGTTATCTGGCCAGCTAACATCCCTCTTAAGATTGCTATAAGTCAGCTGCAACTTGACAGTGCATGACTAAGTTAATTAATGCAAGACTAGGCTATATAGGCGATATTTTTACAGGGCAAAAACAAAAAAATAAAAATAAATCATCGTGTGCTTTTGAATGCAATACACTCTTTTTCAGAGCATGTACCCCAAATGATATGAATGGAAAAATGGCATACCAAGGAAGGAAGGAAGGAAGGAAGGAAGGAAAACGAAAGAGGGGAGGGGATGGAGGGAGGGAGGAAGAAAGAAAGAAAGAAAGAAAGAAAAGAAAAGAAAAGAAAAGAGGGGAGGGAGGGAGGGAGGGAGGGAAGAAAGAAAGAAAGAAAGAAAGAAAGAAAGAAAGAAAGAAAGAAAGGGTATTATATAATTGTAATTCTCAAAAGTGATTCTTTAAGAGAGAAAGAAGGAAAGAAAGAAAGAAAGATGGAAAGAAACTGTATTATATAATTTAGATTCATTAAAATGATGCTTTTTAAAAAAAAAAAGAAAAAGAAAGAGCGAAAGAAAAACAAGGAGTGCCCGTTTTAAAACCGGTGCCTAAATGATAGATCGACACAAGCTACTGCAAGAACTGCAAGAGGCTACTTACAGACCTTCTGGAAAGAAATTTATTTGCCCCCTTTATGAGCTGCAAAAAGGGCTGGAGAATTTCAAAGTGACAGGAACTATTGGAATATAAAAGTGCTGGTGTGTGTGTGTGTGTGTGTGTGTGTGTGTGAGTGTGCGAGTGTTTTTTAAAGCAAGGAATGAGGAAAAATGTTTTGTTGCCTTAGAAACAACCCGGGTCCCATTACGGTCCCTTTGCGGCCGTTAACCTTGTGTGCATATTTTGGGACTTGCATCTCTAAAAGCAGGCTCCCGCCAACCTGAAATTTGACATTATCTGGAAAGTCCTCCTGAGGCGGAAAGCTTACCTCTTTCCCTCCAGCTGGCAGAGAGACCCCGTAAATTCTCCCCGAGTCACCTCTCCTGGGACTCAGACTCACCATCCTCTCAACTACAGCCAGGGTCGCCTTTCTCCCGATACCATTTTGTGGGAGTATGTCGAACTGCCGGTGAGCTCCACGGTTTAGAGGTTGGGAGTTCAGTTCCTCGCTGTGCCTCCTGTAGCTGAAAGTGTTCGTGCTTGTCCGTGTGCTGTTTGAGCTGTTCAGCCGTAAGTAAGACACCTTGTCTTCTTTCTACTGCCTGTTTCCTCGGAACAAGTTAGGCTGGGGCTCAGAGATCTATGCAGGCATGTCTAAACTTCAACCCTCCCTGGGACGGTGCAGCTTACCCAAGATCACCCAGGCTGGCTCTATAGACATCTACAGAGCAATCATCCTAGGAATACTGTAGTAAGCATGATCCTCGCTACGATCCCTGACAAAAATGGATTCGCAAAGCTGAGAAAAAGGTTGACGGCGCATGATTAGGATTCATGAACGGCCTTAAAAATGCGGCCCAGCACTTTAAAAGCAAATGTAAATTCTTTTTATTTTCTGAACACTTTTTACGTCTTACCCCTCTGGAGTCTCTTTCAGGGGGCCAGGAGAGACACATTATCTCTTTTTTTGTTTGTTTGTTGGAACACATAATGCACAATAAACCAAGGGGCACTGTTTTTAGAATGATATTGGGAAGGGAGTCCAGGGCAGGTTAAATGTGTAGACATGGACTGTGCAGTCATTTCTCATCTCTTAGTGTTTTTGCAAAAACATCACCATCATCATCATCATCAT
>JAHTLZ010003423.1:4410809-4422046 GCA_023846285.1 Phrynocephalus versicolor | reverse complement strand
GAGAGAGAGAGAGAGAGAGAGAGAGAGAGAGAGAGAGAGAGAGAGAGCTATCCTCCGGAGCATCTTTCACTACTGGGTTGCTCTGGTTTCCTGCAAAGTTCTCTCTCTCTTCCCTTGCCTCCTCTGCTACGACAGAGGGTTAGGTCACTTCACGTCCCTCTCATCGTGGTTCGCTGTCCCGCTTGGGACCGGTAAATAAAAAGGTTACTCCACATCCATTGTGTGACAGCGGAATCTCATCCCAATCACGCCCCCTGAACTGGGAACAGAGCGTGACGAGCCATACCTCTCCCTGGCCTCAGGAATTCTCTTGTCTCGGTTCTTGTTTCGAGACAAGTGAAGTAAGGCTCGCCATGCAACGTACACATTCTCCATCTAGTGGCAGGAATGCGAAGTTGCATTTTCCAGTACAATCCCAACAGCGTAAACAATGCCTCGCAGAGAGGGAAGAAGGCATGAAACCGGGAGTTTTGCCGCTTAACGTATGAAAGGCAAAGTTGTGGAGAATCGAAATATCGAAAAACGAAAGGTCGGAGCAAAAAAAAGGGGGGGGGAAGGAAGGCACGGAAGTACAGAAATTGTCACGAAACAAGGACGTGAAGTAACAGTTTTATAATACCATCAATCACACCTGTGGGTAAACAGAAACAGGGACAGAACCGGGACAAGACCATGTGACCGCGAAGGACATTATCACGAAACAAATGTAATCTCGGAATGAGGAAGGACCGCCGGAGTCAAGGAAATAATCTGAGTTGGATCCACTTCATCTGCCCAGACCCTTCCCCAAACTCTGCCCCTTTCGTAACCATTAGGGGAGAATCCCCCCACCTCACCCTCTCTGCCCATGCCGTGCTCCATTTATTTTCCCTGCATTGCATCAGAGGGGAACTATTCGCGCTAAGCCACAGGGATTAAAGACCGAAGCTGTAGGGAAGTCAGATCACATCCGTCATATCCATCTGTTTTCGATTCCAACCCTTCGCACCTGCTTTTATTTATTATTCCTTGCTCCAACAAGACAGAGCTCATTTTTCAAGCCGAGTGGAAATCTTTCTATTAAGAAATGGAGAGAAAGGCAGAAATTCTTTCTCTGCTTTTTTTTTCTTAAAGAAAGAAAGAGCAAAATCTACTCTTATTCCCCCCTATCCCCGCCCTCCTCCTCCTTTTGAAGATGACACCCTGAGGAGGAGATCTGGAAAGAAAAACCTGAGTGATAGGCCAGAGCTTTGGAGATGATGGGAAGGCACAGAAATTTTAGGATCTGGACAGCTGTTCCAGGTATCTCCCCAGAGCGGAGGAACCATGACAGCTAGATTCTCTTTTGAGATCCTTGACTTAACATTGCAAGAGGCACTTAATGAAAATAAGGAACAGCTCATTTTGTGGTGATAAACAAAACATGCAATTCAATTTTTTTTTAAAGTCAGCTCCTGAACAGTCACCTGCCCCCTTCCTAACCAAAAGAACAAGTGGCAGTCAAGATCATAGAATCACAGAATCAAAGTTGGAAGAGACCTCAAGGGCCATCCAGTCCAACCCCCTGCCATGCAGGAACCCCCATCACAGTATTTCCAACAGATAGCCATCCAGCCTCTGCTTATAAACCACCAAAGAAGGAGACTCCACCACCCTCATTTGAGGCAGCATCTTCCACTGCCGAACAGCTCTAACTGTCAGGAAGTTCTTCCTAATGTTTAAATGGAATCTCTTTTCCTGTAGTTTGAAACCATTGCCCCGAGTCCTAGTCTCTGAAGCCATGGAAAACAAACCTGTTCCCTCTTCAATATGACATCCTTTCAAATATTTAAACATAGCTATCCTATCCCCCTCTCAGCCTTCTTTTAGAGAGGCTAAACATTCCCGTTCTCTAAGCCGTTCCTCATAAGACATTTCTTCCAGACCTTCAACCATCCTGGTCGCCCTCCTCTGTACCCATTTGAGGTTGCCAACGTCCTTGTTAAATTGAGGCGCACAGAACTGGACACAGTACTCCAGGTGGGGTCTGACCAGAGCAGAATAGAGTGGTACTATCACTTCCCTTGATCAAGACACAATGGTTCTGTCGATGCAGCCTTCTAAGGGAAGAGCCAGCCTGGGCTTCCCAGGTCAACCCCCCAGAAGAAGGGAACAAGTAATTGCTCCTGAGTTGTCTTTACTAGAGATGGGCAAAAATAAAAAAAATGGCATTTCGTTTGTCATTTGTCGTTTGGAGGGTCTGTTTCGGTTCGTTTCCGTTTTCCGTTTTGTTTTTGTTCGTTTCATTACCATTTCGTTACCATTTATTTCATTTTTTGTGTTTTTTTTTTAGGATTTTAAGCAATTCACTCATATTGCAGTAACAGAAACGAAATGCACCACAAAATTTCCGGTGTTTCTGTTCGTTTCGTTTCATTTTAGAGACAAAATTCGTTTGTCGTTTCGTTACAAAATGAAAAAAACGAAAACGGAAACGAAAAATTGTTCGTTTCATGCCCATCTCTAGTCTTTACCTGATAATCCCTGGAAAAAAGGGTCAGTCTAAGTCAGAATTGACTTGAATGATCAGCTCAGGATGATTTACTGAGTGCAGGGACGGAGCTGCATGGAGGCAACAACGCACAGGCGGATAAGGCGACACGTCTGTTGTATCAACAACAGAAAAATCAGCCAAGCTTCCCAAAGCAATGCAAAGGACCCAACGTTTTAAAAAAAGCAACAAAAAAACAAAACCAAAATTTAAAAAAAAAATGAATGTATCATTTCACTGTGGCATCAAGTATCTATTCAAGTGTAAAAGAAAAAAATTAATTGACTCCATCTGTATTGGCTTAATGACTGATTAAATGACTAATCAAGGAAGTCTTAATTAAAACTCTTCTCTCTCCCCCCCCCCACACACACCCGCAAGAAGAGCATGGGGGTGTACAAGGGAAAGTGGAGGAATGCGACTCATTAATGCCATACAATGCATGCTGGATTCCGTCTGTGTCATTCGCTAACAGTCATCAAATGAGTAATTAGGCGCAAGGTCATTTTTCTGTCATTTTGCTCTCTCTGTCTCTCTCCACAAAAGCAAGAACTGCAGACAGACATCATCAGCTCGATGGAGGTAAGGGCTTTGGTGCTGACGAACTGGCCTCATCCAGTAGCACCATCTTTCCCGGGGACGGAGCAGATAATTAAAAGCTGCTGAGGAGAAGCATAGGAGAAGGTGGGATTTTCTCACTGGCAGGTCAGAATGAGGCCCGGAGGGGGCTCTGAACAGCTGTCCCTGAGCCCCGGACAGGCATCTGAAGGTGTAACTTGACGAAGGCAGAGGCCAGTGAAAGGGATTCGGCCTGAAAGATCCGCAGCTTGGAGCACATATACTTGTATTATTATTATTATTTGTGCCTCTATTTTCTCTGCCACATATTTGCTCAAGGGGGTGCATGAGGTTCTGATGCCTCCTACTTGGGTGTCACAGCAACCTAGCGAGGTAGGACAGGCTGACAGCATCTAGTCCCCAGGGAATGAACCAGCCGTGCAGGGGACTGCAAACTGGTTCCTCCACCTCCCAGCCCAGTGCTCTAACCACTGCACCATATTGCCTGCTAATCACACCAACGGGTGTCGTCTAAAGAACGGGGGGTGGGGTGCGGGAGGGACAGCCGGGAAGATGCTACCCACACAGATCTGCAGATAATATCTGTCAAGGCAGAGAGGTTTGGCGCTGCTCCCAGACTTGGGAACTCCCTCCCCCTGGAGGCCCGGTGGGTCCCATCTTTGCTGTCTTTCCACAATCAGGCACAGACCTCAGACAGGCTTTCCCTCAGGTCCCTTTTTTAAAATGGATTGCTGCATTCTGTTGTTTCTGGGAGTGGTAGTCCAAGCTGGGTTACCCAAGGCGGGGAAACACAGCACACCACTATTCAAAACTCTGATTACTACCTGACTTGGGAATTCACATTATACTTTTAATATTCTTGATATCTGTATAACAAACTTGGGTTGCTGCAACTCCAGTTAATGCAACCTTCCCTTCCCCCACCTTCCTAAATCAACTTTTAACAGTGGCAGCAGCTGCTCCAGGAACTTAATTTTGGGAATTTCCTTGGTGTCGTGTTACCAAAAAATTCCAGAGGTCACAAAAGTAGCTCTCTGCCTTGGGGTGGGGGAAGAGAGAGAGAGAGAGAGAGAGAGAGAGAGAGAGAGAGAGAGAGAGATTTATTGGCTCCACATTTCACCGCTCTGATGCTTAGCAATCTTTGCTATGGAAAAAAAGCAACAACAAATGCCCTCAGCTGGTCACAGCTGAGGCCAATTTGCTTAAAACAATATATGAACATCAGAATGGGAAATCTTCCACCCCACCCCTCCAAAACATATTTCAAAGCAGAGGGTGGGAAGGGGCACTTTGGGGGATTCGCCGTGCCAACTTTCTGTCCGCCCGCCGGCTTGTGTCTCAAACATGCGTGCTTTCTGAACGGCGCACAAGGGACGAAGAAAACGCCAGGGCTGGGCCAACACCTACTTAAGTCACGGCGTCAAGAGTTGTTTTTTTGCTGGATCAAGAGGCCCCTTCCTCCACCCCACCCCCACCCCACCCCACTGTTGGGACATGGGGGCCCTTCTCTAGAACATCACCCAAGCTGCCCTGTATTGCTGAGCATGGAAAAATTATTCTCCCGGCCCCCAGCCCTAACTATAATAGTGGTTGGATTTCCAGTGTGGAATCGTGGCCTCGAACCCGGAGAACAGGGTTCAAATGCTCACTCGGTGTAGGAAACGGAGTAGGGGAGTGGAACGGGTGGAACCGCTGCTGAAATATCTCATACCTGGAGGCATTGCAACCCTACTTTGGGTTGCAAATGCAATTTTAAAAAGCAAGGCATGCTGCTTATATACCTCCCTATAGCACTTAAAGCACTCTCTGGGTGGTTTACAAGGAATTACGCAGACTACCCATTGCTCCCCCCAACAAGCTGGATGCTGATATGACCAACCTCGGAAGGATAGAAGGCTGAGTGGACCTCGAGCCTTCTACCTGGGATTGAACCCCAGGTCGTGAGCACAGTTTTAGCTGCAGGACAGCAGCTCAACCCCTGTGCCACGAGGCTCTGCGCCAGTGGTTCTCAACCGGTGGGTCCCCAGATGTTCCTGGACTGCAACTCCCAGAAATCCTGGCCAGCTTGGCGAGTGGTGGAGGCTTCTGGGAGTTGCAGTCCAGGAACATCTGGGGAGCCACAGGTGGAGGAGCACTGCTCGACGCCATCATCCTGTGTTGTTACACCAATTTCAACCTATGGCAATCCTTTTCTGGGTTCTTCCAGCTAGACAAGACGCAGACATGGTTAACTGACCTCTGCAGAGATCATATAATGCAGGCATGTCCAAACTTCGGCCCTCCTGATGTTTTGGACCACAACTCCCAGCACGCTAACCTTAGATTGTCAGTGACAAAGGACTGTGGGAGTTGTGGTCCAAAACATCTGGAGGGCTGAAGTTTGGACATGCCTGATATAATGGCTCAGTGGTTCCAACCTTGGGTTCCCAGCACTTGAACCCCAGGCCGTGAGCTCAGTTTGAGCTGCAGGACAGCAGTTCAACCACTGTGCCACGAAGCTCTACACCAGTGGTTCTCAACCTGCGGGTTCCCAGATGTTCCTGGATTGTAGCTCCCAAAAATCCTGGCCAACACAGCGAGTGGCAAAGGCTTCTGGGAGCTTCGGTCCAAGCGTACCTGGGGACCCAGGGTTGAGGACCACGAGGTGGCCTTGCAAGTAGGACTACAGCAGGGCCACTCAATTAGTGGGGGAACCTTGCAAGTAGCACTAGAGATGACCCACTCAACCGGTGGGGGATTGAATTGAATCAACTCCTCGGCAAATCCCATTGATTCAAACGGGACTAATCGGCTACGATTTCCTGCACTAAGCAACCAGGATTGACGCAATCAGGCCCACATTTTGGAACAAACAGGCATTGTTCGCAACCTACCAGCCAGGGAGGCGACGTCACACCAGCCCCTTACACACGGACGCCCATAAATTAGCAGGTAATTGTCAACCTTGTGCTCATCAATTGTAAGAAAATCGGTGACAACTATGAGTCATGGCTGAGCGTTCCAAAGTTAAAATGGATATTTTACTCCCCCTCTTCTTCATTCATTCACACACACACACACACACACTCTCACTCTCTCACACACACAGGTGGAACAATGCTGCACCATCCACGCCTCCCCTTCTAATGCAAATGAACAATCCTCGTACAACCCGCCAAATTACAGGGTGATGTGTCACTCTTAATCTCGCGGAGAATGTGGGAGTTCCCAGTTTCAATGGCTTCTATTGTTCCCAAGCCTACCAGATCAGGGGAAAAAGCTGCTAGCGTTGGCAGAGAGACTGATAAACAGGTGAAGCTATTGAACTAGCGCTATGGCACACTGCAAGTTTAGTGGGAGAGAAAAAAAGAATAAGTGTGCAAGGCAACCTCATACCCGTTGGCACAGAGGCCTTGCACAGAGGCTGGGCGATGCCTTTGTTCCTGACAGCTCAAAAAAGGGCATTGAAAGGAGGGGTCAGATAGCGACATTGGCACCTCTGCCATTATGGCTCAGGTGGTAAAAATCTCTTTCCACCTTGGAGCCATCAGTGTGTTGGGTATAGACCAGCAACTGGGGCATTTAATTTGAATTTTGTAGTTGCCCCCCCCCTCCCAGCAGTCAATTAATCAGTCTCATTCATTGTTGAGGAGCTCTATGTTGGTGTACAGATCCATACATGTATTGTAGACACACACTGTATACCTATTATATTATATACTGTGCTTTAGATACACACAAATATATTATATTACACACACACACACAGAGAGAGAGAGAGAGAGAGAGAGAGAGTGTATTAAGGTGTGTGTGCATGCGTACACACAATGTTAAGACATTACGTTGCATATTTGTATACCATGAATTATGTTGCAATGCATTTTGGTGCAGGTGCAATTTAAATAGCAACAATGGCTATTGTAAATCACGGGAGGCATGCACTCTGGCGTAGATGCACAACAACAAAAACAACAGCAGGGGAAGACACCTTGAACATGACACAGAGAAGTATCATTCCCTTTGGTATCTGGATCATCATTTAGAAACCAAGAATCCTCCTTTCTTCTCAGGACACAACACAACTCTCTCTTCTGGACTTTCCTCCACACTCTGAATCTATCTATCTATCTATCTATCTATCTATCTATCTATCTACCTACCTACCTATACCAGTGGTGGCGAACCTTTGGCACTCCAGTCCAGATGTTTTGGACCACAACTCCCAGAATTCCACGCCTAGATTGCCAATGGGCAAAGGACTGTGGGAGTCGTGGTCCAAAACATCTGGAGTGCCGAAGGTCGCCACCAACTGATCTATACAGTGGATCCTCATATAACAAGCAGTTTGTTTAACAGAAAATCTGCTTAAAGGAAAAAATTCCGGAGATAATGGATCAAAACTAGACTACGGGTGATACCTTCATAGGATGCTAGTAGAAAAATAAGCTGATGAGCTTTTGAGAGCAGGTACAGTGGACCCTCATATAACAAATGGTTGGCATAACATAAAATATGTACAAAATAAAAAATTCTGGAGATAGGGGAAATTTGCTTAACAGAATCATCTATGGGGTGAATCCGTACAACATTAAAATGGTCACGAATCCAATTAGGGATTCATCCATTTCCAATGCATTCCTATGGGAAATTTGCACAAAGGAAAATTGGCTTAACAGAATTTCATTTGGAACAAATTAATTCCTTTATGCAAGGTACCACTGTATACATAAGTGTGTGTGTGTGTGTGTGTGTGTGTGTGTGTGTGTTTCTTTTCTCTCCCTCCCATCTAGCCAAGGGCCCATCTGGACAATTCACCCCAAAGAAGACCCAGCAGTGTGCTTAAAATCCCAATGCAACAGAACCAACCCCCCCCCCCACAAAAGGTGAAGGCGTGCCTTACCTGGCAGAAGGCAGCCAATGGAGAACTTAGCAGGTGTCCTTTGTTTTTTTGGTGAGCCCAGGTCCCTCAGCTTGGTGGTCCTTCTTCAGCCCCAAAACAGCACCTGGAGGCCTCTCTGTGGTCTGTTGATGGATGCCCTCAATGCCTCCAAAAGGGCTGGGGAGGCTCTGTTTTGTTCCCAATTTGGCACCCCTTTTGAATTGGGCGGAAAGGGCCCCCATTGGCACCGTCCCAAGAGCCAATGGGACCCCCCAAACACACACATAAGTCCCTTGCTCTGCCTGGACAGACCCCACAGCAGCCATAAAGAAAGAGCCCAGCTCCCTTTGTGAGGGGAAAGAGCCCAGGTGTCTGGAATCAGTCACACCTGCACAGCTCTTTCCACCATGGAGTGATCAGCCGGGGCTAAAAGGGCCAGCAGCCTCCCTTGGGGACGCTCCCCATGGCCGGCTGCTGGCTGGGCCACGGGGGAGAATGGGAACAGGTGTGCAGCAAACACCAAGGGCTGGCATGGCTGTGCTGGATTGTGGGGATAGGGGTGGGCATGACCATAGGGGATAATGGGAATAGGTGTGGATGCAACACCAACAGTCATCATGGCCATTGCGCGGATGCAACAACAGCTGGCATGGCTATGGTGGATAATGGGAATTGGTGTGGGTGCAATAGCAACAGCTGGCATGGCTGTGGAGGATAAGGGGAACAGGTGTGGGTGCAACACCAACAGCTAGCATAGCCATAGAGGATAATGGGAATAGGTGTGGGTGCAACACCAAAAGCTGGCATGGCCGTGGTGGATAATGGGAATCGGTGTGATGCAACACCAACAGCTAGCATGGCCGTGGTGGGCCATGGGAATAGGTGTGGGTGCAACACCAACAGCTAGCATGGCCATGGTGGATCATGGAAATAGGTGGGTGCAACACCTACAACTGGCATGGCCGTGGTGGACAATGGGAACAGATGTGTGTGGACAACACTGGCTGCTAGCATGGCCATAGTGGAGGATGGGAACTGTAGTCCCATAGCTCTGAATGCTTTCCCAAGCTCTTGGGTGCTGCCCTGTCTCCTGGGTCCATAGAAGAACGGACAGATAGGAGGCCGAGCCCCCCTCACCTCCCTGGTCCTCGGCTGGGCTTGAGAAGTCCTCCGTGTTATTTGTGCATTTGGGGAACCCCACCTTACGTTCCCATGCCTGCTAATAGGGACATGTAAAACACTCGTACTGAGGCAGGAGGGTGAGTCTTCAAGGGTGTTTGGAGCCCCCGCTGTTCTTAGACAGCAAAGCCCAAAAGCCTCCACCACTCGCTGTGCTGGCCAGGATGAATGGGTGTCGTAGTCCAGGAACAGCTAGGAACAGAAGGTTAGGGGGCAACTAAGAGAATGATCAGAGGGTTTGTGCAACTAAATACATGGACCAGGAAACTGAAGCCCAGGTAGAAACGTCCAGGTTTTGAGAGATGTTTCAAGGAACTCTCACCCAATCTGGATCATCATACACCCAGTCATGAACGTGGGTGGTTCCTAACCCTTTCTAAAAAAAATTACAATCTGTATAAATGAAATGCCCAGTCAGCCCCTGGGAGATGTCGAAGGCAGTCGAGTTTGTTTGTTTGTTTGTTTGTTTGTTTGTTTATTTATTTATTTATTTATTTATTTATTTATTTATTTATTTATTTATTTATTTATTTATTTATTTTAATACTTATATACCGCCCGTCTTCCGGAGGAACGCCGGGCGGTTTACAACAATGTTGACCCACCAAATAGGACGATCCAGCCGCAGAGAGACACTTGGTAAAATCCGTGGCACGCAACGGGCTGACGATCCAGAATTCTCTTTGAGCGGCTGCTGAGAAGGTACACTCCGCTGGGCAAACCTGATGTGACTTGAGGCCCTTCAGAAAGAGAATTTTTTTTTCCAACCCCACCCCCACCCCCCCGGACAAAAACAGGATCCTAATTTAGAAACTAAAAATCAAAACATATCTCTAGAGAGAAGAACATTGGCCCGAACTGGTCTAACCTTTCCTTATTTAGAATAGCACTCCTCCTGTTCTTGATATTTCTGGTTTTAATGTGTCTTTGTTCTCTTCCTCCATCTTTTCAAATCCGGGGTGTCCTTTGAAGACCTTGCGCATGGGTCTCCTGATTAGCTTTTCACTGGAACCATGTTTCTGTGACACCTGGAGCTACCTGGTGTGTTCACTGTTTTTCTCCCCTTTCCTTTTTTTTTAAAATATATATATATATATATATAAATATCAGGCGATAGTTCTAGGCCAGTGATGGTGAACCTTTTAGAGACAGAGTGCCCAAACTGCTATTCAAAACCCAGATTTTTTTTTTATTATTGCAAAGTGCCAATACAGCAGCAATTTAACCTGAATACAGGTGGCTGTGAAGGGGCGATGTCGGGTGCCCACAGAAAGGGCTCCGAGGGCCCCCTTTGGCACCCGTGCCCATAGGTTTGCCAACACTGTTCTAGGCAATTTATCAGACTGCGTTCCATCCCAACTAAATCTCTTCCGTTTCACTTACTGTCCGGGGATGATGGATTCACCCACTCTCTTTTCAATGGTTCCCTCCCATCTTGTCCTCCATCTGTTGAACATTATTTTGGCAGGCGTGCTGTTGAGGATGATGTGCATGCATGCACGCACACACACGCACACACACACACACACATACACACACACACACACACACACACACACACACACACACACACACACACACACACACACACCTGCCCCCCAACGCCCCGTCATCTCCAAATACATCTCTGGAAGATCTTCAGCAGACCTTCCTTAAAAGAACTCAAGAGAGCCGTTTATATTTCAAATGTTGACGGCTGCCTCTGCGGGGGGTGTCGAAGAATGGATTTCAGACACGCAGGTCCCGGTTCAGAGGCACAACACTGTGCATGCGCACTAGTGATGCATGTAAGGTTGAGGTCTAGCAGGGTCGTCTCATGAGGGCACCACCATGCTCTCTCTTTCTCCTGCCTACGGGACAGGAGGACCAAGGGTTAGAGCCAGACGTTGGGTGTTGAGAGAGAAAGAGAGAGGGAGGGAGGGAGGGAAGGAAGGATGTAGGGAGAGAGCTGCATGACAAAAAAAAGGCTTAATGCTTGCAGGAAAACAAGGACCAAAATACATTTAGGGCACAAAAATGTCTAAAACGTATTTTTGATATATATTGTTTACTAGTTACAACAACAACAACAACAACAACAACAACAACAACAACAACAACAACAACAACAAC
>JAHTLZ010003423.1:4388686-4410799 GCA_023846285.1 Phrynocephalus versicolor | reverse complement strand
GTGTGTGTGTGTGTGTGTGTGTGTGTGTGTGTGTGTGTGCTTAATACCTTCTTCCCAAGCTGACCGCATGACAATTTAGGCGAGGCAAGCCCCAACTTAGCAGCTGCGAAGGCCTTTATTGGAAAAACTGTCAGTGCATTAAGACATTGGAAATTAGGCAGTAAGCAATACGGTTCCCATTCATTGCTTAGGACATAAATACTGCCATGTCAGCAAAAGCTAATGAAGAGAGAGGTGTTAAAAAGAACGTCCTTGTGAAAGTGAGGAGGCAAACTTTTTAAAATATAAGGATGCTTTAAGAGAGGGAGAGGAAGAACCGGGCCACTTCAGTGGGAGAGCCTGGCAAAGAGGAACCGTGGTTTGCATCTAAATGTATTCGTGGTACCCAACCGTGTCCCATATTTCAATGTCCATTTCCTGTCCTACAAAATAATGGTGCTTGGGAGGTCTCTGCATAGACACTAAATGCCAAACTTACAGCCAATCTTGTTTTTCAGTCGTTCAGTCGTGTCCGACTCTTCGTGTCCCCAAGGACCAGAGCGCTCCAGGCCTTCCAATCTTCCACTGCCTCCTGGAGTTTGGTCAAATCCATCTTGGTTGCATCGATGACACCGTCCAACCATCTCATTCTCTGCCGTCGTTTTTTCCTTTTGCTTTCCATCTTTCCCAACATCAGGGACTTTTCCAAGGACTCCTCTCTCCTCATGGGGTGGCCAAAGTATTGAAGCCTCAACTTCAAAATCTGTCCTTCCAGTGAACATTCGGAGTCAATTTGTTTCAGGATGGCTAGGTTTGATCTCCTTGCAGTCCAGGGAACTCTCAAGAGTCTCCTCCAGCACCACAGCTCAAAAGCATCGATTACAACCAATCCTTATAGCAAAAACTTAGCAGTATTTGAGTTTATTGTGGAGGCAAACCTCCATAGGCCAGGTGGAATCCTGCCTGATGGAGATTATATACACACACACACACTCTTCCCAATACCACGAGGAGAGACCACGAAAGCAAAGCAAAAACACAAAGGCTGGGTACAGGCAAGGATGGAAGGGGATGGTCGTCCACTTGGCTCGGGGCAAGAACAGCAGCAATGGCCAGGTCCTTCGCTGCCATCCTATCTCCCGTCATGAGCTTGCGATCAGAATACGCGTGGGTCGCCTGGTGGTTTAGGTCTCTGGCTGCGGAGCCAGAGGTTGGGGGGTTCGATTCCCCCACAGGGCTTCTTGGACAAGGATCTGGACTCCCTGACCTACAGGGTCCCTTCCCGTTAAGAAGGATTGATGGGCTTGGTGGACGATGGGCTTGGTGGATGAGGAGAAGAAGAGGAGGCTGTTGCGTTGGGGAGATTTGTTCGGATGCTTTTGGCTCTTCTATTTGAGCTGGGTGCTCTGCTCCAAGCACAAGGGTGCCACACAGAGGTTTATTTATTTATTTATTTATTTAATTTTTATACCGCCCATCTAGACCTAGGGCTACTCTGGGCGGGTTGACAACACGGAATCACATGACCATTAACAAAGGAATACATTTTAAAAACCAAAAAAAAAAAACCCACAAGGAGCATAGTAAAACAAAATGTACATCAATCAACAACGGAAAACTAAAATGAAGTTAAAATGAAGATAAGATGGCAGGAGATGTATAAAACCGGGGAGTGGGGATGGGGAGAGAGAGAGAGAGAGAGAGAGAGAAGATAAGCGGTAAAAGAATAGCATCTTACTGAATGTTTGAGAAATCAGGGAAGGCCGTTCTATACAACCAGGTCTTCAATGGCAACACAAGACTCCTTAATGCTATCCATCCTCTTGGCTTCCCACCGCCCCCGGCCCCCAATTCTTTCTGTCTGACTCAGGTGTCTATCAAGCTCTCCTCCAGCACTACGTTGCAAAGGGATCCACCCTCCTCCCATCTTTCTTGTCTGTCCAACTTTCACAACCATACAGGTGCGTGGATGACCCCCAGCAACACATCCGTACACCGGGTGGAAATTTTCAAAAAGTTACTTTCCCAAACTCCGCTTCAGTTTCCCACCTCCTTCCCTCTCTCTGTCCCGAGTTCTGTGCAGATGAGAAAGCCAAGTCAAACCAGAGGCTCCGGCTCCATCTCTCCTTCTGTGTCTATTTTAATTACACCAATTATTTCTTGACCAACACGATAAAGGTCATCCCTTCACCTTGGGTGGAGCGGGAGAGAGGGAGGATGCAAGAGCAGAATGACTGGCCGCTTAATCGCACCCGAAGAGGGGAAGACGGGGCAGCTTGACCTCTCTGGGAGTGAAATGTCAATTAATTACCTTTTTACGGCCAGCTCAATTACATGCTAATCACCTGTGTAGGGCATAAAGGGAGGAGAAGGAGAGGGGTGAAAGAGACCGGGAGGAAGGAGAAACTTGTCTAGCAAAAGCACCGATGACTTGGGCGGACAATGTTATTACCGTTAAATGGTGAGACTGCCTTCTAAAAATTGGCTGTAAAGACTTCTTGGCTGTTGATAGGTGGACCTAAACGTCACATTTTCTTTCTTTAAAAAAAGGCAAGGAGAAAAACAAAGATTGGGTCACAGGTTCTTAGGAGAGACGGATCCATGCCATTTTAAAGGTGACCAGACACAGGCCCTTGGCATTGTAAGGTCTGATTCAATTACCAATAAATGCCAGTATTTAAGCAAGGAGGGAGGAGTGGATGGAATAAGTAGCATGGACTGAACAGAATCCAAAAACGAAAAAGAACGAGGGACCAACCTGGAGCTTAGGGGCAATTCTTTGGCATCCTGAGAAGTATGGGAGGAGGAACAGCATTATTAAAACAAATAACCTCCATACCCCAACCCCCAATAAGCAACTGGGCATACTGGGTCTGTCTTTTGGGGGAGACAATGACATTGATGAAAAATGCAGGATGTATTGTCAGATTGGAAACGGGAAAGAAAATGTAAACCAGCCTGGAGTTGCCCCCACCCCAGCCCCATAATTTTTGCTTCTACTGCTAACACTACTACTTTTTAAAGTGGGGTCCATTTCAGACATCTGGCTGCTTGAACCGATGCAGAAAGACTCTCCACCAGGATACACATCTTCCGCTCTCTTTGTAGGCAAGGCTCTTTTTTGACCTCTTAAGAAAGGCGAGTAAAGCTTCTCATATTGGCAAGAGGCTTCTCCCTCTCCCTCTCTTTCTCTTTTTGAAATTTGGCTTTCGAAAGAGGAAGAGGAGGAAACAAGGAAGGAAAGCCTTGTTTACAACTTACTAGGCTGTTCCTTTGTAATAGTGCCACCTGCAGGGCTATAAGTGGAAGTGCAAGCCGGCTGTAAATAAGGCTCTCCTCCTCTCTGTCTGTCAATGTGAAAATCCAAATTCCCTGGTCTGACTTCACAGCGAGTAAAGGCATGTTTCATTTTAGAGATGGGCATGGGCTGGAAAAATAGTGGTTCATGACGGCCTGTGGTGAGCCACAAACCACAAACGACCATGAATTAATCAGAAAACCCAACCAGTTTGTGCTTGGATTTTCACTTCATACTTGGGGGTGGGGGCTAATTCCTCCTCTCGGGACACCACAGCCTGCAAGGATGATGACTGCTGCCTTGAACCATGGCACTCAGACACCCGCAGAGGGGGGTCGGCAACACAGTGGCACAGCAGGTAGGCCAGGCGACCAGCGCAGCCGGAAGAGGGCAGCAGGCTGTCCTGTTTTGCTGAAATCCAACAAACACCAAGGAGACCAAAGGTCCGACGTTCTGTTTGGCTTTGGACAACCAGGCTGCACAAAGTGCAGGGTTCGTTGGTTTTCCTGGCTACGGGTTTGGTTCGTGCCCATCGCTCTCTTATTTCCATTCCTTTTGATGCGAGCCGAGAACAACGGTGGCATTAGGTAGGGAGGTGCCCGGCTTCGTTCGCCAACCCTTGCCTCGTTAGAAGACGAGGATAATTTTGTGAGGTTTTCCTCGGAGGCTCCACATGTGCCGCTCAAAACACCCGCGCGTCACTGTTAAAACTGTCTGCACACTTTTTGTGTTTCCAACAGGAAACCCCCACCCCCCAACCTTCCTTTTTAATGCTGAACACAAGGAAAAAGTTTGAGCGAGGAGTTTGGCTTTTGAAGCGCTGGCTGGAAGGGGGGGGGGAGCACCAAACAATGAATGCCGAGATTTCAATCAAACCTCTCTCTCTCTAAAATTACATTCCACGGAGGCCCACAAAGCCAACGCCAATTAACACACAAAGGAAACCTCATCGGTTATGTCAAAGCAAGGGTGTAACTTTATTTGATGAAAGCAAGGAAGCGAAGGAGGCCAAAGTTAACATTTCATCCTTAACATGTTTGGTCTGCGTGGGCCTTACATAAGGCATGGAAGTTAAAAGCTGCAGAAGAGGGGAGGAAATGTGTTACAGGTGGCTGTGCAAATTTATGCAGCCAGCAAAATGAAGCATCCAGCATTGCCTGGACCCTATCATTTGGGGCTTCAGATACATAAGGGATCCCCCTTGCGTACCTGAAGCCCCGAATGGTATGGTCAAGTCAAGACTGGATGCTTCATTTTTTTTTGTCGACCAGTCATGGAAATGGCAGAGTTTCGAATTTCGGGTTAATTCCTCTAGGTGTGCAGCAGAAGTGCACAGAGTATCTTCAAGTCCCCCCCTATTTAGTCCACCCCCTTTTACTCATCAACTGGCACTTACAGTCTCAATAATGCCATCTGAGCTATTAATAAGAGAAAGAATAAAACGTGTTTCTTCACTTGCCGTTGGGCACATTTACAGCCAAACTGAGAAACACACCTGTCTGCAGCAACAGGTCTCTGTTGCTTTCAAGAGGCAACAGAGAGGGGGGAGGGGAAGAGAGCAGGGAAGTGGGGCTCTCTTTGGCTCTTCTGTTCTATTCTGTCCTTAGAATCTTAGAATCTTAGTCTTTACTGCTTTATATTGTACTTAATTGTTTATGTTTGCTGACCTGTTCAGCCATGTTCGCCGCCCAGAGTTCCCGCTGGGAAGATGGGCGGGATATAAATTCAACAATAAATAAATAAATAAATAAACTCTAGAGCTGAACGGGACCCCATGGATCATGGAGTCCACCACTGTCAAGGATGGCAGTGGGGAACTGAACTCCCAAATTCTACACCATGGATCTTTTCCATTTGAACATTAGGAAGAACTTCATGACAGAACTGTTCAGCAGTGGAAGATTCTGCCACAAAGCGTGGTGGAGTCTCCTTCTGTGGAGGTTTTTAAGCAGAGGCTGGATGGCCATCCGTCAGGAGTCCTGTGATGGGGGTTCCTGCATGGCAGGAGGTTGGACTAGATGGCCCTTGAGGTCTCTTCCAACTCTATGATTCTATGATTCTATGATTCTATCCTATCCCATTCCATTCCATTCTAGTCTCTTCTTCAGCAATCTGTTTGCTTGAGGGTATATTCCCCCTGCATCTGAAGAACCAGGATGCAATCCATGGAAACTTCCCATATAAAAACTAGTTTACCATGGGCTGTTAAGACTCTCCCCCCACAAAAGAATGGGGTCTGTGTCCTGGACTGTATATTGTCCCTCACTACTGTAAGCCGCCTGGGGGCCTTTTCCAAGGAGAAAGGCGGGGTAAAAAAATACTCAAAATAAGTAAAATAATAAACACCTGGATCACAACATAGGACACAAGAGCCCACATCCTTAGGCCAGGCATCTCTCAACCATGCACACTTCCCAAATCAAGAGCAAAAGTTCCCTTTAAGCTTAAAAGCCCTGCTTGAACTCCAAACTGCAAGGAATTGTTTGGGACTGGGGCTTGTTTGGGACTGCCAGCCTAACAACTGTGATCTTCCAGTTATCTGCATCTGCATTGCCACTGAATGAATGTAAATTGTGAAGGGGATGGAGCCAGTACCCACTGACAACACATCACATTTAACACACACACACACACACACACACACACACACACACACACACACACACACACACACCATTCTGCAGTTTAAAAGCAGTGGGTGGGGGGGATGCCGAAAGGTTAACAGACTAAATATAAAAACGGTTCTGAATGTAAAAATCAGCATGTTTTGTTACTTAAAATCCGGGTGCTATAATTTAACCAAAATAGGGTTTGGAAAATCTGGAGAGGTTCCAGATGCAAGATAGGGAGAGAGAGAGAGAGAGAGAGAGAGAGAGAGATGTTTTTGCATCTCTGAAGGAACTACCAAAAAAAGCGAGACAGAGTTTTTGATGGCAAGGAAGTAGGAGAAGTCATTAAAGAAAAGGAGGAGGAGGAGTCATCTCCAGGTGAGATTCCTCTAAGAGTTGAAGGAAAAGATGTGTCCGATAATCAGCTAAGAAGAAATGTCACAAATTGGTACACTGTTAATTGGACCTGCTTGGTGTGGTTACAGAAAGCAATGGAGTGCCCAAGTGATTTCTCAAGTTGTAACAGACCAGGATGGAGGCTGGGGCTTTCGCGGACATCCGTAGTACACGAATGTCCGTGAACCTTTGTTTGTGGGCGTTTGTGCCCCCCTCCACCCTATTCCCACAGTCCACGCACACAATCTGTCACAGACGACTGGCCGATGGTGCGTGAACTCTGCAGAGGGTGGCCTGTGCTTTGCAGAGAGGCACTGGCCAAATTCCCCAACTTCGGGGACTCCTAAGGTTCGTTTTCACAAAGAGGCGAGAACTTGAAAACTCTCCAGCTTCTTCCCAGACTCCATTCCAAAGATCCGCCTCTCGTCATCCGAGGAAGCGCGACCAACAGACAGCTTCAATTGTTACGGAGAGCACCTCTTCTAAAAACATGCTCAGCGTTATCCCCTAGTCTGACTTTTTTCAGATCAACAACTTGGCTCTGGGTCCAGCCATTCCCTGCAACGCAGGAAGGAGAATTACACTGAATCAGGTTATTGATTCCTCCGAGAGCTGCGTCCGGTTCCTCACCCCGGTTTCTGCCATCACCAGCTCCTATGAAGACACCAGGACTGAACCTTTCGCATTCAAAGCACGCACTGTTCTACTGAGCTATGGCCACTCTGCGCTGTGCATTCGGATGATATGTAAGATCACAAAATCCTAGCTAGGCCAGATTTATCAGTGCTTAGTACCTTTGGTTATACAATGCTGCTTATCGGGCTTCTGGGTCCGCTTTAAAGCAAACCATGTACAAATGCCTTTTTTTCAGGTAGACCACCATGCTGGTTTGGTTCTCTACTGTCATCCTCTTCAGTTCCAAAACAATAATACGTCGTTGTTTTTGAGTGTCTCCACCCCGTTTACAAACGGGCTCCAAGCAACAACTGTGATTTGTCTGTTTTAGCCTTACGTAGCACCGATGGAATGATACACGCGCACGGACCAAGGATATTCCCCTTGCGGCCGTTGTGTTTTATAAAACAACGTGCAACAAAAACGGGCCGTTTTCCCAGCCCTGACAATAGCAACATGATTTCTGCCGGCGGTCCCATTCTTCCAGATCACATCTGTTGGAAAGTTTGGCTTATACTGATTGCATTTTGTGCTGCATCAGCTGAAAGAGTTCTCATACCACTGGGCCAAAGACGGCTTATTTTGTTACATGTTTTAAACCGCAGGAAATTCGTGAGGCCAGAAAGTGAAGGTTCAGTGAACGAAGGATTCAAGCTATGCAGGTGATTGGTATTGTTTTGTTATCTTCCTGCTCTCTTCCTCTCCTCCTCCTCCTCCTCCTCCTCTCCCCTTCTTCTTCCTTTAAATATCACAGGTCCCAGAATCCACTAAGAACCACACTGGCCCAGGACATCCGTGGAAGCCTCTTCAGGTTGTCCCATGTTCAGCAGAAGTCATAAGAACATAAGAACATAAGAAGAGCCCTGCTGGATCAGGCCAAAGGCCCATCTAGTCCAGCTTCCTGTATCTCCCAGTGGCCCCACCAGATGCGTCTGGGAGTGGACAAAACTAGATCTCTGTCTCCTGATCGCACTCCCCTGCATCTGGCCCTTGAAGTACCCCGGTTTTAAGCCAGGAGATGACACATCCCCATCATGATTTGTCACCTGTGATGGACTTTTCCTTAAGGAATCTGTCCAATCCCCCTTTGAAGGCACCCAGGCCAGAGGCCATCACCACATCCAGTGGCAGGGAGTTCCACAGACTAACTACATACTGGGTAAAAAATATTTCCTTTTGTCTGTTCTTACTCTCCCAGCCCTCAATTTGAGTGCATGGTATTTTGTGAGAGGGGGAAGAGCATCCCTCTATCCACTTTACTCATGCCCTGCATTATTTTGTATGTCTCAATCCTATTCCTCCCTCAGGCGCCTTTTTTCTAATCTAACAGCATCACAAAAGCAGGCGGTGTCAGTGGTAGTCTTTGGAACGGCGAGATTAGAAGGGTAGAAACAGGGTCCGTCTTCCACCACCAGCGCTCTGTTTATACAAGTGGTTGGCAGGTTTGATCCCCCAGCTGTTCTTGGACTCAAATTCCCAGAAGCCTTCACCCCTCACTGTGCTGGCCAGGATAGCTGGATGTTGCAGTCCAAGAAGAGCTGGAGACCTAAGGTTGGGAACTGCCATTCTAGTTCAGTGGTTCCAAGCTGAAATCCCTAAATGTTCTTGCATGTTCTAAGCATATCTGATCTCACCTAATTTTGGAAGCTAAGCAGGGTCGGCCCTGGTTAGTACTTGGATGGCAGACCACCAGGGAATACCAGGTGCTGTAGGCGCCTGGAGTAGGAACTGGTAAGCCACTCCAGTATTCCTGCCAAGAAAAACTCCATGGACATGGGGTCGCGAAGAGTCAGTCATGACTGTAATGACACAACACACACACACAGGCCAAGAACATCTGGAAACCCAAGGCTGAGAACCACTGTGTTATACAGACACTCCTGGTAATCATTTTCTCTGCTCCGGCTCCTGCGCTGATTGTTTATTGCACACTTTTAATTGTTGAGCTATTATTTTGTCAGCATCTTCAGGTGGGGTTTCATCCTGTTTTATATTTACTTCTGATGGAAACCACTCAGAGACCTCAACAATTCAAGAGGCACACTGAACATTATGAATGAATGAATGAATAAATAAATAACCATAAATAACCCTGTATTGAAGTTCATTGCCAGTGTAAAAGCATACAAGCAGGTGCATCCATTTCTGACAGGTCAAAAAGGCTCCCTGCTACTTCTTAGAAACCTTCTAAATTCCACTCTGCCGACAGCTCATCAATAGTTCATGGTGTCAGATGCATTTCTATTACCGCATTATTACTACCATACTAAAAATAATACATGAAGGCCTCAAGGACCTCATAACTTGCCCATCATCAGCAGACGTCGCTCCTGAGATGAGATGAGGTTGAGCCAATGAGCTACAAAGCTTCGAGGGGGAAAGAAAGAATCAGAAGTCACACCAAAGGAAGGAAGGAAGGAGCTGAGGGAGGGATGGAGAAGATGATGGTGGAAGGAAGGAAGGAAGGAAGGAAGGAAGGAAGGAAGGAAGGAAGGAAGGAAGGAAGGAAGGAAGGAAGGAAGGAAGGAACTGATGAAGGAAGGAAGGAGCTCATGTTGGCTGGAAGAAAGGGAGGGAGGGAGATGATGGTTGAAGGAAGGAAGGAAGGAAGGAAGGAGCTGATGGTGGAAGAAACGAGCTGATGGTGGAACAGCAAAATAATTCAATATGCGAGACCCCGTGTGTAGTTGGACTCAGAAACACATTAGGTTGGGTTCTCAGGAGGCTTCTGCGGCTAAAAGAACACAATCCCGGTTGGCCTGTGATGCATCTCTTAATGGACGCTGGGTATCATCATCCCCATGCTGACGTCAGATGGAGCATTCCCCCCCCCCCCCCATTTCTATTTGCGCCTGCACCTTTCCTCCTGGAGGGAGAATCTACCAGTGGAACAGGGGCCTGAATTAATATCCTACCTTGCAGAGGGCTTTTAATAGTTGGCTTAGACCAGTGGTTCTCCAACCTGTGGGTTGCCAGATGTTCCTGGACTGCAACTCCCAGAAATCCTGGCCAGCTCAGCTAGTGATGAAGACTTCTGGGAGTTGCAGTCCAGGAACATCTGGGGACCCACAGGCTGAGGACCACTGGCTTAGAGAAAGGCTTTAACACAGGCATGTCCAAACTTTGGCCCTCCAGATGTTTTGGACAGCAACTCCCACAGTCCATTGCCATTGGCTATCTGAGCTTAGAATTCTGGGAGTTGTGGTCCAAAACATAAGGAGGGCCAAAGTTTGGACATACCTGTCCTAGATGCTCGGAAGCTAAGTAGGGCCGGGCCTGGGTAGTACTTGGATGGGCAACCACCAGGAAACGCCAGGTGTTGGTTTAAACCAGGCATGCCCAAACTTCGGCCCTCCGGATGTTTTGGACCACAACTCCCACAGTCCTTTGCCATTGGAAATACGGGCTTAGAATCCTGGGAGTTGTGGTCCAAAACATCAGGAGGGCCAAAGTTTGGACATGCCTGCTTTAACAGGAATGCTTCATGTGGCATGGTCTCTGGTTCCCTCAAATGGCCAGATCGGGTAAAGACAGCCTGGAAATCTGTATAAATAGGCATTTAGGGAGAAGTGGGGTCATTTCGTATTTTCTGGCAGCAGATCCAAGAATCTGTGGATAGCAGTCCTGCAGAAAGGGGTGATCCTACTGTACTCCCCCCACCCACAGAAGCTTTTAAAAAAACAGGGATTACGGCAAACACTCTACTGCAGTGGTTCTCAAACTGTGGGTCCCCAGATGCAGCTCCCGATGTTTTGAACCACAACTCCCAGAATTCCAAGCCTGTATTTCGAAGGACAGTGGGAATTGTGGTCAAAAACATCTGGAGTGCTGATGGTTCGCCACCACTGCCTTAGCCTAATATTTCCATATTCCAACTAGGGCAGATTTTGCCCCCATCCTCTTTGCTGCAGCCATTCTCTCCAGAATCAAAATTAATTTTACTGTAAGGGCACTAAAATTACTATCAAAACACACGGGAGGGGAGATCATCTGAGTTTATTTGGTATTCCACATTTTCTGTTAATTTTATGTGGGGGGGTCAAGTGTTAAATAAGGGTTCTTACAAATATTTATTTTGGTTAGATGGGATGGGGGAGGGCGCGATCTCGACCGAGTTTAATACGACAAAACCAGAGCTGACGAGAGGGCAAACCAAGCGTTATCACGCAGGCCGGAGCTATGAAAATAAACTCTCCGGAGTCCAAAGAGAGATGCTGTTTTAACTACTATTTAGTTTCTCTCCAATTTGTTAGCAAGTTGAGTCTATTAAGATGCAAACCATGTATTTACAATGTATCGAGTTATATGGGGTGGATTTAATATGATGGTTCACAATAAACCCAAGCGATTAAACTTGGATTCAACTCCCGAGATCATGGCACCCCGGCTCCCATGAATAATTCCAGGAATAACTGCCCTGTAAAATAATACTGGCGTGTTTATAAAGAAAGGGTTAGCTCATCTGTTACTTCATGTCCTCTAGGAAACCAAAACAACAACATAGGCTGTGCATGTATATATGTATAAGGTGAGTAGGTAGCTTTAACTCATAGGGATTATAACCAACCCTGAGGCAGCGCTCTGAGAAGGTCGATTTGAGTAGGAAACTATAAGGGCACCTCAACAGGGCTTCTTTTCATCTTCGCTAGCACGGTGTCCAGCTCAGCCCAGTTTACAAACTCATCACACACAGAGGTTATATTAATTTCCTCGCTCACTTGCACCATGATGTCGTTTTATGCACAAGGCAATGCAGCTCCCTCTTAAGAACTCTACAAGAATGATTTCACAATTATATTTACAAAACATAAGACAGGCATGTCCAAACATTGGCCCTCCAGATGTGTTGGACCACAACTCCCACAGTCCTTTGTGATCGGAAATACAAGCTTGGGATTCTGGGAGTTGCGGTCTAAAACATCAGGAGGGCAGAAGTTTGGACATCCCTGACATAAGAACATAAGAAGAGCCCTGCTGGATCAGCCCAAAGGCCCATCTAGTCCAGCTTCCTGGATCTCACTGTGGCCCCACCAGATGTGTTTGGGAGCGCACAAAACAAGATATCTGTTTCCTGATACCGCTCCCCTGCATCTGGCCCTTGGAGTACCCTGGTTTTAAGCCTGGAGATGACACATCTCCATCATGGTTTGTAACCTGTGATGGACTTTTCCTCCAGGAATCGGTCCAATCCCCTTCGGAAGGCATCCAGGCCAGACGCCAGCACCGTCTCCTGTGGCAAGGAGTTCCACAGACTAACAACACACTGGGTGAATAAATATTTTTTTACGGAGACACAGGAGAGGGCCTTCTCTGCGGCTGCTCCCAGATTTTGGAACTCCCTGCCACTGGAAGTCCAGCAGTCTTTATATAAATTCTAACCCAGGCGTTTGTGGCACAGGCCTTCTTCCTAAGTGCAGAGCAAGGCAAGAACACAGAGACTACCATAGTATGTTCTTGCTGATCATTTCCTTGCCAAAGTCATTTTAATGGCTAGTTTTTTTCCTAACTACGTAGTTGGGAGAGGACAATACATTGCAAAGATGTTGCATGACAAGCAAAGGTCACTGTTTTGCATTCATGGTTGGAGAAGCAACAGTTACTTCTAGGACAGAAAACAATGTATCTAAAAGAAAGAAGGTCCTATTACCTTTGTTTATTTACATTATTTTTATCAGACAGAACCAAAAGTTGCAAGGAGGTTGTATGGCAAGCAAAAGTCACTTCTTTTTGCAATCAATGTTGGAGAAGCAACAGTTGCTTCGGAGAGAGAAAACAAATGTATCTAGAAGGAAGAAAGGCCAATTACATTTTTATTTACTGTATTTTCATATCAGACTGGGGGGAAAGGTTGCAAAGATATAGCATAGCAAGCAAAGGTTACTTTTTTTTAGTTTGCATTCGTTGATTGTTTCAGAAGTAAAAGTTATTTCTGGGAGAGGCTTAAACACAATTTTAAAGGAAAGACAGTTCCATTACATTTGTTTATTTAATATATTTTACCCTGTCTTCCTCCTCCTCCTCCTCCTCTTCTTCTTAGAGAGAAAGCGAGAGCGAGAGAGAGCGCAAAATTTCTCCTTTTCTTTTTGACATGGGATTCCCCTTAATGGAATGGAAGTGCTGTATTTTATGCAGTGTTTTGAAAGTGCCTCGCAAGCTGATGGCCTGCCGTTATTTTTATGGGAGGAAGAATGAAAAATGCATTTCTCCAGCAGTGAAACGCTGCACCACCTTTTCACAGGTTAGGTGGTGGGGTGGTGGAGAGGAAAGAAAATCACTCAGAGGAAATGCATCGCAACTGAAAAGTGTTGTTTTGATAGTTCTGGGACTGCAGATGAACAAAATATGGTCATGACCTCAAGGAGACCTTCTGGGCCTGCTTTCCCCCCTCCCCCCAGCTTTAAAGGGGAGTTAGCAGCCTAGGTGCCCTAAGCACATCTGATCTCGCCTGATTTCGGAAGCTAAGCAGGGTCGGCCCTGGTTAGTACTTGGATGGGAGACCACCAGGGAAGACCAGGAGCTGTAGGCGCCTGGAGTAGGAACTGGCAAGCCACTCCAAGAAAACTCCATGGACATGGAGTCATGAAGAGTGAGTCACAACTGTAACGACACAACACACACACACACACAAAGGGGAGATTCTCTTCCTGATGAACCCCAGGGGTTCACCCCAGCCCATGCCAACCGAGCAGTTCAAAAACATGGAAACGCAAGGAGATTAATAGGTACCGCTGTAAAAAGTGGGAAGGTAAAACAGTGTTTCCTTGCGGCAATGCCGGCCACGGACTTGCACAACGCTGGCTCTTCGGCTTGAATACAGAGATGAGCACCGCCCCTAGAGTCGGGCACAACTAGCACACATGTGCAGGGGGAACCTTTGCTTTTACCTTACCTTTCATTGAACCCTTCAGGAGCAGAGATTTCTCTGGCTTAGGCATCCTTTGACAAGGGCGGGTCTCCATGATCCACCGAGACCCTTCCAGCTCTGCTATTCCAAGATATTAGATGCATTTTGTTGTTCAGTCGTTCAGTCGTGTCCGACTATTTATGACCCCATGGACCAGAGCTCGCCAGGCCTTCCTATCTTCCACTGCCTCCCGGAGTTTGGTCAAATCCATATTGGTTGCATCGATGACACCGTCCAACCATCTCATTCTCTGCCGTCCTCTTTTCCTTTTGCCTTCCATCTTTTCCCACCATCAGGGACTTTTCCAAGGACTCCTCTCTCCTCATGAGGTGGCCAAGGAAGTTAAAGGAATAAAAGGTTGAGAACAGGTCATTTTGGGGGATGATCATTTTATGGGGCCACTCTAAATTAAGGATGACCTCCCAGCACCAATTCAATTTCCTCCCCCTGCTGCCATGAAGACAAAATTAAAGGGAGGTGTTCCAACACTGGAAGGCTGCCGCAAAGATCTGGGATCAATTCAAATGTTGTAAAAGAATTAAAAAAAAAAACAGGAAGGAGAGGCACGCAACTGTCCAAAGGATGCGTCCCCATTTCTCTCGAGATGTGGAGACCTTGAGGGTGGGTGGGAAAGAGTTCAGAAATGGCATACACAAACAAAACAAAACAAAACAGAACACCCCAAACAACACTAACAAAGACCAAGAACAGAACTGTCACCGTTTCCAGGAAAATGTACTCAGCTACATTCGTTTAATCATAATGTGCTTCAGGTAGCCTTGACTGCTTCAGGAATAATTTGAAAAAAAAAAAAAAAGCACTATAATGCCCACATGACTTTTTTTAGTTGTAAACAGAAGGGTTTGCATCTGTTATCTTGTGTTTGGACAAGAGAGTCTTCTCCAAAAGGTTCCCCCCCCCCAACAGTTTATTAATGATGGAAGGGAGCACAACTTATTATTATTTAATAAACCACAAATAGGACTTAATAGGGTGAAATAGGACCCCCACCCCATCTAAAAGAAATGGGTCTCAGTTTGAGGGTTAAGAAGCTTTGCTGACTCAACCATGGAACAGGAAGTCACCCTTTACATAAACTGATTTCAATCCATCTCATTTCTGTTGATTTCAGTGGTATTAGTTTATTCACGGACGGCGTGGCGGACGGCGTGGCCACAGAGGAACGGGCGGCTGAAATGGCGGGGAGGAGAGCTTTCTAACGAGGTGCATTTGGAATGAGAAAGAACAGAAGGACATCTCTAAATGGCCTAAAAATGAGAACTTAAGAGACACCAGAAAGACTAGGGATTTGTAGGGGAGGGGAGCATATTTTATCTTCTACCAGATCAAGATGGAACACTGTACAAGGTCAAAAGGATATGGGAGGAAAAAAAACCTCTTGTTATTAAAAAAAAAGAAAGAAAAATGCAAGAGACTTTTAGACTTGCATACACATTTTTCCCTCTACTTATCCAACATTTTCAACCCTGATTATCTAAAACAGGGCTGTTCAACTCTGAAAAGGCCAAGGTCTACTTTTTCCGTCCCAAAGTGCCTGAGGCCTACTCCACTAAAACCTCTACTTACAAATTTTATCCGTTCCGAGCACATGCTCTTAAGTAAAAAACTTTTGTAAGTAGAACACCAGTTTCCCATAGGAATGCATTGAAAACCAATTAATCTGTTTTGGGGGGTACAGATTTCAATGTGCCATGGCCTTTGAACTGCCCCGCTCGGCTGAGACAGTGGGCTGGCAGACCCAGAACTTTTCTGGGGCAGTGGTGGTCCTTGGGATGGGGGGGGGAGAGGGATGGAGAACTTATCCCCTCACTTTTTTTATTGATGGCTGGTGGGCTACTTTTGAACCCTTCACAGGCTACCAGTAGCCCGCGGTCTACCTGTTGGGCAGGCCTGATCTAAAAGAACTCTCATTGAACTGCCTAGCTTTGCACTCATCTCCAAATAAGACATTCAGGGAGGCAGGCTGGGTGATATTTTTTTTAAATCAAGAAGACACCTTCTTCGAAAATCAGATCAGATGCAATCTTTTCCCATGTAGAGATGATCTCATTGTTCAAACTAACTGTGGCCCCGTTAAAATCTTATCTCCCTGTTACCAAACATTCCAGAAGAACTAACACATTTTAGGAATCTTAAATATGGGCCTTCCTAGCAAGAATTGAAGAATTTGGAATTAAGACTTCTGAGAATAGAAAACTCATTCAAGTGAAGACGTCAGATGACTGGTCTAGAAGTTTTAAAAAAATTAATCACGCCACACAGTCTGCTTCGCAGCCTCTTCGCAATCAAATCACGCCACCAAACCTTTGTCAACCCTGAATCCCAAGCCAGCTTTTAAGGGGGGGGGGCTTCTTTATCTCTGCATCTCCAGAAGCAAAAAAACATTGAAGCCGAGGCGGCTTTGGGGCACTTCATAAGAAGGCAGGATTCTCCGGAAAAGACCACAATGCGGGAAAGATAGAAGGCAGCAGGGAGAGAGGGAGACCCAATATGAGATGGACTAACTGGTTCAAGGAATCCACGGGGTTAAGTTTGCAAGTGCGGCTCAGTTGAAGACAAGACATTTTGGGAGACTGCCCATTCATTAAGTCACAATTAGTTGGTCACCAAAAGTCGAGGGAGTCACGACAGCACACAATGATAACAACCTTCCAACAGACCTGTATCGTGACCCTGGAGAATCTGGAGGGGACAGCCATTCCTGGTTAAATTCATCCGGCCAAGAACTTGACATCGAAGGGGAAATCTCCTGGCAAGCCCCATCTTTCGACGCGTTTGGACTTTTTGGTACCTGTTGCGAAAAACTAGTGGGTTTTGCCCACGGAAGCTTGTCTGTGGCTTATAAAAGCACTGCCTATAGATTAGTCTTGCATTTGTATTTCTTAATGCCCACAAGGTTCCCCCCTTTTTTATTTCAAAGTAACGGTTAAGATATGGTTTTTCCAGTAGTGATGTATGGAAATGAGAGCTGGACTATAGAGAAGGCTGATCGCTGCAGAATTGATGCTTTTGAGCTGTGGTGCTGGAGGAGAGCCTTGAGAGTCCCCTGGACTGCAAGGAGATCAAACCGATCCATCCTGAAAGAAATCAACCCCGAATGTTCACTGGAAGGACAGATTTTGAAGCTGAAGCTCCAGTACATTGGCCACCTCATGAGGAGAGAGGAGTCCTTGGAAAAGTCCCTGATGTTGGGAAAGATGGAAGGCAAAAGGAAAAGAGGACGGCAGAGAATGAGAGGGTTGGACGGTGTCATCGATGCAACCAGGATGGATTTGACCAAACTCCAGGAGGCAGTGGAGGATAGGAAGGCCTGGCGAGCTCTGGTCCATGGGGTCACAAAGAGTTGGACATGGCTGAACGACTGAACAACAACAACAACAAAAACAGTTAAGATACGGAGTAAGCAGTTGCACTCAGAGCATGGTTGTTAGCTTCTCGGAAGCGACTATGTCAATGGAATTGATGGACTAGGCGGGCATTTGGTCTGATCTAGCATTCTTATGTTGTTCTCTCTCTCTCTCTCTCTCTCCTCTCTCTCTCCCTCATATACAAATGGGGCGGCAGTGAAAACAGGGGCATGACTTCCCTGGCAGCATCTTCCTGTCACAGCGCCTTCATCTCCCTTAATGGAATCCCCTTCCAGCTACTCCAGCCCCAGTGAGCTGACTGGCACTGTTGTTGGATGAGTGGCATGCCTGGGGAAGTTTTAAATAAATAAATAAATAAATAAATAAATAAATAAATAAATAAATAAATAAATAAAAAGGATGCCAAGGCAGCAGTCCAACTGGATTAATCAAGAGAGTGAAAGACAGGGTATTTATTGCCCCTTGTCTCATTACTAACCCGGTTGCATAATAATCACACGGCACGCTGGCGAGGCAGCCTTTGAGCCGTCCTGTCGTCGATGACGCCTGGACAATGGGGCATTGTCGGCCGGGCGCGCCGGGCCTCCACTTTCCCCTTCAAAGAGAGGGTTGGAAAAAGAGAGAAAGGCTGGGCAGAGACATGTTCTTTCAGAGGTAGACGGCAACACGGTGGGCGGCTGCAGAAGAGAGGAAAAGGATTAATCCAGTCCCTTGCAACGGCGGTGGAGTGGGTGGCCTTGGGGGAGGGATGTGGGTCCCTCTTTAGAAATGCTGCTTGAAATTGATGTGAAAAATGTGTGTGTGTGTGGGGGGGGAGGGTAGATGAGGCATGGGAGGATGCCAACAAGGTGTTCAGAGATGGGCAAGAAGGACAGGCAACCAAGCCATAGGAGGAAAAGCCGAAAGGACTGGGCAGAAGGCAAGAGAAGAGATAGGCTACCATTTGCCAAATACTTGGACGGATCTCCTACAGAGGAGGGCCAGGGTCTGTTCTCAGTCATCCCAGAGGGAATATAATAGCGGGCTCAAGTTATAGGAAGCCAGAGTTCAATTGGAATATCAGGGGAAACGTCTTAATGGTTAGAGCAGTACGACAACGGAACCGGTGACTTTGGGAGCTGGCGAGCGCTGCCGCGCTGTGGAGGCATGCAAGAGAAATTTAGACGACCCTCAGTGAGATCGGTTTTGACTTGGGATACTTGGACTCAGCAGGGGGTTGGACTGGATGGCTTTACAAGACCCCTTCCCCCAACTCCATTGTCTTATGATTCTAAGGAATCTCGATAACGCTCAATGAGTATCTACAATGCTGCACTTAGGATGGCTTGTAGGAACAGGGCCTTTTAGGCAGCTGCCCCCAGATTATGGAATGCCCTCCCAAGTGAGACCCACCGGGCGCCAACGTTGATGACATTCCGGTGCCAGGTAAAACCATTCCTGTTCCAGAAGTTTTTTGACTGATGATTGTGGGTCCTGATGGTGATTTTAGTGCAGCATTTTAATATACTGTATTTATTGTATTTATATGTTTTTGTTGTTTTAATTTTATTGAAATGTTGACATTTTAATTGTCTGAATAGTTTATTTTGATTGTGAGCCGCCCGGAGACCTTTGGGTAGTGGGTGGCATACAAGCTAAATCAATCAATCAATCAATCAATCAATCAATCCATCAATCAATCAATCAATAAATATGGTGTGGATGTCTAGCTCTCAATGCCACTGGGCTTAATCCTCTTCATTTGGGGGATTTCAAAGCCCCATCTTTTCCCTGCTGTAATTCCTAGGCTGCACACAAAATTGTGTGTGTGTGTGTGTGTGTGTGTGTGTGTGTGTGTGTGACAATCAGTTAGGTTCCTGGCACTGCCGGTTGACAAACCGGAGGCTCGCGCGGAACCAAGTGCTACTATAACTCTAAATTTATCTGAGCCGCCATCAAGTCCCAGATTGGATCCCGAGACTCAAATTCTGCCTCTCTCTCTCTCTCTCTCTCTCTCTCTCTCTCTCTTTTTATATACCCTTAGCAACGAGTATCCAAAATAGAGGGGGGGGGGGAGGGAGGGAGGCGAGAGCGACCACGCAGGCAGCTCAACAGCCGAGGCTGGGAGTCACGTTGCTGCAGCAACTAACTTCGTTCTGTTCTCTCCGGGGTGCTTTTCAAGTGTTCCGCGATGCAGGTTGTCTGTATGTGCGCAACTGCGCATGCATGCACACCTCTTTAACTTACACGCCACCTCCTCCCTGCCCTTTGCAGATCACAGAATTACAGAGCGTTTGGGGCGCTCGCCAACTCCCGAGGTCATGGGTTCTGTCGACGTACTGGAGCAACAGTCAGGAAGTTTTTCCTGATATTCAGCCGAAAGCTGGCCTCCTGTAGTTTGCACCCTTTATTACGGAACCTGTCCCCCTGAGATGACTGAGAACAGCTCCTGCCCCTCTTCTGTATGTATGTATGACAGCCCTTCAAATATTTGAACTTGGCTATCCTGTCTCTCCTAAGTCTAAACATGCCCCGTTCTTTCCGTCTTTCCTCCTTTCTGTCTTTCCTCCAACGGGGGGGGGGGGGACCCATATTCAAACCATTTCACTGGCATTTAATAAATGCTTCTTCCTTTCAGCCAGTACCCAGTCTCAACTATTGTTCGTGGAGGCTCCATTATAAATCTGGCCTTCCAAAGGCCAGCAAAGACAACCACAGGAGATAAGAACATACATAAGAACATAAGAAGAGCCATGTTGGATCAGGCCAAGGGCCCATTTAGTCCAGCTTCCTGTATCTCACAGTGGCCCCACCAGATGTGTTTGGGAGCGCATGAGACTAGATATCTGTCTCCTGATACCACTCCCCTGCATCTGGCCCTTGAGGTACCCCGGCTTTAAGCCTGGAGATGACACCTCTCCATCACGGTTTGTCACCCGTGATGGACTTTTCCTCCAGGAATCTGTCCAATCCCCTTTTGAAGGCATCCAGGCCAGATGCCATCACTGCATCCTGTGGCAGAGTTCCACAGACTAACAACGCGCTGGGTGAAAAAATATTTTCTTTTGTCTGTTCTTACTCTCCCAGCCCACAATTTGAGTGGATGTCCCCTAGTTCTGGTATTTGGTGAGAGGGAGAAGAGCTTCCCTCTATCCACGTGACTCATGCCCTGCATTATTTTGTACGTCTCAGTCATAGATGCTGAGAGCATTCTGCTGCCAGCCTCCTCTGTGTGTGTGTGTGTGTTTCTGTGGGATGCTCTCTTCTTGCATGTGCACACCAGACACATCCCTAAGGATGAGAGGTATCTATCTCCGCAGGTGAAGTGGACTTGCACTCCAGGCATGGAGAGACTACGGCACGTCCCTGCACTGAATAAGCCTTCTTGAGGACATCTGAGCCTGAGGAACGGTTCTTCAGACACATTTTGGACACATAAAGTGCAAGAAGAAATACCCTCTGCTGCAGGTTATCCTTCCAGGAAACATAGATGGGAAGCATGGCCCAGGGCGTAGAAGAACATTCTGGCTTAAGAAGTTTAAGCCAATGGCCCACCGTGAGCACAGCTGCTCTGTTTAGGATAGCTTCAGGCAGAAACCATTTCAGGCTAATGATCGCCAACGTCCTACGAGGACATGGCACATGAAGGAAAAAGAAAGGTTCAGAACGTTCCCTTATTCTTCAATACTGGATCCAGCCCCCACCCCCTCCGTCAGCTGGAGAGGCAACCACCAAGTGCAACCAGAATCGGCAATGCGTCAGGCCGTCCAGAAAGCCCCAGAGCCTCGTGTCACTTCTCTTCGGTGGGAGCCCTCCTGATGGATCAAACTCCAGCTCCCATCATGCTGCCGGCCACAACAGTTGGGGGGGGGTGATCTTTTAATGCAGGCCACCCAGAGGACCCAGGCTTCGTGGGTTTCCTGTGGTGCAAGGCTTCATTCCAAGGAGCTAAAAGGTCGGCTTTGGTTCTCTGCTAAACAACGCGGAAATAGGGGATGAAACGCCACCCCACCCCCTCCTGTTTCCCGAAATGTACTGGCTGAAACCCAGCAGTCCGTCACACGCCAGGGAGGCCCACCGAATCCATGGGGATCTCATCGACCGACTCTTCCCCCCATTCTGCTGGTTCCACGGACATGCTCCGGAGTTGCAGCTCACTGCTGGATTCCATCCCCTGGGAATTAGCAAATCTGGGAATGTCTAAAAACGGTCTCTCCCTTGGGCATTTCCTGCTTCCAGTAACTTTCCCTCACAGTTTCCCTGGCCCCCGAATGCTGCGAGTTGGAGGGGGCCACCGCTGATCAGGGGCTGGCATTGCAAGCAGTATCATAGGACAAGCTTGCTCAGAGGACTTAAGCCCCTCGGTGGCACTTGTAGCCTGAGCTGCTGTCATGTCCTTTTCCCAATTGGCTACAGAAAAGGGCACAGGGAGAGGAGGCTCTCTGCTAGCTTGCCTCAAGACGCCGGGGACGTTTTGGGCAACCTGAGGGGCTAGCTGGTGTGTTTCGGGGCAGGGACATCCACAGGGAAAATGCAAATGGGAGCCGGGAGCAATGGGGGGGGGCAGAAACCCCCGCCAGGGCCTGAATCGGAGTTCCTGTCGCAGCCACTGCGCATCACCCAGGCGGCGAGATTTTGATCCAAAAAATGAAACAAACGAGCAGCTGCTTACATCTTGCCAGCGCTCAACATTATTCAGTGCTTTCCATCACAGGTGGCCTCCCAGAGAGTGCTTGAAGTGCTATGGGGCGGTATGTAAGCAGAACACTTTGCGTTGCGTTGCGTTGCATTTCTTCTTCTTCTCCTCCTCCTCCTCCTCCTCCTCCTCCTCCTCCTCCATCATCATCATCATCATCATCATCATCATCATCATCATCATCATCA
>JAHTLZ010003423.1:4360110-4377655 GCA_023846285.1 Phrynocephalus versicolor | reverse complement strand
GGGGGGGGGGATTGGTTTCCCTGCCACCCCAGGAATGATCTTGGACAGCAAAGGACTCTTCCTCCGGGGTCCCTGGCTTGCCAGCCGCCTCTGAATCTGGGCAGCAATGGATTTTGCCTTCTGCTACCAGACTCGCCAGAGTTCTTACTTCCTTGTTCTTCCTGCCTTTTCCAAAGCCACCTTTGCTCTTTTACCCATACTTTCAATGCCTGTTTTAATTTCCTGCCCTCCCCATAACAATAAGGTTTTGGTAATGGAGCAGGTAGCGGTGTCAGTCCTTTTTTGTAACAAAAAGACAAACCAGGTGTAGTAGGGTAGCACCTGTATGGTTCATTCGTTTTCTTGTTTTTTTTTTGTAAGGTTTCTTGGGTTGACACACACACGTCATTCAATTTATTTATTTATTTATTTATTTATTTATTTACGTATGTACAGTATGCATTTAATTTTATTTTGCCCTCCCTCCCCTTCCTCCTTGAAAAGGACCTAAGGTGGCTTCCTGCATTAACACAATTTATTTCTTTTAAAATTATTTTCACCCTGCTTTTCTCTTTGGAAATGAACCAAGGCGGCTTGCAGCGCTGAAGGGCAATATGTAAGAAGACGGGATTTAAAAGCTAAAACAGAAAGTTTGAATGTATTGGCCATGTCTTTGGGCCTTATTAGCTATCCCCCCCCCTTCTGACCTGGAGTGTAATCCGACCTCTTGTTCTACTCCCCTCTGATGAGCAGTGCGGTACAAAAGAGGTGGATTTCCCCTGTTCATGGTGCCTTCATATAAGTGGGGTAGCTATCACCCCTGTTGGCTTTTGTGTGTGTGTTTTTAAAGCCCCAAAGATGCAGCACTATATAATGGTACAATTATAGTAGAATTTTGGGGGTTGTGTATGTCATGGTGGCTGACACTGCACCACTGCTTTGAGAGGTACTTTTCCGCGTTGGGAACAATATCAAGAAATTTCAGGCACTATTACAAGCAGTTGCAGATCTTAGAAATAACACAGAGTTACAAAAATTAACATTATTGCGAACGACATACATACTGTGCCAGTACGTAACAAATACTAAAAGTTTTTGGTTTCCATTTATATCTGTTAGCAAGTATATGTTTTTATAATTTTGATGGGCCGTGCTTGATTTTTTTTTCTTTTGAATCATCATCAGTCTTAGGGACCTCCTGGGTCATCTAGCCCAGCCCCTGTGAAGGAAGCCCAGTGGGGAATTGAACTCTCAACTTTGGCTGCCACCGCCAGACTCCTCCTCCACCATTGAGCGCTAGAGCAGCTCCTCATGATTTGTTGCTGCTGTTGAGTGGCTTTGTGGGACTTTCGGAAGCGGAGGCTCTTGCCCTGGGCCTTCTAATTCAATATCATACCCTTGGTACTTTTGCGTGCAAATGGGGAGTTTAGTTCACGGAAGAAGCTTAGGTTTGTCCGTCAGGCTGTTGAGGCGGAAGGGTGTGTCGCTTTTTAATCAGTAAAGCCTTCCCCTCCTTCAGGTTTTGTCGGCGGTTAGTGCGGGCAATCATCATCCCTTTGGTATTTTTTTTACCTCTTTTAAGTCACGCAACTTTTCAGCTCTTTCTTACATCTGAAAAACTTGCCGGGCAGCTTTCTTTTCATTATTTCATCTGCCCTCTAATGGCCAGAGAGAAAGTGTTACTGGGATAGAATTAGGTGTCTCCCTGAAGGACCTAAAGCAGGGGTGTCCAAACTTCGGCGCTCCAGATGTTTTGGACCACAACTCACAGAATTCCAAGCCTAGATTGCCAGTGACAAAGGACCGTGGCAGTTATGGTCCAAAACATCTGGAGGAGCCAAGTTTGGACACCACTGACCTAAAGTGAGTATTGTTTACACCCAGACTTGTAGGCCACTGAATCCCAAACTTGGGCAACCCAGGTGTTCTTGGACCGCAACTCCCAGAAAACCCCGGGGAAGCACAGCCGGTAGTGAAGGCTTTTGGGAATTGCAGTCCAAGAACATCTGGCTTGGCCAAGGTTGGGAATAGGTCTTCAAGGGATGAGCTGGAACTTTGAATATTGCCATGTTGTCACTGTCCGGGTCGCTGCTTCTCTTGAACCCTTAGGTTTAAAGGTCAAGAGAAGAACCGGTGGAAGGAACCATAGTGGTCCTGCCTGTTCCCAAGTGTTGCTTCTTTCATGGCGGGAGAGGACCCAGCTGGCGTGGCTTGGTGGTCACCCATACTTCACAATAGTGGTTCTCAACCTGTGGGTCCCCAGATGTTCCTGGATTGCAACTCCCAGAAGTCTTCATCACTAGCTGAGCTGGCCAGGATTTCTGGGAGTTGCCGGCCAGGAACATCTGGGGACTCACAGGTTGAGAACCACTCCTTCAGAAGATCTGGTAGAGGACGCCTCATGACTAGATCAATCAAGTTGTGTTGCAACTGTAGACAAAACTACAACTAGTGTTGTTTTGGGTCAGCATTCCCCTTCAAGGAAGAATTGTGTACATTTTATGCATGTGTTTCGGGGCTATTCCTAGAATAGAAAGATTTCTCTGGCATTTTCGTCATGGGGGGCCTTTGTCACCCTTAAAGATGTATTGATTTAAAAACCCGAGTCTTTTGTCAACAAAGAGGGTTTTACAGGCAGGGACTGTCCTTTAAGCAAGTTAGAAACCGCTCAGCTGCATTGCACATGGAAGATGCAGTATAGCTGCCTGTGCCTTTTGGCTGTTTCCTGATTTTAGTACTCAAAGGGTTTTTATGACTTTTCATATGTCTCTTTCATTTCCCCCTGGGCTTTATTGCATTTTTGCTTTCTCTCTATTGTCGTTGTATTTCTTCCTTGTTAGCTACCTCGCGAAGGAGGGAGACAGATATACTAAGTAGTAAAGATTTTCACCTCCCTGGTAGCAGAATGAAGTGGTGGAGGCCAGCTGAAATGTGATGAAAATGAGATAACTGAAAAGAAGCAAAATAATCCCCAGGTTCAAGGGAACCCTACAGTCTGTGAAATAATAATAATGATAAATATCTAATCTCACAAAACAGCAGGGTGGATAGCTCATTAGAGCCAGCCTGCATAGCCTTGGGCAATCTGCAGAGTGATCTCCATAGGATGGGCAGTGGAAAAGCACTTTTGAGCACAGTATTCTCTGCCTGGGTAACCCTGAAGAGCTGTTATAAGTCAGAATTGACTTGATGGCACAGGCTTGTTCTTATTCTCACAAACCGAAGAAAAGCCCCCCACCCTCAAACAAAAGAAGAATCAAAACTTCATTTCCTGATAGGAACCCACCTTTGTAGCGTGTCTTTATAGAATGCTTTGCCTTGGGTTTATCTCTGCAGGTTCACACTATTTTTTTTTTTGGTTTAAAAAGAAAAACCTTCTTTCAGTCTTGGGTTGTATATTTTCAACTGTGTTTCATTATGTTAAACTATCCAAGAAATATAGATATTTGTCCCAAAAAAAAAAAAATCAATGAGTGACCTCACTTCTTGGGCCCATAGGTCAGTGATGGCGAACCTTTTAGAGACCGAGTGCCCAAACTAGCGATTCAAGACCCACTTATTTTTTGCAAAGTGCCAATAGAAGCAATTTAACCTGAATACGGGTGGCTGTGAAGGGGACGATGCCGGGTGCCCACAGAAAAGGGCTCCGAGGGCCACCGCTTGGCACCCGTGCCATACGTTTTGCCAACACTGTCATAGGTGGACCAGCAGAATCCAGTGAGATGGGCGGTTTCCGTCTTCACGGGGGCTGCGTGGAAGCTGCAGAGCCCATGGCCTATCAGATCGAGGCATTTAAAGCTGTGTGTGTGTGTGCTGTGTCATTACAGTCGTGACCGACCCTTCGTGACTCCATGTCCATGGAGTTTTCTTGGCAGGTATACTGGAGTGGCTTGCCAGTTCCTACTCCAGGCGCCTACAGCACCTGGTATTCCCTGGTGGTCTCCCATCCTAGTACTAACCAGGGCCGACCCTGCTTAGCTTCCGAAATCAGGCGAGATCGGATGTGCAAGATAGGTGATATTATTTTGAGCTTTGCTAGGAAACTGCGCTTGAAGACTTTTTTAGACAATTCAGTGAAGTCCTTCCTTCCTTCCTTCCTCCCCCTGCTTTTACTACTACTAGTAGGACTCTGTATTCATCATGAGTTTGCCTTGTCGGCGTGCCAGAGTCTCCGACTTGTTCTCCGCCTCCAGCTTTTTCCTTGCTTCAGCTCTTGTTCCAGAGAAGCTGGACCCCACCCTCTGGCCGATGACAGACCAGGAAGTGGGTCTCGGGGATTCACTTTGGGTGATGTGGCAGGGCCCTTGCCCTCCGACCAATGGCAGCCTGAAGGGGAGGGCGGTCCCGCCCCGCCCGTGTCGTCACTCAGAATCCCCAGCGAGCCTCTGGTTTGTTCCCGGGCCATCAGACAGCCAAGCCTTTGTGCTCTTCCTGTTGGAGAGGCAGAGGAGGAGAAGGCGCTTGAATCATCCACCCGTCTTGCTTCATTTCTGCTCTTGACCCCAAAGGTGGATCTGGCTTGCTCCATCTTACTGGACGGGGCTTCCCCCTTTGGGCCCAGTGCCTTCTGATGTGTGGCCTAATGCAGTCATAAAATACAGTGGTACCTTGTATAAAGGAATTGATTTCTTCCAAATGAAATTAAGTTAAGCAAATTTCCCTTTATACAGATTTCCCATGGGAATGCATTGAAAACAGAATAATCCCTAATCGTGACCATTTTTATGTTGTACGGATTTGCCCCATAGGTGATTCTGTTAAGCAGATTTCCCCTATCTCTGGAATTTTTGTTGTTGTACAGATTTTATGTTACACAAACTGTTTGTTATACAAGGGTCCACTGTACATAGCAATGAAAGGCATCTGGGATCAGCAGCATAAGAAGATAAGAAGATCCTTGCTGGAACAGGCCACAGCCTATCCAGTCCAGTGTTCTGTCTCACCCAGCGGCTCACCACTTGCTTCAGGGTATTCCCAAGCAGATGTCTTCCCCTGCTTATGATTCCCTGCAAATGGCATTAGTGAGAGATCTCCTGCCTCTCTCTCCAACCCGGAGGTTGTCCTTAGGCATCCATCATGATGGACATGGATACCCTTGTTCTTCATGAACTTGTCCAATCCTTTCTTAAAGCGGTCAAGGCTGACTGCTGTCCCCACTTCTTCTGGCAAGGAGTTCCACAGACCAGGGATCCTCTGGGTGAAAAAGGACTTCCTCTTATTTGTTTGAGATCTATCACCCAAAAGTTTCATGGAGGGCCCCCTAGGTCTAGTGTTGTGTGATAGGGAAAACAGCTTCTCCATATCTACTTTGTCTACACCGTGGGAGTGAGAGAGGGGGGGAGACTCTGCAGAACAAGGACCCTAGTTGGGGTTTGTTAAAAAGTCCAGCGAAACAAATGGCCTCCTACCTAGAGCCTGTTTAATAGCACAAACCAGCAATGGGGTGAAACGACTCCCAAGAAGTTATTCCGTAACTGGGCTCGGTGACTTTGTTCACTGCCCTTCTAGCTTTGTCACACTCAGGGGAAAATGTAATTGGAAGTTCTAACTAGCAGACCTTCCCCATCTGGTGGATCTTTTCAGGTGGGAAGATGAAGAGGACGTCCCCGGTTCCTCCTGGGATCCAGTCATAAATCCTCTCTACTTTTTCTCCCTTGCCGTCGTTCTTACACTAATAGGTGGCGGTTGCATTGGGGAAGAAAGAGCTGTGTATGAAATGTGACATTGAATGCGCTTGACATTTAATTGGGACTCAACAACAGCCATTCTCAGCCTTGTCTTGGCCACAGCTATAAATTCCATTTGAGAGAAACACGGGCCAAATTGGAACTGTACAATTCGCATGGCGAACTTTGTAAGAGGGTGTAGGTAGAGCTGTTTCCTGTCTGTGGCCCTCCTCACGTGTGCCAGTCCCCCCACCCGCCCCCAATAATGTCCAGGATGGGGTGGGTTCTCGAGAAGACACACGAACCACTCTTATTTTCCTATACCCAAGAACAAAACTTCCATGTAAGCCCGAGAGCTGTTAAGCCAGATTCCCACCCCCACCCTCCCAGGATCTGCATTGCGTTGCTTCCGCAGAACCCAGAGTTTCCGATGGCTGTGTTTTTTTCATCAAAGCCCCCTCCCTCGGGCCACCAGCCTCGTGTCAACCTGCCCCAATTTTGCCCCCTATCAGCATCTTCCTTTTTGTTTCCTCAGCAACCATGTCGGAAGGGGACAGCACTGGCGACTCCATCCATGGCAAACCTTCGGTGGTGTATCGATTTTTCACAAGGCTTGGACAGGTAGGTTTTGAACCCAGCGCCATGAAAGATGTCGCGTCGAAGAGGGGGCTGGTTTGTTTCCCATGGCTTCAGAGATTAGGAGTGATCCTTCTAGGAGCAAATGGTTTCAAACTATAGGAAGAGATTACATCTGAACATTAGGATGGACTTCCTGATGGCTAGAGCTGTTCGGCAGTGGAAGGCTGCTACAAAGGAGGGTGGTGGAGTCTCCTCCTTTGGAGGTTTTTAAGGAAGGGCTGGATAGCCGTCTGTTGGGAGTACTTTGCATGGCAGGGGGTTGGACTGGATGGCCCTTGAGGTCTCTTCCAACTACAGTGGTACCTTGTATAAAGGAATTAATTCGTTCCAAATGAAATTATGTTAAGCATATTTTCCTTTATACAAATTTCCATACGAATGCATTGAAAACGGAGTAATCCCATTTTTATGTTGTACGGATTCTCCCCATAGGCAATTATGTTAAGCACATTTCCCCTATCTCCGGAATTTTTTATGTTGTACAGATTTTATGTTACACAAACTGTTTGTTATACAAGGCTCCACTGTATATGATTCTATGTCCCCTTTGGCAGTAAATCGCAACTTGAATTAACAGTGAATAATCATCATCGCCATCTTAGACCAGTGGTTCTCAACTGGTGGGTCCCCAGATGTTCCTGGACTGCAACTCCCAGAAGTCTTCGTCACTAGCTGAGCTGGCCAAGATTTCTGGGACTTGCAGTCCAGGAACATCTGGGGACCCACAGGTTGAGAACCACTGTCTTAGAACTACAGAGCTGGAATTAGGGCTCACTGAGTCCCACACCAGCTGAGATGAGGAGGGGGGGGGTGCATTCCCTGCCTAATTACTTGTACTCCATCCTGAGTACTTTTAAGTGCTATGGAATGTATATAAGCAGTGTGCTTGGCTTGGCTTCTGCGCATCCAATGAGGGTTGAGTCTCCCTTCCCTGGAGTGCTGCCTTGCCTGTGCTGTTGAACCCTGTTGAGGCCAGAGCGATACCTCCGCCAATGGTTCCCATGCCTGGTTCTCTAGAGGATGTATTCAGAAGCCCTAGCCAGTGTGACTGAAGCTGGTGGATGCTGGAACTTATAGTCCCAATAACACCCAGGGACCCGAGCTTGGGAACCACTCTCACCAGAGCTGCTAGCCTGCAGGCCTGTCCAAACTTCGGCCCTCCTGATGTTTTGGACCACCACTCCCAGAATTCTAAGCTTAGATGGCCAATGGCAAAGGACTGTGGGAGTTGCGGTCCAAAACATCTGGAGGGCCGAAGTTTGGACGTGCCTATCAAACTGGGGACAATTGCTGGGCTCCCTAACTCCCCCATCTCTCCCGATTGGGTATGTTGGATCCTGCTGATGGGAATCATCGTTCTCTTGACGTCTGGAGGGCGACGGGATTGCTGCTGCAGTTAGCGGCGGTGTCATGCTGCCGGAAACCACCAGCACCATGCACGAGATGCCCACCCCGTCCTTGCGACGGTTGACGTCCCCTTTCGTTCTGCATCTCTTCCAGATTTACCAGTCCTGGTTAGACAAGTCTACTCCTTACACTGCCGTGCGATGGGTGGCGACGTTGGGTTTAAGTTTTATCTACATGATTAGAGTTTATCTACTGCAGGTAAGAAGGCTCCGGGCCCCTTCTGCCAGCCCCCCCCCCTCTGATGGGTAGCAGCAGGTTATCCCTCGCTTATATTTGGGGACAGCCTAAAGTCGTGTGAAGGGACTGAACGGCCGCGCTGGAAAAGCTGCTCCACCTCCCTGTCCTGTTTTTGCTTTGCTTGCTTCACCGGCATCTCTGCTCCTCGGTTTGCCCTTCACCAGGTTAAGCCCTCTAAGCCCGTAAACAGAGAGAGAGAGAGAGAGAAATCGCTGTGCACTGAAGTGCAGTAACATCACCATAACGGAACGGCAGATTTGTCCTCGAGTGGCATTTTTTGGGTGCTTCAGTGTCTACGCTGCTGAGTCAGTCTCCCACACAACGCCTCTCTTCGTCCCGATTTCTTCCTCCTTGATGTACGGACCACGCGCTGCCACTTGCGTCCTTCCCCCCCAGCCGTCCTGTGTCTCTTGCGTCCTCCTGGATTTACTCTCCATCCTCTTTATCGCCACCTCGGGGGCACCGCTTGTCCTGCTTTTTTGCTGATTTAGACTTTCGAAACCAGGTGCCCTGCCAGGGCTTGGAACCGCACTCCCAAGACCGTAAGCTCCGGCCGGCGCAAGAAATGGTCAAGGATTTGGGTAGATTGAGCTGAGGAGATCTGGAACCATAGACTCTAGGTCAGTGGTGGCGAACCTTCGGCACTCCACATCTTTTGGACCACCACTCCCAGAATTCCGAGCCTAGATTGCCAGTGACAATGAACTGTGGGAGTTGTGGTCCAAAACACCTGGAGTGCCAAAGGCTCACCACCACTGCTCTAGGTCGTTTACTTGTGCTAGATCTTTAACATAAGAACCTAAGCGGAGCCCTGGTGGATCTGGCCAAGGGCCCATCGAGTCCAGCTTCCTGTATATCACAGTGGCCCCTCTGGGAGCACATGAGACAACTAGATCCTTGTCTCCTGATGTTAGAACATAAGAAGAGCCCTGTTGGATCAGGCCAAAGGCCCATCGAGTCCAGCTTCCTGTATCTCACCAGTGGCCCCACCATCTGTCACTTTGAGGTGCCTTCCTTTTAAGCCTGGAGATAACATGTTTCCCTGCCATGGCTTGCCACCTGCGATGGACTTGGCTTCCAGAAATTGGTCCAATCCCCTTTTAAAGGAACCCAGGCCAGATGCCATCCCCGCCTCCTGCGGCAAGGAGTTCCACAGATCTCCCCTGCTTATTCTGAATAAATCTCTGATTCTTCTTCTGCTGCTGGGTTGGTGCTTTATCTTGCTTCTGCTACATCGGAATTGTCTCTGGCTCATCTTGTCTTTCCCAATTCTCAAGATGAGGATGAACTATGTGTTTGTGGCCGCGAAGCTTTACTTGATTACTCGATTTCCTGATTGACTTTTATGTTTTGATTTCCCCCTCCCCTTTCTCTCGTCTTCCTAGGGTTGGTACATCGTGACATACGCCTTGGGCATCTACCACCTAAACCTTTTCATAGCTTTCTTGTCGCCAAAGGTAGATCCCTCTCTAATGGAGGACTCAGGTAAGACGGGTTTGGTGAGATCTGCTTTTGTTTCGTACAGCTGTGGTTTTCACAGAGAGATGATCTATGATTTAGGCCTGTTGACTGCTAGATTTAATAGGTTTAATCTATCTATCTATCTATCTATCTATCTATCTATCTATCTATCTATCTATCTATCTATCTATCTATCTATCTATATGTTATGGTTAGTTTATTTGTTTATTTTTGTTGTTGTGTTGGTACTTTTGTTATTTTGTGTCTCGTCCTTTATCGGTCATTTTTGCATTTGAAATACTTCTTCCCTGGGGGGGTTAAGCCTGAGGATGAGTTCTGAAGGGCTCAAAGCACTTGCCTCGTTCCTGATGTTTCAGGGGTCCGATAATCAATAACTTGGCATTTTGATTTCTGTGGAGGGAGCTGTCCGAAGCTGTGTTACCTTCCAGATCTTGTGCCTTGTTTTGTCTCCTCAGATGAGGGTCCTTCGTTACCGACAAAACAAAATGAGGAGTTCCGGCCCTTCATTCGGAGGTTACCCGAATTCAAATTCTGGTGAGTGATTTTTACTCTGCTTATGAAAGATTCATTGTCCCAGCCCTCCCTCCCTTGCTGCTCCTTTCATGCCTCCCATGGGCCTTGACAGTGGGTTACTTCGGGGGGTTCCTGGTTGACACTCCCCTGTCATTAAACTCCCTGTATCTCTTGGTACAAAAACAAGCAAGCAAGCAAGCAAACAAAAAAACACAGGGGTTGTCACATCTTTGTCAGGCTTTGTCTTTGCTCTTTCTGACCGAATATTAGAATATTTGTGTTTGGCAAGAAAACGCAGGGTGCGTGTGTGTGACCCAAACCACACTTGCCCCTCGCTTCAGGGGCTCCAGGATTCATCGGCCTCTCTCCTTCAAATGGTGATGTGAAGGGGTCCTTCATGTGTCCGAGGTTGGCATAAAGATTGGAAGCAGGGCAGAGTTTCCACGCAGGAACGTGAGGAATGACATCGGGGTCGAGCGAGTTGTCATCTGCAGAGAAGAGCTTCATGCTAGCCGGATTGTGGGCTGGTTAACGGGGATCGTAACTCCCCTGTTACAGCAGCTCCACCGGCTGTCATTCCGTCTCTGGACACCCTCGAGAGTGCTGGCTGTAACCTCTCAAGCCGTAAATGGCTGGGATCCAAGCGGTTCTGAGCCTGCTGGACTGCTAAGACCATCTGGAGAGGTCTTTTTCTTGGTCCTGCCACCTCCACAGGCGTGTTTTGGGGGGACCTGTCACTGCTCCCAGACTTTGGAAATCCCTCCCACTGGAGGCCCGCCGGGCCCCATCCCTGTTGCCCTTCTCCAAGCAGGCAAAGACCTTTCCCTTCAGGCAGGCTGTCCCCAAATGGCTGCCTGCCTGAGTGGGGTTTTGTTGGGCTTTGCTGCTTTGAATGTGTTGCTAGCATGGTTCTTTGCTAGGGTGTTTGTTTCATCTTTTCCAGTCTTCCAGACTCGTTGCTTTTATCACTCTATACCAGTGATGGCGAACCTTTTAGAGACCGAGTGTCCAAACTGCAATTCAAAACCCACTAATTTTTCGCAAAGTGCCAATACAGCCATTTAACCTGAACGCAGGTGGCTGTGAAGGGGCGATGTCGGGTGCCCACAGAAAGGGCCCCGAGTGCCGCCTTTGGCACCCGTGCCATCGGTTTACCATCACTGTCATAGGAGGACTAGCAGAATCCAGTGAGATGGGCAGTTTCCATCTTCATGGGGGCTGTGTGGAAGCTGCAGAGCCTGTGTCCTGTCGGATTGAGGCAACACTGCTCTAGACTTTCTTGTAATGATGCAAGCAAGCTACCTCAGCTCTTAAGGCAGGGCAAAGCATTATAAATAAACGAATCAGCGGCTCCCTGCCTTTCCCTCCCAAGGCACTCTGCTACGAAAGGCATCCTGGTGGCGATGACCTGCACATTTTTTGACGCGTTCAACGTTCCCGTGTTCTGGCCGATCCTTGTGATGTACTTCATTATGCTTTTCTGCATCACAATGAAGAGGCAAATCAAGGTAAGAGCCCTCGAGATTTCGGACACTCGTGGAAACGACTCCCATTCCTTTTCGCCCCGTCCGTTCCCACGCCCACCCCGTTGAATGTTTCCAATGCCGAACGTCGGGTGGGTGTTTTGAAGCAACGAGTCAGAAGAGACAAAGTCTCGGGATGCTAAACCAAACGGTGCTTTATTGATACAAAAGCCCTACGCGTTTCGGCTTGGGAAGCCGCCTTCAGGGGCTATGTTAAACTGCATTAAAACAAAGGGACAACCAATGAATATCTATAGAGCCTCGTGGCGCAGTGGTTAAATGCCTGTCCTGCAGGTAAAACTGTTCTCACGACCTGGGGTTCAATCCCAGGGAATGGCTCAATGTTCACTCAGCCTTCCATCCTTCCGAGGTCGGTAAAATGAGTACCCAGCTTGATGGAGGGGAAATGTGTAGCCTGCACACTGCAATTAAAATTGTAAACCGCCCAGAGACTACTTGAAGTGGTATGGGGCGGTATATAAGCAGAACACTTATTATTCTTATACAGCAATTGTTATAAAATAATTAGTGTATATTCTGATAAAAGGCTTATAGACACTAAAAAGATATGGTAATTAGGTTGCTTAGAGATTTATACTTTTTACAGGCCCAGTGGGACTGTGGCTAAGATATTCACAGTTTTAAAATATAAACATGAATATAAAATATAGTATAAAAATATAACAAATATAAAATGGCCTCTGAGATCTTGTGGGACTACGGCTCCCAGCAGCCCTGGGCGGCATTAGAAACACCGAGAGGGTCCCACTTGGCCCGACTCTTTACAGGCCGTCCACGGCGGCTGTTTGCTAAGGACGGCACGACACGTTAAGACAGGGGTGCCCAAACTTTTTGTAAGGAGGGCCAGATTTGGTGGCTGAGAATGTGTCCGGGGCCAGTTGCTCCCTGACCCTGCCACCCCACTGCAAGCTGCACCCACTGACCCCTTGCAACCCCACCTGCAGGAAGGAAGGCAGGGACCAAGGGAGGGAGGGGGGAAGGTGGAAACAAAGAGAGGAAGGAAGGAAGGTGGGGAACAAGGGAGGGAGGGAGGGAGGAAAGAAGGAAGGTGGGAACCAAAGGAAGCACAGGGAGCCATGGTATCCGCAGGGGAATGTGTGGGTGAAGGAGGGGGAGGGAGGGGCGGGCCAGCCAGCCGCGGGCCACTCAGAATGGCCTGACGGGCTGGATTTGGCCCCCGGGCCGGACTTTGGGCAGGCCTGCATTAAGAGATGGGGGGGGCGCTGGTTCACGCCGGAGCCCCCCCCCCCTGCGAAGCAGGGGAAGCCTGGCGGTTGTCCTCAAAACAGCTCCCTCTCCTCTTTTCTTGCAGCATATGATAAAATACCGGTACATACCCTTCACGCACGGCAAGAGGAAATACAAAGGGAAGGAAGACATGGGGAAGACCTTTGCCAGCTAGAGATCACGCCCCCGAGCCTGCCGACCAACTCCAGAGTCCTGACCGTTATTCTCATTAAAAGTCCCGTTTTGAGCCGTTGTCACGGTGACTCTTTCCTTCCTCTTCCGCCACATGTCCTTCGTTTGTCCGAGGGAGGTGCCCCCCCCTCCCCCTTTCGGTTTACGGCGGGGCCAGGGCTTTTCTCTTTTCTTTTCACAAATCCTTAAGAAGGATCCTCTCGGTTCATTCGCCAGCAGGCCGTTTCACACACGTCTGGGGACCTTTCTGTCCACCTGCCTTTGTTCTTCTGCTTCTCCATCCTGTGTTCTCACAGAGGGGGCAACCTTCCCCAGCTGCCTCCAACTTATTCGTAAATGCCAGGGGTGGTGGTGGGTGGTGGTGGGGGTGGGGGTATGATGGATGGATGGTTCTGTGCATTTCCCATATTGCAGAAGGGGCGCAGGGGTCAGCGCGCACTGGACAAAGCAGAGTGGAAGTACAGTGGTACCTTGTATGAATTTGTCCCAAATGAAATTCTGTGAAGCAAATTTTCCTTGATACAAATTTCTCATAGGAAGGCATTGAAAACAGAGTAATCCCTAATCGCGAGCATTTTTGTGTTGTACGGATTCGCCCCATAGGCGACTCTGTTGAGCAATTTTTTTTATGTCTCGTAGATTTTATGTTATACAAGCGGTTTGTTATAGGAGGCCCCACTGTAGCTTGAAGCAGACCTGCCCTGCAGCTTCAGGGGGAAAGGTGGCAACAGCCATTATTCGTCGCCATCATTCTGATCCCTGCTTCTCTCTCATCCAGCATGCCTCTTGGACACGGTTGTGCTAAGGCAACAGGGGAGGATGGAGCACAGGGACAGGGGTACAGTATTCTGTTTTGCAACACCCCATGCTGAACCTAGAGAGACTGCTAGCGTAGAAGGCACCTGCATGAGGTCGCTCTCCAGAGCAGACACTGCAAAGCTTAAAACAAGCCTGCCCCCCCCCGCCCAGTTCTTGATTTTTCAAAACAGAGGAGCCGATTTTAGCTTTTCATGCTTCCGAAGAGGCTGTTTCTTGGCTCTTTCGTTAGTGACTCAATATTATTAATCATCAGAATTTGCATTGGGCTCTACCTCCCCTCCCAAATAGTACAAGTATATAATTAGGGAGTGAATATTTTGACATATTTCTTTGATACTTCATAATATTCTTTTTTAAAAAAGAATATTAACTTCCCTTCCCTTCCTAAGACGCATCTCGAATGGCGGTGGCAGGCAGGATATTTGCAGGTTTTCTCAACGCTTTTTCATTTTCTAGGAAGAGGAACTAGGAAAGGGACAGGCCTGCATGTAAAAAAAAACCTCTGGATGGGGTACAGCTAGAAACAATTTTATTAAGTGGATTTTTAAAGTGCCAGACTTCATTAAAAAAGACTGTGTGCCCGTCTTGGATTCAGTTGTCTTTCTAAGAGCAACCTCTACCAGGAGCGAAGGGTTACCGGTTTCTTTATTCCCATCCCTTGGGCGAGTCCTGGCTTCTGGATTTGGGGATTAACGGCCAATGCTGCATGGTCTCTCCAGTACCTGGCGCTAGCAGAAGGGGGGGGTCCCTTGTCCTAATTGCTGTGGCTGCCCTTTTTAATACAGTAGGACCCTGGTATCCGCCGGGGATTGGTTCCAGGACTTCCCGTGGATAATGAAAACTGTGGATAAGAGAGAACACCAAAAATCCCCAAAGCTTGTTTTGTGACAGTAACTTGCTTTGCGGGTGCTGGTTTATGATAGTACAGTGGCACCTCAGCTTACGAATTTAATCCATTCCAAATGCATGCTCTTAAGTCGAACTACTCTTAAGTTGGGGTACCTATCTAAAAAATTGAAAAAAATACGTTAAAAAGTAAAAAGAAAAAGAAAAAAATTAAGTCAAGCAGACCATATCTAAGAATTGTAAGGCAGCAGTTAAAACGGCAACAGTTTTCCGCTCTTAAGTCAAATTACTCTTAAGTCGAGCTGCTCTTAAGTCGGGGTACCACTTGTAGTTTGCTTTACAGCTGCTGTTTGTGACAGCAGCTTGCTTTGTGGCTGCTGAATTATTTATCTCTCTCCCCCCCCCCGGCCAACCGTGGATAACTGAATCAGTGGATACGGGGCTCCTACTGTATACAGAAATGACTCAGAAGATTTATAGGGAGGGAGATCCTGCATATCCCAATGAAAGCAGCAAGCTCTTGCCTCTGTGAACGGGATCTTGGCCACTATATATATATATATATCCCCCAAGTCTTGACTAAAGGAATCTTCGAGGTACAAAGGGGTGCTGACCCCTGGCTCCCGCCCTGTTTCTCGAGACAGTGCTTTCCATTCTCGCGGTTGCCTTGGGGCGGGCGGAAGCCCTTTGCACCCGTCCAAAGATCACGCTGAGAAACAACGGTTGCCGGCGACGCCCAACCACATCCGCGCCACGCTGGGCCAATGAAGGACACACATCAACGGCCTCCTTCTCGGAAAGCTTGGAACCATCCCCACGGCAGATTTTGCTCTTGGAAGAAAAGAGTATGTACCACGGCCTTCACAAATGGCTAGATTGAGGGGGGGGGCTGTTAATTGTAATTAGCTGCCCTCGTTCTCCACTTACACGGCAGGCTGTTCTCCCTAGATCAGCAGGGCTGGTTGGTCTCCTTTACGGTGTTGGGAAAGTCAGCAACACTACTTGGCCAAACCATTGCCCCGAGTGCTAGTCTCTGAAGCCATGGAAAACAAACCTGTTCCCTCTTCAATGTGACATCCTTTCAAATATTTAAACATAGCTCTCATATCCCCCCCTCTGCCGTCTTTTAGAGAGGCTAAACATTCCAGCTAAGGCCGACTCGGTCTTTGGTACCAAAACAGGGGTGGATTGTTACCCTGACCCCTAGCAACTAAGGGAAACGAACCCTAAGACTTCCTCCTAAGTGGTGGGCTCCTCGGACGGGCAGGCAGATCCTCAAATGGGAGGCTGCTTGGGTTGAATCGCGGGAATTTAATACCACAAAGAAGGTCTTGCGCGCGGGACAACCGCCGTAAGCCTCTTCTGGCTCCCGAGATGGGAACGGCGGGCGGTGGTCAGCGATAATGCCGCAGGTAAATCAGCTTCTGTGGAGGAAATTTCTCCCGGCACAGCGGGCACTCTGCCTGGGAGGGAGAAGAAAAGGGAAAACGGTTTCAAAACGGTGAGCATCCCTTGAGCGTCTTTGACTGGATGGCCACCCGTCGTGCTGGGAGAGCTTAGTGGTTTAGATCAGAAGTAGAGAGTCTGATTCCCTCACTGGGTCTGCTTGATAGGAGCCGGGCTTGAACCACAGCAGTGGTGGAGAACCTTCGGCCCTCCAGATGTTTTGGACCGCAACTCCCAGAATTCCGAGCCTAGATGGCCAAGGACAAAGGACTGTGGGAGTGGCGGTCCGAAACATCTGCAGTGCCGAAGGTTCACCACCAATGATCTACAGGATCCCTGCCAGTTCTTCAAGTCTATAAATTATTATAGAACGTTGGGGTAGTTCAGGAGCAGAGGCCTCCAGCTGCGCAGCCAAAGTTTAGGAGTTCGATTCTCCCCCCCCCCCCTCGGCCTCCTTGACATGGACTGGATCCACAGGACCCCTTCCAGCTCAGCAATTGTCACATTATTTTCCCATCTGGCTCCCTGAGTCTTTTCGCAGGCTTCAAGCATTCAGCAATGTTGCATACGGCGAATGATAAGTCCTCAGAGCATTTCTTGGTCAGAAAGATCCTGTTGTGATCCAAGGACGAGTAACAGAAATACTACGGGGTTGGACTGGATGGCCCTCGAGGTCTCTTCCAACTCTATGATTCTATGATTCAGTCTATCACATTATAGTCCTCGGGCTGGCTTATACTGCGTGGCTGAAGCAATCCAGACGTTTCTGGATAACAAAGCAATCCGGACTTTTATAGATAATTTTTTTCTGAACCTGTGCCCTGCTCATAACAGATTGCTGCTGAGGTATGGATGGGACACAGACAATTCATAAAATCGAACAGTCAACATTCTACTTAGAGGGTGCTCCAGCCCAATTTTTACAGTCCTCCTGATGCTACAACAGGCATGTCCAAACTTTGGCCCTCCTGATGTTCTGGACCACAACTCCCAGAATTCTAAGCTCAGACTGCCAGTGACAAAGGATTGTGGGAGTGGTGGTCCAAAACATCTGGAGGGCCGAAGTTTGGACATGCCTGTGCTACAAGGAGGACAGGAAAGAAGCCCGGCTTTCGTCCTGGGGAAGAGTTCTGCCTCTCCCACCCCCCTCGCTCACCTTCGTGTTACACCACTCGGTAACGCATTCCCAGCAGAAAAGGTGCCCGCAGGGAGTGGCCGTGGCGTGCCGCCGTTCTTCCAGGCAGAGAGTGCAACGGGAGCTGCGTCTCTGGAGCTTCTCCTCGGGCTGAGCTCTGGAAGTGGGGGGAAGGAGGAACAGTGAGACACAGTCACCTCTTTGCATTATGGAATGCCCTCCCGAGTGAGACCCGCCGGGCTCTGACATTGATGACATTTTGGCACCAGGTAAAAACCTTCCTGCTCTGAGAACTCTCTCCAAGAGCAGGAAATGCAACTGAAGGTGAGATACTAGGTGTGTGTGTGTGTGTGTGTGTGTGTGTGTGAGAGAGAGAGAGAGAGAGAGAGAGAGAGAGAGAGAGAGAGAGAGAG
>JAHTLZ010003423.1:4342460-4360100 GCA_023846285.1 Phrynocephalus versicolor | reverse complement strand
AGAGAGAGAGAGAGAGAGAGAGAGAGAGAGAGAGAGAGAGAGAGAGACTCCCCTCTCAGACATTCAACATCAATTTTTGAACCCGTGCCTACAATTTTGCTTGCCTTGTCCACAAAGAGTCTGTGCAGAACCTGGGAAAGCTAAATTTTCTCCACCAAAACTTGCAACTGGGGTGACTGTCTAGTGGACCAACGGAAGGTCCCATCCAGACTTGCATTTGTGTTGTCTTTTGCAATTGCAAAACCCAGACTTGCATTTGTGTTGTCTTCTTGCAACTGCTCTTCCCTTTTAACCCTCGCAAAAACCAGGGCTTCAACATTGTAATTCCGGGGCAGAGCTGTAACTGCAGTCGTTCACAGCGTGCTTCCTTACAGCCGAGCTGACTGCAATCAAACTGCTGATCGTGGCTGGGTGTGCAACTCATTGCCAGAGCGGACACCCACAGCCCTTCCCCATCCTGATCGATAGGCAGATTTCCTCGCCTCTAGCAGCAGAAACTCTTTCTGCTAAAAACACACAACATCACACCTTGAGCAGGACAAGTTGCGGTGAAGCTTCCACTCTTCCCTTGCCCGTTGTCTCTGCCGGAAGCTGTAGGCCTGGAGACCGACCATCAGGGCCAGATGCAGCAGCGAGATGACGCCGAGGAGTCTGTAATTTGATCGGACGCTCCCATCATCTCCCGGAAGTCCCACATAGCGCAGCTGGGGGAAGAGCAGGAGGAGAACACCTGAAATATTATGCCGCTGATGCCATCTGCAGAAGCTGGAGCAACTCTTAAAGCGGGCTTTGACTCTAGGCAACAACATTCAGCCTCTGTACAGCCAACCGACGTACAAAATGTGAGGATAATTACAGTTCAGAAAAACCAAGTGTGCTTCTCCTATGCTACTTTATTCATTTATTTTATTTTATTCATTTAATACTTATATACCGCCCGTCTTCCAGAGGAACTCCGGGCGGTTTACAGCAATAACTATAACAATAATAAGTAACCAAATAAACAAAGAACAACAATAGTTGAATAAACAAACAACAAGAAGAAAAATCATTATATAAGCGGCATGGTGAAGCCACAATAAAATCACTGAGAAGATGGTGGGACAAGAAGGAAAGAAAAAAGGGATTAACGGTTGCCAAATGCCTTGCAGCAATAACGGAGCCGGGAGCGGGTAGACTGGGCAGGTGGCTGGGTGGTGGTGGACAGAGGCAGGGAGGGCAGGCAGAACATAACACTGCAAGCTGATGACTTCATCTGGTATGGCAGGCATGTCCAAACTTCGGTCCTCCAGATGTTTTTGACCACAACTCCCACAGTCCTTTGTCATTGGCAATCTAAGCTTAGAATTCTGGGAGTTGTGGTCCAAAACATCAGGAGGGCCGATGTTTGGACATGGCTGTGGTATGGGGAAGGGCCAGCTGGCGGGGATGCGTGACAGGCTGAGCCGGAGAGGAGAAGAGGCTGCGGGCCACTCGAAATTTGTACAGGGGCCGCATTTGGCCCCCGGGCCTGACTTTGGACATGCCTGATGTAGGAGATCAAGGCCATTTGACCATTCTCCCCCGGGGTTCCACATGTCACCGAGTGACACCAAATCCTCTCTACTTACATAGGAGATGCTGGTCACCCTCTTTGCCAGGTGGTAGAAGATGCCATTCATATAGAAAACGGCCAAGTGCAGCCGGTGGAGGAGCGGGAGGCTCTGCCTTAAGACGTACAGGGCCGAGCCAAGCGTCTTCTTCTGTGATTCCGTCAGCGTCCTGGTCCACGCCTGCAGCCAGCTGCGCAGCGATGTCCGGCCCCGCGGTCTGCCGAAAGGTCTGCTTTGCCAAGTCCCGGTTCCCTCCGGGTCGGCCTCGAGTTCGCGTTCCAGGTGCGCGAGTCCCTTTTCCAACGCGTACGGCAAAACGGCGTGCAGAGAAATCAGGGCTGCTCGGCGGAGTTTGGAAGGAACTTTTCTCGCTGACGGGTCCACTTGGATAATCCCGACGTATTCTTCCCCAAGAGTTTGATAACCTAAAGAAAGGCACGGCACGGGACAGATGGAACCAGGATGAGCTTCGGAAGTCAGCCAAAAATAAAAAGCAGACAGACGGAAGCTGACATTTACCTGAAAGGGTCGTGAGCGTGAAATAAGCTAGATCTGCGAGCAGCTGAATTTCCTTCTGCCATTCCAGCCACGTTTTAGCACCTAAAGAACCACAGCGAATGGAAGCATTAGAGGAGAGGGAAAGCTAAATGCAGCCTGCCTAGGTGCCCTAAGCACATCTGATCTCGCCTGATTTCGGAAGCTAAGCAGGGTCGGCCCTGGATAGTACTTGGATGGGAGACCACCAGGGAATACCAGGTGCTGTCGGCACCTGGAGTAGGAACTGGCAAGCCACTCCAGTATTCCTGCGAAGAAAAAGCTCCACGGACATGGGGTCACAAAGAGTCGGTCATGACTGTAATGACACAACACACACACAAACCTAAATGCCCCTCCACTGCCTTCAACGTCATCAGTAGGGGTCAGAGAAAAACCTAGCAATAAGGGAAAAAATACTCATTTCGTGAAGAATGAAAGCTGCTTTACTTAGGCAGCACTTCTATAGCTGGGATCTCAGAATACAGTACAAATCCAGGCTATTTCAGATTCTGTTGGACAAATTCTTTATCTTTAATCAAGATTTTTTTCAGATTTTGTTATGTTAGGCCACCCCTTGATGGAGCCAACTTCAAAGCAAAACCTTTATTGGCAAAATAAGACACATATACAGAAAGTACATTCAGCAGAACTTAATTAGGGTTTTCTAAAATAGCAACGTTTGCTTAGATTCTTTGTAGTTTGACTATTTATGCCGCAAAGCATATCATATTCTCCACCTTGTCGTCTGTACTTGATGAAAACGAAAGAACTTAATTATTATAGGAAATATAGTGTAGTGGTACCAGTGGTACCTCGGTTTAGGAATGCTTCGGTAACCCCCCCCCCCCAAAAAAGTATAAGAAAATAAAATATTGGAAATGGGGATGCCTCCTTTTAAGAATTTTTTTCAATGGAATGCCCCAGTTTACATTTTTTCCCCACAAGCCATTAATGCTGTAAGATATCCCTCAATTCCTTGTTCTCAATACTTCAACATGTCTTAATAATTGTACTGGACTGTACATTGTCCCTCTTTACTGTAAGTTGCCTTGGGTCCTTTTTCCAAAGAGAAAGGCGGGGTAAAAAAAACCCTCCCAAAAAAATAATATATTGATATTCGTATATGTCCGAAGAAGTGGACAGGTCCACGAAAACGCTACATTAAAATATGAACGTTATTCTTTTAAGGTGCCACATCTTTTGTGTCTTTTGTTATCTTTTGTTTTGTTTGGTTTTCTTTGATCTTTTCCTGGAATCATCATCATCATCATCATCATCAAATAAATAAATAATACATAAATAAATAAATAAATTTGGGGCGGGGTGAGAGTGGGGCAGAACTCAGCAATGCCAGCTTGGGGCCAAGAAGTTTCCAAAAGAACAGGAAAAAGGGGTGTGGAGGGCAAGGGTGGGGCTGGGATGGGGCAGGAAGGGGCTTATTAATTACTGCCTAATATTAATGCTGCAAGTAAGTAAGATGTCCCTCAATTCCTTGTTGTCAAATCCTTGAACATGTCATGATTGGCCTGGACTGTATATGATCCCCTCATTCCTGTATGCCACCTTGGGGCCCTTTTCCCCAAAGAGAAAGGCGGTGTAAAAAATAAATAAATACTATACTCTAAAATAAATAAAATAAAACATAAATTTTTAATTTTTTTAATTTTAATTTTAGTTTTTAATGTATCGTATTTATTGCATTTACATGTTTTTATTTTTCTAATTTTGTTGTATTTTGATGTTTTAATTGTCCATTTTGATTGTGAGCCGCCCAGAGACCTTTGGGTAGTGGGCGGCATACAAGCTATATAAATCAAATAAAATAAATTTATAAATACATAAATAAATAAAGTTATGTACTGATGCAAAAATAAAATAAAATAAAATATAAAAGGGGGCTCACCGGCGAGGCTCCCCAGAGCCGCCCCGGCCCGGCTCCTCAGCGCCCCCCGGTAGAGCTCGTCCTTCTGGGCGGCTCGAACCAGGCGCGCCGGTCCCGCTTCCAAGCTGGGCGCCATTGAAGCCCTTGGCTTCCGCAGTCTGGCCGGCGCGGGAGGATGACGTCACCGGCGCCCCCTTATTTTTCCAGGAAGGCGCCCACAGAGCTATTCAAAATATTAGAACACGTCCTTCCTGGCTGGACAGCCAAAAAAACGGAGCTGGTTTCCTTCGGGCAACGGAGAGGGAGTGAAGGGAGACCCTTCCTCCGAGAGCTTAAGATTCAGGATCCAGAGTGAAAAGGCCTGCCTCGTAAAGCTTGCCTTCCCCTTGGGGGAGATTTGTATCTTAGACTTGCATTCTCTACGAAAATAATAATGATAATTATCATTAATTATTATGATGATGATTGCTATCAATGGAATAAAGATGAACCATCTAGAATTTTTCGTTCTCCCTTGCAGAGAAGCGATGAGAATAAGAAAATATATTAACTCCTCCAAATTTGTTATCCATACAGACTCGTGTCCCTCTAATTTTTAGTAGGTCTACGTAGGATTGCCTTCCCTGCCTAGCTTCGTTCTGCTGCCTTACCCACAACCCCTCGCGCCGTCCTCCGAGCGGGTCTGACGTTAAAGGGAGGGCGTGTCCAGCCCCTCCCCAGCAACCAGCCGCGGGCTTGGCGCGTAAACTGTCACCATAGCAACGCGGGGAAGACTAGGCTATTCTCAAAGTTCCAATAACGCGTTACTGGGTAGTTCCAGTAGTTGTAGCCGTTCGAAATTCCCGTAATAAAAGTAACAAATAGTTTGCAAAGAATAATTCACAGGTGGTTACTTTTGAAGAGTGAAAACAAAACAAGCAAGCAGAAACAAAAACAAATTTATTATTATTTTGGTCCCTGTTCAATTGCTCCTTGAGGGAATGTTTCCTCAGCCTGAGATTTGTTTATTTAATTTTGTTTCTTTTAGGTCTCTTGTTGGCTTCAGTGTTACCCCCTGAGTTGTTTACATTGAAAAGTAGATACAATAAAACCATTGCCGAAGCCATACTGAAGGAATGACCAAACAATACAATGTAACTCCTCAAAACAAGCTCAGGCTTGTTTCCTAACGTTTCCCAGGAACATTTTTTTAATTTTTTTTCATTAAGTTTTATTTAAAAAGCACAATTCATTAAAAGTCTTCCAACTGCTCTAAATTCATATAAACATTTAAATTATTTCTACGTCCCTTTTTGAGGCAAATCCTTTCTTTTGAAAAAGAAGGTGAAATTTAAAAAAATACCAAAATATGGTTAATGAAAACAAAAAAACCCATAAAAATATAATAATTACAATGTGAACACAATAGACTTTCATCAATTGGAAGCAGCTTGAAGACCTCTGTATGAATAGATAGCCTGAGGTAAATGGAAAAAAAACTATAACTCTTGCGCCAACTAGATTTATTTATTTATTTATTTATTTATTGAAAATATTTTTCCCACCTCTCTCCTCAAGAAGGACACAGTGTCTCCAGTGGCATAGAAAATAGACCAATGTGGTTGCTCTGGGGGCAGTATTTTTATATAAAAATCTATTTATAAATTCACCTAGTTTACCAAATTACTTGTCCCCAAGCCATTTTGGCTTGGAAAGGTAAGCAATTAGCACTTGAATTTCCTGCCAGAAATGTACGAGACCAACTGTACACAATTGTTAGGTGTCGGTGTGAATATGTAAAGGGTGCCTGTTTTTTCCCCCTGAGGGGATAAAAGAACACCCCAAATTTCCAAAATGAACGAAAACAGGCTTTCCAGATCAGAAGGTGCAAAACCCAAATGAGCAAAATCCTTGCAGGAAACTTCGAAATTGGATTATTCTCCAAATTCCAATACCCACAATAGTCAAGAATCCTAATTTAATCTACAATTTGGGGAATATATGAACAGACAGCATAGATAAGCATTTTATTATTTTGCCCCCCCCCTCAAAAAATTTGGGGAAATTTCATTTTAAAACTATTATGGACCTTTTAAATTTCTGATGGGTGAAACAATTGCCATCACATAGGTTTTGTTAATTAACGGCTGTTTTAAATGTGTTTTCTATGTCTCTTTAATTGCATTTTAACTGCATTTTTAAAATTGTACTTTTTGACTGACCATTTTGTAAACTGCTCTGGGTAGTGCGCAGTTTGCAATGAGGGGGCAGTATAGAAATATAAACAAACAAACAAACAAACAAACAGACAGACAGACAGACACAGTCAATTAAAATTATAAAGACATTGAGTGCTATTAGATAACAAAGAGTTAAACAAATTATTATTATTATTATTATTATTATTATTATTATTATTATTATTATTATTATTATTATTTCACTATTGGCTGAAATCCAGGGGTAACTCACATCAAATCCCCAGTGATTCAAAAGGCTCCTTTAGCTGCAGTTTACAGCTGAATTTTGATCATTTATTCATATATGAAATAGAAAAATACTTGAGATTCTTTGGGGGGGGGACACCATACCAAATGCAAATCCTAATATAGGGTAAAATCCTATAGCCTTTTGAATTTTTCTTGAGACTTTGGCAGAGTTCACTTTTGCTTTCTGGCTAAAAATCCGCATCCCTCTGGAACCTTGGTGGAACCTCTTGTCTTCATGCGTGACTGAAGGTGGAACGGCAGAGATGACATGATGATTTCATGTCAGCCTCCTCGTTTTTCAATTCATGGCCCTCCTCACTTGCGTCTTCATCCATGCTTCACTTCTCCCCCTGGGACTTGAATGGTTGTACTCTGCTAGGGTAAGCTACTAAATCAAGCTGCCTGTGATTCATCTGTCTCTCCAGGGAAAGGGTTTAAACAGCCTGTCTGATTTCGTTTTTGATGTCGGTACAACTGTGAGCAATGAGCAGCCCATTAGCTTCCTAAGTGTAAGATGCTTAAAAAAACCATCCCTTTTTCCTGCTCCTGCCATCTGGAGAGGGAGGCAGGAAGAAACCCCATTTAACTTGTTTGCCTTTGAGAGTTGATGAAACTGAATTACTACTTCAACATATGCAATAAACAGATCAGTGAACATTAGATTTCAATGATACTTGAGATACCTCTTAGCTATAGCAACGTGTCTGAGCTGAAAACCTGGAATTTTCAGCTTTTATTGACTCTATAGGAAAGGCAGGGCTATTATGTTGGATTCATCTCCGTCTCTCTTTGGTTCCCAACTTTGGGGGGGGGGGTGTCCCCAGATGTTCTTGGACTAAAACTCCCAGAAGCCTTCACCACTAGCCGGGCTGCCCAGGATTTCTGGGAGTTGCAGTCCAAGGACATCTGGGGACCCAAGGTTGAGGACCATGGGTCCATCTGCAATATGGGCACAGTAAATATTGACAATTATTATGGTAAAACATTGACTTGCCACACAGACTCGTACACATGCATTGGACTGATAATGAGAAATATGGTGCAGAAAAGTATGGTTTCTTAATGATACCTTCTTCACACACAGCCGTGGTCAGACTGTCGAAAAGCTTCCTTTGAGCTCCAGACGTTATAAGATGAAGGTGCTTATATGGACTCTCTTTGACTGTTTCTTGGTGATGTTAGTCCCTTCTGGGAAATTGGTGTGGTATAAAAATGAAATAAATAAATAAATAAATAAATAAATAAATAAATAAATAAATAAATAAATGTTTCTCTGTGTTATCTGAGCCACAGAAATGAATGGTAGAGAGACTCATTTTGTAATACTTGTTTGAAAGCTTTTAATGATGGCTGTTTTTCATCCATGCTGTTTTTCATTCGTCTGCTTAGGCTCCTTTCCAGCTGGCGACAAGGATGGCGGAGTCAACAGCGGAAAGCAAGGACCCACAAAGGTACTTGTGAAAGTTAAAAGACTACGATAATACTGAGGATGAAACATGGATGGTAGTGATGCCGATGCTCCAGTTTCAGTCACACAGATGGAGTGAATCACTTTGCTTACACAAGGGAAGGATGAGACACTTGATTTAATTTGCAGCACCCGTTGTTTAGACTCCATTAACGAACAGCTTTGCTTGTTTTAACTTGTCCCTCACGCTGATGTTCAGTTTCAGCTGTTTGATTTCTTGATGTTTTTCTTTTTTTAAAAAAATCAACTAGTTCAAGTGCCAGAGCAGACGTCTGTGCTGAGGCTAGTCTACCGGCATATTTGTCGCCATATTGACTGTGACCTTAACCTCATTGGACTAGGCGAGATTTCTGCTAGACGTACCTTATACTTTCTCAGTGGTTTTCCCTTTGATGAGATGAGCCACATTCAGAGCAATGGATTGGAGATCTCTTCTGGCCACTTTCTCCTCTTCCTCTTCTAGACCGGACAGTTCTGGGCAGTATAGTCGCTGTATACGGTAGGAGTCATTTAACCAGCTGGGGGTTTAATGGGCTGTGCAAACAACATCAGCACCATTCTGTACTGTACTGAGATCTCTTGCGTTTCTTACACAGACATGTTGGGCGTCAAAAGATTTTTCAGAAACAGAAACGATGTGACTCTAATTGCATATCCTTACACAATGGCATTGCTGTTTTATAGGCATAGCTTTTTTTGTATTGCTCTGATTAGATTTCTTTCTGTTTAATCATTGGCCTTGCTACATGTACTGCATCATGTATTGATTTCAGTTTTTTTTTATGTAGTCTATGTAACAGGAGCTCAGAATTAAAATTAAGTGTTTCATCTCTCCTTATATAAGCCGAGTAGCTCATTCTATCCCGGTGACTGATGTTGATCTATTCTATCAGAATGTTTCAACTCCCTGTCTTGGTTTTGTAAATACACATTTACAGGAGTAAGTGATGGTCACTCCCATTTTCGAGAAGACTGGAGATCTACATATTATATTGGGTATCAACATACAGTGGACCCTCGTATAACAAATGGTTTGTATAACATGAAATTTGTACAGCATAAAAAATTCTGGAGATAGGGAAAATTTGCTTAACAGATCGTCTATGGGGCGAATCCGTACAACATAAAAATTGGCCGCGATTAGGGATTACTCTGTTTTCAATGCATTCCTATAGGAAATTTGTATAAAGGAAATTTGCTTAACATAATTTCATTTGGAATGAATTAATTCCTTTATACAAGGTACCACTGTACTTCAATTTTAAGCCAAAGCCTTAGAAGAACAAAGGGTTTGGAGGCCACAGGATTGAAATCATTGCAAAAGACTCTCCTTCTCTCTCTCTTTCTCCATCCTAATGTCCAGAGGTCACCACACAGTACTTTGAGTTCACCTTATTGAAATCAAGGGACTTATTTTAATCATGACTCATCAGCCCCATTGATTTCAGTAGGTCTGATCATCTAGGCGTGGTTCTCTAAGCAGAAGAAATGTGAGCTTATGTGGTTGGTTGGGAACTACAGAACTAAAATAGCAGCAGGTTTTAAATTTGTCCCTTGTTTTAGAGTCTTCAAAGCACCAGCAACAGTTTGTTCAAATGATTTCTTGCATGCATAACGGATATTGTACATAACGTATATTGTACATTGACCTTTTGAGTCCACTTATTTAATGGACTCAAAAGGTCAAAGCCAGACATTAGAGAAAGCCCATGCCTGGAAGAGGGACATTCTTAACTAAGCAATTGTCTAGTTTCACAGCAGAACCTTTAACTCACCTCCGGGATTATGCAGATCAATAATAGCCTTTGAACTGCTGAGTTCGAAGGGGCGCTATGGTCCATGGAGTCTAGCCTGTCTCAAGGTGGCACAGTGGAGAATCGAACTGCTGACATCTGGCGCTGCAACCAAGACCTAAGCCACAGTTAGATTCCTTAGGATTTCAGCCTGGGGTTTCTTTAAAAAATGATCTCCCAAAAATGGAAACATGGCCCGGTTCATTTCTCTCCGACTGCTGCTTTCAGCCTTAATTACAACAGAGTCTATCGCTAACATCTGTTTTGTGGCCCGAGTTTCTGATAATCCTGGAAAGAGGAAAAAAATCAAGATGTCTTCTTTCAAGATGTCTTCTCCACAAGAACAGTAGGTGGTAGGCTTGATCCAGAGAAGAACCCCAGCTTGTTCACAACTTGTTTCAAGCAGAACTAATGAACCCAGAGGTATTTCTTCAAGTAAACTATTATTTTTCCCCCAAGTTGCTGCTCACTGAAGATGAGAAATCGTGGCCAGCCTAGCACATTAAGGATGAAATCTCCTAACGTTTTTGAGTGGAAATTAATGGTATGTTTAATTTATCTTTGGGAAAAAGGTTAGATTTTTAAAAATCTTTTAAAACTGACTTGAAGTTATGGATTCTCCTTTTCTTTTTCCCGATGGAAAAAGAAAAACACTTTGTAGTGTTTGTAGTGTGAAGGGAAATAGCAAGAAGCATTTAATAGTATACTTTCAGTGGAAGCTGAAACTTGGTAAGAAGGTGTGTGTGTGTGTGTGTGTGTTTGTGTGTTTACTAGGGGACTTATCTAGGGGACTAGTTAAATTTATTTTTCTTATCCTTACAATATCCCTACAATTTCGACTCTTAGCAATTCGCCGATTTTTTAAAATTAGCATGCTTTATTTTTACTGCGTTTGCATTGTTTAAATTATGTTGGTAGCTTGTTTATTCCCCATCCTCCCATGGGTCCAAAACGTTCAAATTAAGAATAAATGCTGTCTATGTTTAACTCCCCCCACCCCCAATTGTCTGCTTAATTTTACAGCTGGGTCCTAGGCGCAATGAGGATGAGATTTCAATCTCAATTAGTCCAGAGCGACTTTAGAGAAATAAAGTGTTGCAGACTGACTTGTGTCTTAGGATATTCCATATAAGTTCTGAACTTAGGAAATGTAAAATTGGGTTGATTCACGGCGAAGAATAAGGAGGCCATTCTAGAGACTGTAGTTCAGACAACTTTCCTGGATTCCTCATTTAGCAGCCCTGAATAAGCATATGTGTGATAAACTTATGTGTTTCTCCCATTGGATTCTCATGCAAAACCAATAAAAACCCAATAAAAATAAAGAAGACAAAAACGTCATGGCACCTTAAAGACTAACTATTATATTGTACTGTGAGCTTTTGTGAAGAAGTCCACTTTCTCAGGCATAAAAATGAACGTTAAGATATAGCAGTCTTTGAGGTACGGCAATGGTTTTTGTCTTCTTTATTATATATTTATTTTTATTTAGGTTTTGCCTGATACACTAGCACAGACTAACACACCTACCTCTTCTAATACTTGACTGTGACCTGTTGTGATCTCAGTTCTGACACGAATGACATAGGTGACAAAGCGAAGAAGTGTCAATTCAAATAGAAGCTGGTTCAAACAGAAGCTGGGCGGATGTAATCTTGGCTTCTTAGAACGGTTGACAAATGAACCCCAGGGGAAGCAGGAAATTCCTTCCTTCAGGGGATCATAACTCATGCAGGCAGTTTGCAATATATTTGGTGCAATTTATCTCTCTTAATTGGAGTCCTCCCCCCCCCCACTTCTGCATGCCCTTTCTCAGGCTGGACCTTCTTCTGTCTTATACAGGAGATGATTTACTGCTGTGGTCTACAAGATGCTTATTCAGGGCACAGCTATAATTGCACAGCCCCCCTTTTTTTGGTAGGGGGACAGAGCAGGGTCCTTAGTGTGAGAAGACTACTGATTAATGAGCCATTTACCCATTGCTGCTTCAAGAAGGGGGGGGGAATCTCACTCATCTTTCTCCTATCAAGTAATGAATCAATCTGTGATTTCAGGAGGCACGTGTTAACAATTTCAGCCAGTGGGCCATTTGTTTAGGCATAAAACTGTATTGTCTTCTCTTTAATAATAAGTACCAAGTGGGTAGATGATTATGTCTGGAATGCAAATTTCAACCACTGGCATAGCAGAGTGGCATAGAAGAGTGGCCATTGTCTTTGGAGGTCCATGAGCAAGCTGAACTGGCCACAGCTGGATTTGCCTGTGCTATTGGATTATTCATGTACTTGTACTTTAAAAAAAAAATACAGTGGATGCTTGTATAACAAACGGTTTGTATAACTTAAAATCTGTACAACATAAAAAATTCCGGAGATAGGGGAAATTTGCTTAATAGAATCGCCTATGGGGTGAATCTGTACAACATAAGAATGGTCACGATTAGGGATTACTCTGTATTCAATGCATTCCTATGGGAAATTTGTATAAAGGAAAATTTGCTTAACAGAATTTCATTTGGAACGAATTAATTCCTTTATACAAGGTACCACTGTAAAAATAAAAAGTGTCCTCCCCAAACCCTTCTCCTACAGAACGTCCCACTCGGTGTCTGTGTACTTTCTCACAATCTTGTGCCTTGCACAAGAATTCCCAGGCCAAATGAAACAGACCCATATTTGTGTCAGCATTTGCGTTCTGCACCAGCAGTACCTAGGTCAGGTGCACTGTGACCCATACTAGGAATTGTACAGATGGAGAGCATTTAAGGCCCAGTGGGGAACTGATCTTCCAACCCCTGGCTTCGTAGTCAGAGACCAAATCTGTGTGAATTCCACCCCCCCAAATGTTTGTTGTCATGCTTCAACAACCCGTAGTAGTTGGTCTATGCCAGCTGGTTACTCAGGGTTGCCGTTGAAAACGTTTGGAGGGCTGCGCCTTCCCCATTTCTGGTCTGTTATTCAAAAGGTGCTGTATTGCACTGAGCAAAAAAAAAAAAAAAAAAAATGAGCATGCCAGCACAAGACAGAATCCCTTCGTGTTACATTCTCCAGAGCTTGCTAATGGTTAACCTGACAGCCGGTGAGTTCCCCTTCTTTCCTTGCCAGTTTGTTGCTGCTTGGCCAATCGGGCATTGAAGTTCATCCCTACGCCGTTTCCTTTCTGTTTCTGACCTGAAGAACAAGTTTCCTTTTGTAAAAAAAAGAAAGAAAGAAAGGGGAGCTGGTGGGGAATAAAAAGAAAAAAAGGAAGGAAGAAAGAAAGAACAAAAGAGCATCAGGTCCACCTAAGACCGGCACCCCCCTCTTTGCTTGCCTTTGGCTTCCTCCCTCTGAACTTGTTACCTTGGAGCTGCTGAGCAGTCGGAACAAGGACTATAAAAAGTGGCTTTGTAATCTCTGAGCCCTCATTATGTAAAATATACATGGGAGGAGCGTGGGATTTGAAAAAGAGAGAGAGAGAGAATATTTCTCTATGGAAGGAACCATGTGTGCATAAGAGCAAAGGAAAGTGGGAGAGGCATTGAAGGAACATTAGCTTTCCAAGGAAAGAGAGTGAAAACTTGAGGTATGGTCTCTGTTATGTTCCCCCCCTCTTCCCCCCCCCCCTTATCCATTTCACAAATTCTTTGGAGTGGTTCTTTTTTCCCTTGTTTCGTTTTTGTTGTTGCTGCTCGTGCTACTTCTGTGCTTTGAAGTGAAATCAAGTTTGGCAACCTTTAACAAGCTCCTACAGGAATAGCCCTGTCGTTTTTTTACGGTTGCAACAGAACTTTTTCCACCTCTCTTGTATGTCTTACCTCTGGATCGAACAAGGAAACAGGACATGAGACATGGTGTCTCACCTGGACGGCTCGTCACCTTGGTATTTGGCACTCGCCGTTTCTTTGCCGGTGGGATGAGGGGGTTAAAATGTCGTTGCTTTGAGTCTTAACTTAGCTTGTAGAGGGAAAGAGAAGTCGGACACTTTGCTTTTTGAGTTTTTTTCACTTCTTTGGCTGGGATGAAGAGATCTGAACATTATAATCTCGCCAGGGAGTCCAGTTGTTAACGAAATTCCTGAGCTGACAATGACCTGTAGCAGTAAAGAAGCTCAGGTAGAAAGGGATAAAAGTTTGCTGGTGTCCCTTTTTTTAACCTGATGGTTTTCCTGTTTGTTACTCTTGGTCTTGAAGCAGTGACAAACAAGGAGTTTCTGAGACAGAGCTGTGCCTTTCTACGGGAGCGTAAACCTTCTGTTTCAATCTGGTAACAGGGAAATGAAAGCTATAAACAGTTCTGTAAACTCAAGCTAGCAATTTGAAACCGTCAGGGAGAGGCCTTGCCAATCCAGAACGTACACTGTGTGTTCAAATCTGTCAAGGTAGGACAGTCTAGCTAGTCTAAACATCCTGAGATCCCAAACCAGCATGGCCACTAGCCATACAAGCTGGGGGATGCTACAGTGTGTAGTTAAAAATGTGACTTCTCACAGCTTTGAGACAGCAGCCGAGACCTAAAACTTATTCATCTGCAATGTATACCAGGGGAAAAGTCTCTTTCAGCATGTGGTTACCTCACAAGGCTCTTGGGAAGATAAACTGGTAGAGGACACTGCGTGCAACACCTCAGTTTCTTGATTGCATCAGTTGATTGTCTTGCTTGAGTGATTGTAAACTACACAATGAGGGAATAGGGAGTTCACAGTTCCAAGTTACAAACATGCCTTCACCAGCCTGCTCTAATCCAATGGTTCCAAACCTTGGGTCTCCAGATGTTCTTGGACTGCAACGCCCATAAATCCGGGCCGGTACAGCTAGTAGTGAAAGGTTCTGGGAGGTTCTCGGAGGTTTAATCTGAAAACATTGGAGGACCCAAGACCGGAGACCGCTATTCTAATCCCATAGGTTATAACTTTTTGTGTCCTCCCATCCACCTAGACACACCTATATCTTCTGGAGCTGCCATCTTCAACCAAGAGTGTGTAGTCATCTGTTGTCTGTGATGGATGAGCGCAATTTTATCATTTGATGTTTTGGCCTCTTATCATACTTAGGACTGAGCATCATTCAAGGGCAGAGCTGGCCTTACTTATTAGGCAACTGGCTGACATGGGGGAGGAGCAATAGTAGTTGCCACCTACTTTGTTATGAAGGTTTGTGTACTGTCTTGGCCATCTGTACATGTGAGGCCTTTCCTTTTTTTAGATGACATATTCAACCTGAAAGGAAATACTTTGGTTAAGGTAGTGGTTCTCAACCTGTGGGGCCTCAGTGGTTCCTGGACTGCAACTCCCAGAAATCCTGGCCAGCTCAGCTAGTGATGAAGACTTCTGGGAATTGCAGTCCAGGAACATCTGGGGACCCACAGGTTGAGAACCACCGGGTTAAGGTTACAGAGTGAAGTCACGTTGACCCTCTAGGACAGTGTTGGCAAGCCTATGGGCACAGGTGCCAAAGGTGGCCCTCGGAGCCCTTTTTGTGGGCACCCGACACCGCCCCTTCACAGCCACCTGTATTCAGGTTAGATGGCTCTATTGGCACTAGTGGGTTTTGAATCACAGTTTGGGCACTCAGTCTCGAAAACGTTCGCCATCACTGCTCTAGGATTTCCACTCTGATTTCTCAGTCTGTTACTTCATGGTCTCACATTCATTTTCCCATTCTGGTCATTGCTAGACCTATCTCTTTGTCAAGGTGCAGTACAGGAGTACGCCCAGCCTCCCTTCCCTTGGGCGTCTTATTTGTCTCGCTTTTGTTATTTGCTTTGCTCTTATCAGTGACTAGGCTTCTCTTACCTAATTGTCTCACTGGAACGGAGAGCAAGCCACCCATACCTTTTTATGGAATAAACGGCCTGCCGTGCACTTGACTTATTTCCTGGTTAGAGTTCTTACTGTGTTTGATAGTAAAGATGCGGGTGGAGACCATGGCTTGCCAAACTAAGAAGCAGAATCATGGCTGCCCTGAAGAAAGGTGGGTGGGGGTGAACTTTCCCTTAGTGAGGATGCCAGAAATTTGGAGGATGTTTTAGTTTAGAAGAGAAAAAGACAAGTACAAGATATCTGTGAAATAAGGTGGGTTGTGAAGGACATTTTTGTGACGCATAGATGTTTGGGTTCAGGAACGCAGACCAAGGGTAGGAGCACAACATACATAAGTAAATACTTGATATAACACACGGTTAAGTTCTGCAATTTCATTGCCACACAGTACAGTTTATTATCTTAAAATGTTGCCTCCAAATCTCTACCCTTCCCCAGCCTATTGTTAGAAATGTGTTTGGAATGAGCGGAAGCATTTCAAATTATCTGATGGAGGTCTCTTTAATGTTGCATTGGTGGCAGAAGAAGCAGAAATAGGAGAATACAGATTTCAAAAACAAATGGAAATAGAAGTTTGGATTCAGGCTGGTCGTGCTTCAAGCAGAGCCCATAATCTGTGAGGCTTAAATTAATCATGACTAATTTAAATGTTGTTGATTTTGTTGGTTCTGGTTCCAGGTCTGACTCTCGGCACTTAACTTCACGTCCTGCTGCAACATAAAGACCAACACATATATTGCAACATAAATTCTTAGTGGAGTCTTAGATGGGGTGGGTGGTGGGTGGATAGGTATGCAGACAGTGGGTTTGAATGGCAGTGGAAATGCAAAAAATAAAATAAAATAAAAAAGAATAAAATAAAAAGAATCAACAGCTAAAACAAAACAAAACAAGTCTTTGACTGCTTCATTAAATCTTAGTATACCCAAAGAAGCAGAGTGATCATTCAGAGGCACAGCAGTTTATGGTCACACCGGTTAATTGATGTCTGTAGTTAGAAACAAAGCTGTTTTGATCCATTTACAAAATGAAGAGGATCAAATACCTAAACAAATCCTACTCCTACATTTTACCTGAGATATTTTTGCTTACAAAAAATACATTAAAATCCAGTTTACTGCCAGCTATAAATAAGGTGGTCCTTGGATTATTGAAAATTTTCATCACACTTTGCGTGAGGGCTCTTTATTGCAGTTCCTTAACAACAACAACAATAACCTTTGAATAGCAGAGTTGGAAGGGAGCGTAATGATAATCAAATCCAGCCCCTCTGAGCCCACTCGTGTTGTCCTGGATTCGTAGGTTGCTTCGACCCCCTTTGCCAGCTGCTGTGTATTTGGTTATTCTATGAAAAACCGTTGAGGTGATTCGAGAGCAAAGAGGGCTTTTGTTCTTTTGGTTAATGATACCCTAAAAGATCATTCCTATCTTGGCTGCTGATCCACAGTTTATCATAAACCTTCCTTACCGCTTGAAGTATGTCTGTCAACTGTCAGAGCAAGGCACTCCACTCTGTCCTATCTCACAGTCTTCTGCACGATGACTTGGAGATCAGTTTTGGGGGCCTCATTTGAGGGTTAGCATTGGCACTGAAGGTTTTTCAAGAACCTAAGTGCCTTGGAAGGACCCATTCTTCATGGGACCTGCTTTCACCCTGCTGATGCGAAAGTTCCAAAGGCTTCCATTACATTCCACCCACCTCCAGTTCTTGGTTCTACCAACTAGCTGTTAATGTTGGCTTGGTCTCCAGTATCCTATAGTCATGGAATCAAAGAATAGTGAAGTTGGAAGGGGATACAAGATCATCAAGTCCAACCCCCCTGCCCTGGAGCAGGGTTGAGCATCTGAAACTACATGTAGACATCCTGGGGCATCCTTTTGTACAGTCTTTTTCCTCCATTCTGAATAGCTGGAGGATCTCTTTCGGCCTTACCTCCTGCAGGAAGAACCTGCAGTTAAAGCAGGCTGGCGTCTTTGGTCTTAACCACTGCCCCCCCCCATGCCCCAGTGCAGCCTTAAAATTTTTCTCTGAAATTTTGTGAAGATTGCCATTTGAACTGAAAGGATTTACCCCAAAACAATGATTTATTGGCTGTAAAAA
>JAHTLZ010003423.1:4327967-4342450 GCA_023846285.1 Phrynocephalus versicolor | reverse complement strand
TATATGTTTATATGTTTATATGTTTATATGTTATATGTGGGGTTAGAGTCTCTCCATCTGCATTTTTGAATGAAGGGAATTGGAAGTAAAACAAAATTTGCAAAGTGAAAATTTGCCACAATTCAAATAATTGTTCGAATTTTCCATCTGAAAATGACTTTGAAGCACACAGGCTAAACAAAATCTACTGCCAGAAATGGTGAGGTTAAATTTGGACTCACCTCTTACATTTGCCCTTCTCTTATCTCTGGGAGTGGTATATATTCAGGTCCCAGACTGCAAGGAGTAGCCAAAGTGAGGATAAATACTCATAAGCCATTTTAAGGAGGTGTCCAGTTAGTTCCCAATAAAATCTGGTGCTGTGCTGAACCATATAATTCAAAGTATGAACTTTATTTGCCAGCTGCTGTGTGTCTTGAATGTAATGTGTGATGAGGCAGTACTATCTTTATCCTTCACACTGAACCTATGCCACGTTAACTGTCCTCTCTCATATACACTAAACAAAACAAAAAAAACTAACAAACACACAAAAAAGCAAACATGCACACACACAAACAAGCATGAGATTGAAACAATGCTGCATTTTGGCTTGTAGTCTAAGAAAGCAATGGCTTCTGTTGGCCAGTTTTTATAGAGCCTTATTCTGGGTGGAGCACAGTCTTCTACATTAAAAAAAAATCAACACATACTGCAGTGAAAAAAAATCCCCAGGGAGAGTGTTGTAAACAGAGGAAGCAGCTTCTACAGAAGCAATGAGCCTGTCAAACTAGAAGCCTCACTTCATTGTCTAACTGGTGGCCTTTGACCCAAGGCTGTGTCGGAGGTTGCAAAGCACTGCCTGCAAGCATTACTTCCAGGATGTGTGTGATTTGTTTTGCTGTAACTTTTTCCGAACTGCCAATGGAAATAAACATAGAAGTACAGTATATTTCTAGGATTCACAGAAATATCTAGTTTTTTTCACCCCCTCACCCATTCCTTAGCGTTTCTGTTGCTTCACCAGCCTGGGTCTACAGCACAGACTTTGTCTCCAAGAGCCTTTGGAATCATGTCACAACTTTTTTTACAACTAAAGGGTAACACCTTGAAGACATAAAAATCATCTCAAATACTATGGATATATTGGCTCCTCTATTTTCCTGCAGTCCATTCAAGATAACTGGTTTTAATTGCCACCTCTCCTGCCCAGTTGAGACAGGAATAGCAGTTGTTTTTGCTTTGACCAAACAAACAAAAATAATGTGGGCTTTGGGAGACATTTGCATGCAGTTTGTGTCACCCGCTGTTCCAAAATAAGACCAATAAAGAATATATAATCAAGGTGCAAAGTTGAATGTTACAATAAGGTCAGAGTCCTTTTGGAACTAAATTATACTGTTTGAGGACAACGGCATCAAGAAGATGGCCCTTATTCAATCTGACATGAACGTATAGGTGGCTGCAGGAATTTTGCATTGAACTCTTGGTTTTTTTGAATGCAAGGGACGCAGGTGGTGCTGTGGGTTAAACCACTGAGCCCCCGCACTTTTCAATTGAAAAGTTGGCCGTTCGATTCCATACAACAGGGTGAGCGCTCATCGCTTGTCCCAGCTCCGGCCAACTTAGCTGTTCGAAAGTACATAAAAATGTGAATAGGTAAATGAAGTGAAGGTGCTGCCGAAAGTGCCATCCCTCAAAGAGTTGAGGGTAGAGATGGGCAAGAAACGAACAATTTTTCATTTCCATTTTCGTTTTTTCATTTCATTACGTAACAAAACGACAAACGAATATTGTCTCTAAAATGAAACGAAACGAACAGAAACACCAGAAATTTTGTCGTCCGTTTCGTTTTTGTTACAGCAATACATTGAACTGCTTTAAATGCTAAAAAAATCACAAAAAATGAAATAAATGGTAACGAAACAGTAACAAAACAAACGAAAACGAAAACAATTTTTTTTTGCAAAAATTCACGAAAAACGGAAACAAACCGAAACGAACCCCCTAAACGACAAACGACAAACGAAACACCATTTTTTTGATTCGTGCCCATCTCTAGTTGAGGGGGATGGCATGTCAAAACAGGGCCTTCTCAGCAGTCACACCCAAACTTTGGAATGCCCTCCCTATAGAGATCTGCCTGGCGCCGATGCTTTTGGCTTTTCGGTGCCAGGCAAAGACCCTCCTCTTCAGCCAACATTGCAGAAATCCAAGTCACAGGATATTTTCCAGGGGATTCTCCACATTTGTCTTGAGCGCTTCCATTGTTGGGACACTCACCATGTGCTGTCTCATGCACTGCTCCTGCTTCTTTACAATCTACCAAGTCCACACCATCTATTTTTAGTTCAAAGGAAAACCACCCAATCCAGAAGGCACTTTGGACAAGTTTCTCTCACCCACATCACACTGCCCTGCTTGCTCTTGGCCTCTGGAAATTACTTTCTGGGGAAATGATTAATAGCAACTGGAAAGGAAGATTTGTAGGAAACTTGTATTGGGCCCCAACTTTCCCTAGGAAAAGCTTTCTCAGTGGGGGCCCCATGCTGGTGTTGGTGCATCAGAATTAAAAAAAGGACACTTGTTTTTTCTAGACATGTTTTTTTAAATAATGTTTGCATAATATAATGTGTTAATTGTCTTTTAGAATTTGGAAATGTTCCCAGAATCCCCTAGGCAGGATGGCTATTGATATGCTGGATGGAGATCCGTGACTTTACAGTGCAAACAAGCAGCTTTTTCCAGCCTTCAGTCAAATAAATAACACGCCGAAGGGTCTATCTACCTAGCTTACTAGCGGGCATGTGTCTGCATAGCCCAAGTTTCATTCCGCTTAGTCAGCCCAGCCAATCGCTGCCAACTAGGCCACGTTAATAACTCCTCCTGGTTCGGGATTGTAATCATTTATTCATCTTGATTGTTTTCATTCTTTCTCTGTTTTTGGCTCCCTTTCCTTGTCAATGAAGAAGCAAGAGGGAGATTTGATTTCCCCCGGCAGTTCAAAGCTAACTAGTTCCATCCTACATGCATGCATACTGCCTATGGAGACCCATCACTGTGTTTATCTGCCCAAACGGTTTGATATGCATTGTGCTTTGTTGTGAAGCAGCTGTATAAAGCATTAAAAAGGCGGCCAGGTGGGCGGTAGAAGAAGAAAATGATGTTGACTCATTAAAAATGAGAGTGCAGGGTCTTTTCATTTTGTAGTAAAAGTCCATCAACTTTAGTTCATGTTGAGGAGGCAGCATCCCTCTGGTGCTTACAGCGGGTAAGAATAACATTTCAAGGAAATGATTCTTCCTACATGGCAGAGGAATTTAATGGACAAGAAGTATTTCCCCAACTATTTGCAGCAACAAAAAGAGTCCTTGTAGTTATTTGGGAAAAAAATGTATCCAGAACAGGTGAATCTACAACAGCTATTGAAAGGGGGGAAAGGGTTAAACTGAAACAGAACAAAACACCCTAAAACAAAACAACAACAACAAAGAGAGAGTCATATTTTTTTACACCGATCTATAGGTAACAAATCCTGCATGTACCAAATAATTGGCATCAACAAGTGCTTGGAATATACCTCTAGTTAAGAGACTGTTCCCCTCTCGTTTGTAGCTTCTTCTGGGGAGGTTCTAGCAATCTGTTTAGATAGTGTGCATTAGAGGTTGTCTGGTTTTTGTCGTCTCCTGTCTGTACTGCGGCCCAAGCTTTTGTCGTCTCCGGTCTGTACTGGGGCAAACATTATCATTGTTGCCCTTTCCAAGCCATTACGAAATGGAACCCTGACTCACTGTGCATGCAAAAGCTGAGTGTGCAACTGTCTGGAATTATCATTGATATCCCAAAAGCCCCTCTCAATAAGAAACACACTTGCTCACAAAATAAGGGCTGAATTATTTAAGGCCCAGCAGGAGCAACAGTGGAGACTGAGAACTTTGATGTGAGAAGGGATCTGTGCCAGGTTTTAGCTTGAGCTTTACAGGAACTATTCAAGAGGTTGAATCTATGGGAATCAGCACCTCGGGCAGCTCCTGTGATGTTCGGACTAACAGCAGGAGTCAGATTGGAGGCTCTAGCCCAGGCATGTCCAAACTTCAGCCCTCCAGATGTTTTGGACTACAACTCCCACAGTCCTTTGCCATTGGCATTCTAAGCTTAGAATTCTGGGAGTTGTGGTCCAAAACATCAGGAGGGCCAAAGTTTGGACATACCTGTCCTAGCCTGTGCTGATGGGCAGCAAGCCATCAAAAACCTCAAAGCTGACCACTGTTGCACTCAGCTCTATCCTCCCCAAGATTGCATCTCATGCCCAAAGAGCTGACTCGTTGGGCTCAAATGACATTATAACAAGGTTATGCATATTATAATCCAGTTTAGTTATTTTTTTTTGTTCTGTCTGGGAATGGCTGTCTTGGAGCATAAGATACAACCACAGCCTCTTCTGTACTTGAGCACTAACTAGTATTACGAGATAATTCCACACATGGCTATTAAATGTGGTGTTGACGTGTGCCAGCTGTAAGAATTGTCCTAGCTGGGTATTTTCCCAAATAATGAGAGTACCTTTACCATGACTGAAGTTAGGCCTGTGCTACTCAGTGTTAGTGGTCTGATACCAGTGGAGTTTGATGCCACCAGTTTTTGGAGGTCAGTGACCCCTGTGCGCCTTTTTGTCCAGGTTCTCAGAAGAGAGGTCCAAGATATTGGCCCCTATCCCTCAAATAGTTTCAGCACTTTGGACAGCACCTGTACAGTTCACATTAAATCCATAGTGGATTCAGCATCCCCACTGCTGTCCCGGTTGCCAACTTCCACAATGTAGTACCCCTTGAGCTGCCATGGTCTCTTCCAGAGAAGAATCCTGGGGTTTGTAGTTCAGTGAGGCAATCCTGCTGTTCTTCAGGTGGGAGTGAAGAATCCCCAATACGTTGTTGTTGTTGTGAGCCTCCGATTTATGGCAATCCTATGAACAAGCCGTTTGCCAAACATCCTGCCCTCAGTACCCCTTCTCAGCTCTTCTAGACTCAAGCTATGGCTTCCTTAGAGAGCCAGTCTATCACATGTTTGATTTTCATTTGCTGTGTTCCACCTTCTGAGCATTAATCCTGCCTTCTCATCATCGGCCCAAAGTTGGACGGCCTCCATATTTTACTGAATGATAAATCCCAAGATTCCTTAAGATGCAGGCATGGCAGTTTAAGTGCTAAAGAATGGCTAGCGTTTTCTCTTACTGAGAACACACACACACACACACACAGCCCTCTTGACAAAGCAGTTGGAAAGCCATTTCCTCACCCCGCTTGATGGACTGATACCCAAAGGTCCTTATATATATAGTTAGCCCAGAGTTATGTTAATCTTTCATGAATATGGACAGCAATTCTATCAGGAAAGAGGAAAAGAATGTACAACGAAGAAGAAAGGTCAGCTAACTGGAATCGGAAACATTTGAGAAAGCCACCTTGTGACCTTTTATTGATTGTTTTTTGGGTTTTGGTTCTGCTGTGTACTTCTTTGCCAACATAGATTGTTTGTGGAATACTGTTGCAAAGTGAAAGGAGTGGTCAACAGCCTCTTGTATGCTCTTTTGTGGTTAATTTACTCTCTGGTTAGAAAGAATGGCTTCCTTTAGAATCCTGCAGCTGGCCCGGTGTTTAAGCAAAGCCCTGTTTTGTTTATGAGTCACTTCATGCCAGCCAATTCATCTTTGTGGTTATAGCTACGAGAAGAGATATGTCATCTGTGAGTGTAGGCTGTGTGTCAACATTAAATGCCCACTTGAAAAATATATCTCTCTGTCTATCTCTCTATCTAGTTAGATCTCTCTCTCTCTCTCTCTCTCTCTCTCTCTCTGTGTGTGTGTGTGTGTGTGTAGTATATATAGTATTCCAGATTCTACCAAAGTTACAATGCAGATCATTGAACAAAATGCACATTAAGAAGTTATAGAACAGGGAAACGATATGATATATGCAAAATGTCTTGCAGAAATGTATATATCAGGCAAATGTGCAGGCAGAAATCTGCACAATTTTCCATAGAGACATTTAAAATAAACTTACCATCTGATATGGAAACAGGATGAAATGAAGAGGAGGCAGATAAAACTGAGAACTGAAATAGATAACCATCTACCCCGAACTCAGGGACTAGACTAATGAACTGGATGATAACCTTTACCTTTTACTTAACATTTTAAGTATGTCATTAATTCTTCTTTAAGGTTTGAATAATTTACTGTTTTAGCCCTTATTATTGTACTTTTAGTGATATGAGCTGCCTTGGGGTCTTTTTTAAAGGAGAAAGATGGGATAAAAATGTTAAATAATTAAATTACCTTAGTAGTAACTCAGCGGCATGATGTACTGCCACTGCAATGTGTAGCCTGCATAATTAAATTGTAAACCACCCAGAGAGTGCTTTAAGTGCTATGAGGAGTTATATGAGCAGCATACTTCTTGCTCAACATAGTCAAATACCATGTCCATCAGTCTGGTTTCAGGCCAAGGGTTGGTAACGAAATGGCATTAGCCCCAGTGTTTGTTGAAGTGAGTCGTTTAAACTCCCAGAAAACAAATACTACGACAAAACAGCAAGTGACAGAGTGATAAAACCTCTTGTTCCCTTTAGACCCCAGACAATGCTATGGCAGTTATTTTTCAGACAAAGTACTTGAGGGAATGTTGGTATAAATGTACTGTATGAAATCTATCTTATTTTTTTCCCTTTTATTCTTCAGGACAAAAAATATTTCCCAGCAAAAAAAGAACAAGAAATAAACTGGAGAATGTGTTGTTTTTAAGCCCTCGCTGAATACAACAATCACGGCGCGAATTGGTTGTTGATTTGGATGGCAATGCCAGTGAGAACTTATTGTGGCTGCCTGGCTTCCCCATCTAACACAGAGATTATGCCACTCAATGGGCCATCATTGGACTCTTGGGATTTCAGAAAGTAGATATTCCAAGGTTTTGTATTTTTCCAAAACTGAGAGAAAAAGAGCACCCTGCCCAGCTTCAAGGAGGTCCATATCTCCATGGTAGAGCTCAGGTTTTCCTTACAGAAGGTCCCAGGTCCAAACTCCTGTTGTTGTTATGTGCTGTCAAGTCACCTCCAACTAATGGTGATCTTTTGACCAAGCAATCTCCAAAATGCCATGTCCTCAACTGCTCTGAGACAGTTAAAGGTTTTGGAGGAGCACACACCGGGGACAGACTACTTTCTCTGCCTTGAAGACTTGGAGAATCTTGAGCATTTCTAATTCACAACTCAACTTCAAAGGACCCATGACCATCACCTGTTTTGCGGGACTCTGCAGCTGCTAGAACCAACATTTTAAATGCTCTGTGTTTTCCAGAGATTCCTCCTGTCGACGGAAGGACATACGTCTCAACGAGACCATCCCATTTCAGCTTGGGAAGGCCTGTGAGCTGACATGGGGCTCCCAGATGATGCTTCATCTGGGAGTGTACAAAGCCAGCATTTCCTTTCTACAAATGTTACTGCAGTCGGTAAGTCAGATCGATCATTGTATTGCGATGCCTATGAGAAGCCATTTGCCTATGATAAAAAACCCAACCACCACCAACCCATAACACACCTCCTACAATTTTGTTCTTCTTGTAAGGTTCTCTTTCTTTTGGTGCTCTTCCTTGGCTGTTGAGGCGTTGGAAATGATGTGGGCCATTATTTGGGGACTAATAATACTCATACTACTTTGTGTGCTTGCAAATATGAGAGATGAGATATGGTTGCAGGGGGCAGTAGCAACAGATCCCACAATCTTCTAAGTGGAATGGAAACCATGGCTTCTGATCTTGCAAGAAAGACTTACAAGGATTCATCTACACCAGTGGTTCTCAACCTGTGGGTCCCCAGATGTTCCTGGACTGCAACTCCCAGAAATCCTGGCCAGCTCCGCTAGTGATGAAGACTTCTGGGAGATGCAGTCCAGAAACACCCGGGAACCCACAGGTTGAGAACCACCACTGATCTACACAGTGTCATTGTCCCTAGTTGTGTTGGTGGTTGTCCTGGTATGTTTGTTGCAGTAGTGAATAAATCCTCAGTACTGGCTTCTACATGTGGAAAAGAAGCTTCCCACACTTGCCTTATGCTCACTGCCTACCTAGGAAGGCGACCCTTCTTATATTCTCTGCTGCAATATTGTCCAGTACTTTGTCTTCACTCGGTCATGACCCAGCAACGTGGACCCTCTGAAATATTGGGCTGAAAATCCTATCAGCCACTCAGCCTATCCCAGAGGGGAGGAATGCTGGGAGTTGTAGTCCCACTGAGTCTGGAGGGCCACACCTTTCCACTCATGTTCTCAGTGGCTGCCGTGTGTTCAGACAAGCTGTTTATAACCTCACAGTGCAGTGCTGCACAGATCTAAAGGAAGCTGCAATGTACACAGCAAGGTTGAGGTTCCACAAAGATAATACCTTTAGTTTCTGCTCCATGTGGAAGTTTCTACGCAGCTGCTTTCTGAGTGTTACAAACTGTCTAACTCATATCTAAAGGGTTCTTCATGCTGGCAGTTTTGGAAACAGAGGTGGTCTCTTGTTTTGTAGCTGATTACCAAGACAGCTGCTTGTTTGGCGGTTGTGAGTATAAGAACAGAGATGCTTAGCAAGAAGTAGCAGTACCTGTCAGCCTTGCTAGAGCTGGCAAGTATGAGCACTGTGGGGAATCTTATTTTAAAATTGGAGGAATGGGGATATTTTTAATGGTGCTTCAGCATGACCTTGATGGAGAAGGAAATGCGAAGGCTATGGTATCTGAGGCAACATAAGGAAGAACTTGTTTGGACAGTTGCAATTGCTAAATGTAAAGGGTGAAGATTGCACACCATCTAGCTATTTCAACACCTCTGGGACAGCACCGTTCTCAGCACGCTAGCTTTGCATGTCTGGGCTTCCTTTGTTTCTACGCAGTCGTTCACGATCATCAGATCATGTTGTCCAACACGACTTAGCGGCGGTGGGCTGGTGCCCGGTGGAATTAGTTAGGCAAAGGACAGGTCCTGTGGGTCCCACTGACCTTTTCCTTCCACCTTGAAATGACATCGCAGTGTCCCTTCTTAACACAAGCTGAAAATATTGTCGCGCTTCTGTGGTCGACTTCCATACTATCATTCACAATGTTTTAGTGGCTGCTGAGAAGAGTGGTCTCTACCAACTCTCTCAGATAACAAAGAGGGGGAAAAGGGACACTCTCAGATTTCCCCTAGCTGCTTAGCACCAATATAGGGGTGGAGGGGATTTAGCTCCAAGAGATTGTAAAGAAGTACTAATCCCGCAGTGCCTCTTCGTTGGCAGTAGGTTGGCTAATGGCTAGCGGTGATGGGAACTCCAAAACATCTCATCAGGCGTTGCATTAAAAGGACTATAGCAGTGTTGGCGAACCTATGGCACGGGGGCCAAAGGTGGCACTCGGAGCCCTTTCTGTGGGCACCCGACATCGCCACTTCACAGCCACCTGTATTCAGGTTAAGTTGCTGTATTGGCACTTTGCAAAATATTAGTGGGTTCTGAATTGCAGTTTGGGCACTCGGTCTCCAAAAGGTGTTGCATCACTGGACTACAGTGAGAAATCTTTTTACGGACGTAAAGGCAGCAAGTACAGAATATTTCAGTGTGGGAGAAGTTCCCACGAACTATGGTTTGAAATTGCCACTTTAATTGTTGTGTGGTAGGTGCTGGAGGATGTGTGTTGGGTTATTGTTATTGTTATTGTGAACGATGCTGGCAGCATGTTTTGGTTTGGTTGCGAAGGCCAGCGATGTTATTGCAGGGAGAAAAATCCTAGGAATTTGTCAACAGTAAACACACTGCAAGTTCTAGACCCTCAAGCTTTTTTAATAGCTGAAACCATCCAGATGGTAGTTTGAATTTTAATGTTCTTTTTCCCCCTCGAGAAGCTTGCCTGTTCTTGAAAGAGTAACTTGCTTAACAAATAATGAGATACATAATAATAAATATACTCATGTATCGAGGGATTCATCATCCAGCTTTCTTTCCTTATTGGAGTTTCGCTGAGATTTCTGTTGCAGCAGAAACACGGAGTGGAATTTTCACATGGCATTTGCTATGTTTGTTTCTAGATCCATGTCGTTCTTGTTTTGGTGTCACATTCCTGTGGGGGAGGCAGAAAATTCTTATGCTGAGCCAACAATAGGTTCTGCATGAACATAAAAGCAAATATGGAATTAGGTCTCTTTAGGGACGGAAGAAAACTTAATTTCAAATCATTCTTTTTTTTTTAAGGACATCCCCAAATTTCTCCATAGAATGGAAAGAGTTTGAACTTTTTTTTTTGAAGATGAAGGATATTCAGGGCTTAACTTTGAAACATGCTAGGATCATTATTTCTTCTGAAATGTTCCATAAAACAGGGATTATCCTGGTAAACAGGAACAATTAATGAAAATACAAGAGAGTCAAGTATTTCTTACAGTGATTTTGTTTTGTTTTGGAGGGCAGCAACTTGTGCAGAACTTATCTCCTCTTGTCTTGAGAGAGCTTTTTTAAAAAATCTTGATTCATTTTAGGGGGGTTTTATGTCATCATCCACTTTGAAACCATACTCTCTCTGTCTCTCTTTCTCTCTTTGTGTGTGTGTATGTATAGGCAAAAAAGGTAAAGTTTTCCCCCACACATACATGCTAGTCGTGTCCGACTCTAGGGGTGGTGCTCATCTCTTTATTCAAGCCAAAGAGCCAGTTTTGTGCAAGTCCGTGGCCATGTGGCCAGCATGGCTGCAAGGAAACACTGTTTTACCTTCCCACTTTTTACGGCATTACCTATTAATCTACTTGCATTTTACATGCTTCCGAACTGCTGGTTTGCTAGGAGCTGGGGTTAACGGCGCGGGAGCTCGCTGCGCAGCGTGGCACCCGGGATTCAAACCGCTGAGCTGCTGACTTTGTAGCTGACAATTTTCAGTGCTCTAGCCCGCGTCTAAAATCCATGTTCCTTCTCATGGATTGGTGCCCCCCTCCACTCCTGGATGTCTGATCAAATAGAGACATATGTTTTGACAGATGAGCAACCCTATATTTGCAAGAAAGAGGACAAACATGGAATTGGGGATCTGTGCTGTTATGAAACATATATTTGGCTCCTGGGCTGCGGCGCAGCCAGACTGTTGGTTGGAGAGAAAGCTCCTTATAGCACGTTACCCCTTGTCCTTCTTCTGGTGTTCCTGCCTCCATGTCTTTCAACTCCAGCAATGCGTCCCTTGAAGTGGTAACCATGGAAACCTGCGGCAAGGGGGATGCTGCAGAGTAGTCCTGCCTCCAAGCCGAAAAGGAAGCGCGTGTAACCTTCAGGGCTGCAAATGTGGAGCTGTTGGGATCAGGTTTCTGGCACTGGGTTCCCATCTCCACCGACTGTCTTTGAGGAATGAGGAAATAGAGCACACTGTTCCTTGGGCAAGAAAACAGGACGGGTTCATGGCAGGAAACGATGTTTGGGGCTGGGGAGGGAAGTCCGTTGAAATTCTACAATGTAGAATTTAGTCCGTGCTACCTCACTGCTGTTGTCGAATTTGAGCTCACTTTACATCTTCGGATGCACTTTCCTCTTGACCTGCCACAAATTCCTTGCACTTTCGCTTGAGGTGCGCCTCCTGTTCTACAGCCGGTTGCTTCTTTCTGGTATCTCTCTGGGCCTTTCTGCTTCTCCTTGATGCTGGGCCTTCCTTACCTACATAGCCTGGTAAGGTGTTTCCCCACCCGCCTATGTCACTAGGATGTGGATGTATCATTCTCAAAGCTTGCAAGAAAGCATGGGCAGATATTTTGACGAACTCCCAGCATCTTCTAGTAGTCAAGCTGACTGAGGATTCAGGGAACTGTTTTTGTCCATGCTCTGGTGAATATGGATGATCATCCATGCACATTAGCAAAACACACACACACACAGTTCTAGGCTGTATCAGCAGAAATGTAGTGCCCAGATCCAGGGACCCATTGGAATACCTCCATCTTCTGCTTTGGCCAGAGTTCATCTGGAATAATGTGCCCAGTTCTCGGCGGCATCAAAGGAAAGTGTGCTGCTTATATACTGCTCCCTAGTGTTTAAGACACTCTCTGGGCAGTTTACAATTCTATCCAGTTACCGGTATGTAGGATACAGATTGTTCCCCTAGTGAGCTGGGTACTCAGTTTACTGATTTACATCCTTGGAAGGATGGAAGGCTGAGTCAACTTTGAGCCAGTAACCTGAATTTGTTGTGGTCGCATACAGGTCATGAGCAGAGCCTTCACTGCAGTACTACAGTTTAACCAGCATCTGCAAATTTCTGCTTGAGATTGAACTGAAAAGAAATAGTTTAAAAAAATAGCTGTTGTGAATTTTTTGGGCCGTTTGGCCGTGTTCTGGAAATGTTTCTTCCTGACGTTTCACCAGGCTCTGTGGCCACTATTTTCGGAGGGAAAGGAATTCAGGGAACGAGGAATTCACTCTGTGCTCTATGGTATAGAATTTAAAAATATATTTTTTTAAAAAAAATAGTTTAAAATGAATATGGAAGAAAACAAAACTGATGGATATGTTTTCTCTGGCTTCAACCAGTGCCTCTTAAGAGAGAATGTTAAATTATAGCACTTATTGAGAGAGAATTTTAAATTATAAGATAATAACATAAGGGCTCTGGTAAGGTTTCTCTCTTTCTCTTTGTGTAGTGTGTGGAAAGAATGTTTTGCTACCTTCAGTAACTATGACCTACACGGTAACCCTCTCATTTCCTTAACATTCCTATGCTTTCTGTATTCAATTTTAGCATTAATTTTTGTTCTTGGATATGTTCTGTTTTATTTTCCAAGTAAAGCTGTCATTTTTTTTTATGGAGCTCAGTAATTTTTTTGCTTCTGAGAGAAGCAAATTTTAGATCAGAGCTATGCATTCAAACTTTTGAATGTTCTCTTCCAGTCACTGTTTCTGTGATGTTACCATGCTTACTTTCATCTCTGGTCATATTCTCTCTTTTTTTTCTGTCTCCCAGATTGAGTTTAGAAGGTTGCAAATTGGGTTTGAAAGGCATAAAAAGATCACAGAAATTTAAAAAGATAGAAATGATAGTTCTTGTACACTCTAATTTGTTCTCCATCAAGCCTGCTTGTCTAGTCAGTGCATGCTTTAAAAGAGCAATTCCAACAGTTTCTATATCGTTGTACAATTATCGTCTTCAGTTTACGATTACTGGCTGTATGGATTTTTGCAATTTGGAAGAAGGAGGACCTTTTAATACAGGTATTTTTCAGTTGCCTGGCTGTGGAGAAGGGAGATGTGTAGGCTATGAGTTATACAAAGAGCCCCCTATAACTGGGTAGCATGAATGAACTTTTGCGGAATGAAGGAATGCAACCTCCTCTCTGTGAATTCCATGAAATGTGGGCCTTTGAGGCCGCTGGGCGACAATGAACCTCTTTCATCAAAGATCTCTTGGTCCTGTGAGTCTGTGATACTGTGTACACCCACGTGGTCTCGGTCCTCTAAGCATCCTCCCCCCAAGAGCATTTTTGGTTTTAAAATGGCGCTTTATACCTGGTGGCCTCAGTGCATTCCATTCAGTGGTGTCCAAACTTCAGCCCTCCAGATGTTTTGGACCACAACTCCCACACTTATTTGTCCTTGGGAATCTAGGCTTGGAATTCTGGGAGTCGTGGTCCAAAACATTTGGAGGGGCCAAAGTTTGGACACCCCTGCATTAAGAGTAATTCCCAAACATAGGAATCTGCCTTAAATCAGACAACTTATTCCTCAGGCGCTGTGTTATCTTTCTGCTGATTGACAGCAGCTTTATAGAGACCTGTCCCAGCGCTGTGCTGTGGATTCATCCATCTGTATGGAAAAGCATCTGCTTTGCTGCTGAGTTCAGTCCTGCCCAGAAGACCCTGGAGCTCCAGATGCCCAAAGCTTTCACAAAATAACCTCTGCTTCCCCCTCCACCCCCTTGGCCTTGGCACTGCAGGGTCCCCATGTATCTCAAGCTTACAAAAGCATTGCTGCTCAGCAGGCAAGCAGTCTTCCATCTTTTCTGCCCAGTCCTGTCCAACATGTCAGGGCAGATGGGTGAAATTGATTTCATTATTCACCTGTCACCTTTTCTCATTCTTTTGGGCTTTGCCAGTTCTGGCACTGACATGTGAAGATCAGGAGGAACAAACAAAGGCAAATAAGACGCTGAGAAAATGCCTGGTAAATGAAACAAAAAAAAAAAAGTCCAAGATTTATTGTCCTGCTAATTATCTGTGATTCATCCCACAGGAAACGGGAGGGTCTACAACACAGCTAGCAGTTGTCTTGATGAAGATGATGATTACTGTTATTATCGCCATTATTGTTATATGCTATAATTTCACAGTGGAAATTGGAGTGGAACGAAGGTTCGTGTGGTTTATTGGCAAAGAAATGGGTTGTTAGCCTCTCATAAATGAAAATCTAGGCCACCTCTCCTGCGGACTTTTTGAATGGCTCTGGATTTCCCTCACTTTGCAA
>JAHTLZ010003423.1:4293249-4317918 GCA_023846285.1 Phrynocephalus versicolor | reverse complement strand
TCTTCTTCTTCTTCTTCTTCTTCTTCTTCTTCTTCTTCTTCTTCTTCATCATCATCATCATCATCATTCAAACATGTAGACAATGTGGACCTTAATTTCTACATGTCAGGAACTGCAACTGAGCTGAGATCTGGTTGGGGAAAGGCTTGTCAAGTATTTACATGTATACATTAGAGTCCAGGCATGTCCAAACTTTGGCCCTCCAGATGTTTTGGGCCACAACTCCCACAGTCCTTTGCCATTGGAAATATAGGCTTGGAATTCTGGGAGTTGTGGTCCAAAACATCAGGAGGGGCTGAAGTTTGGACATGCCTGCATTAGACAATACTCTTTGGTGGAGAGAACTCAGCTGATCAAAACTGAATGAACACACATGATTTAGCAGAATCATCTCCCCCCCATCCCCATAAGCACCTGCTCTTTAAAAATACCTTTCTTTCCCCTTAAAAATAAATTAAGTAAAAGCTAAGAAACAAAACATTGCTATAATCATAGTTGATTCTTTAAGGAAAACCTAAATTTTGAACTACGAGCGGGGCCGGCTTTTGACGACAGTTCCAAGGAGTGGTTCGACATTGCCCACCCATCCCGCATGCAGAAGCCCGTTGAACAGGCAGACAATTTCAACCACAGTGAGAGGAAAGTATCCTCTGAGAGCTAGAGGCCAACTTGAGTAGTAGAAGGCAGGCAGGCAGGCAGGCTGGCTGGCAAGCATACATACATAATTCAGTCTTCCTTTGCTGGTGTTCATGCAATCTCCTTACTGCCAACTAAAAAAAAATGCTGTAGTGCAGTCCAGAGACTGGGAAAAGTACACAACTCACTTTTCTCCTCTAGATATCTTGGAGTATGTATAGTCTGCAGGTTGTTGAGTGTTTTCGGATCGCTGAGTCAGAGGGTGAAAGCTGAAGTTTCGGAGAACTGACGTGCTTTTCTAGGCAGTGAGGGGGGAAAAATCTTGTCCTGAACAAGAGGACCAGGTTTGAGTTTTGGTGCATGTATGGAAAGGTTTTAAAGTCCGGACTGTTTCACCTAGGGATCGCTGTCTTGGCATCAAAGCATTTTAATACGTCAGTCTTGTGGAGCGTTGTGCATGCACAAAAGGCAAGAACAAAATAGAAGGGAGAGGGAAAGAGCTACAAGGCTGTCCCATTTAGGACAAGACAAGGGGGTGAAGCTTCAGCACTGTGTCTTGAGACCCTTCTTGTCATGCAGACCCTGGGGAGGCTTCCTCAAGGGCCAGCCCTAGAGAGGAGTCTGGGAAAGCTTCCTGTGGGCACTCTTTGTCAGGTTGTGTTGTGTCGGGTGTGACTCCTCTCAGGAGCAGTGGCAGCTGAGTGTCTTTTGCTGCAGCTACTCCCAGCATGGAGAGGACCTGTGTTAAAGGTGGGAATACAGTTTTAAAATGATGTTTGCTTTAATGCAGAATCGTACAGAATTCAAAACCATTCTTCTCATATTTAAATGCCCAGGGCCCTCCACCTGGATGCACTGTTTTCAGTTCCACCCAAGTTTTTTTTAAATGCAAATTTATCCCCCACCCACTTCCATTCTGAATGGGAAAAAATTGGAAGAATTTTGGAAGACTTTTAACAAAATGCAACACAAACAAAATTGTTCTATGTCCCTGGTTGCGGGCCTTCTGGGGAACCATCAGAGTGCCCATCCCCGCTGTGCTGTATCTGTGTAACTCAGAGGCCCTAGATCAGCCATGTCCAAACTTCAGCCCTCCTGATATTTTGGATCACACCTCCCAGAATTCCAAGCCTGTGTTTCCAATGGCAAAGGACTGTGGGAATTGCTGTCCAAAGCATCTGGAGAGCCAAAGTTTGGACATGCAACAGGCCGTTACAGCATTTCTGTGTGATAGGAAAAAGGTTGAGTTTAAATAAGACAACAACAAACCAAGGCACTGTTTTTAGGAGAGTGTCTTTCTAGCCACACTCCAGTGGGTTGTGCTTAATTGAATGTGTTCTCGCTCTCCTGCTCTTCACCGCCTCTCCCCAGAGCTAACTGGCCAAGGCAGGACAATCTGTTTCTATTGACCCATTTTCCCCCTCTGCCTCCCATAGAGACAGACGCAGACACACCAAACACACTCTTCTCCGTCAAACTGCAAAGCTGAGAAGCGATGCCAAGGAACACAAGGTGGATTTGTTTTTGTTTTGCTTTCAAAAAACAAACAAACGCGAAAGGTAGAGTCTTTGTTTCCAAAGGGAGAAAATATATTCCATTTCGGAAAACTTCTGAAGGACTCCAGTCCATGCACAGTAGGCTTAAAACCCCAGTGTAAATTCATCTTAAAATTCTTACCGCTAGTGGCCGAAGCTTAAGGGAAGAATTTCATCCTTTGAGAACAAGGCAAAAAAAAAAAATCTGCATGGAAGTGGGAAGCCAATGCATGATAGCTATCATTAGGAAGATGGTGTGACCATCAAGGGAATCTAGAGGGCCAGTTTGGGACCCAAAGAATCAGGATTTGGCCCCAACCTAAAATTCCCCACAGTTGCTTTCAGCATATCCTGTTGAATACTCTTACTGGGTTTTGATTGAGGGAAAGGGATTTAAAAACAAACAAACAGGTGTCAGAAGAACGGACAATGTCATATTATTTCCTCTTTGCTGACTCTTGAAGGAGGGTGGAGCCTTCAGATTGACTGAAGGGATGGTTTTAACAATCATGGAGATGTTCTTTGAGAGTTTGTCTGAGCAATCTAATAGCTTTGCCCCACACTGTAAGAAGAACATGAGAAGAGCCACACTCGATCAGGCTGAAAGCTGCTAGCCATGATGCCACTAGGAGCCACATTTTCTGCCTCAGAACCTCTTGAGAGCTACCACAGCCCAGAAGTGACTAAAAACAAACCAAAACAAACCCCCCCCCCAAAAAAATTCCACCTGAAACTGAGCAGATTTCTACTTGCTGTTTTGATTTGTGCTGTTTTCAGAACTCTGTGGAGGCGGTGCCTCCCCTGCTCCACCACCTACCACTTACATAAGTACCAAACATGCCACTTCTGGAGGTATCCTGGGAAGAGGGGCACTTCCTCTTATGTTTCCAAAATCTGTCTTCCTCCAGTGGAGCCTGGATGGACTTTGCAGGACATGGAAGGTTTTCGATGCCGTGGACGTGGGTAGCCTGCCAAACACAAAGGGTCTCCAGGCTCTACTTTGGCCACTTTTGGCTTAAACGGTCTATTCTTCTGTTGACCCAGCCGTCAACTATTCCCCTGTGGGTTGATTGCAAAGAGAACGTGGCTGAAGAAATGTGCCAAGACTGCTTCCAGGTCCTTGGGTTTGAAGAGTCTTTGGGAGACCCATCCTAAGGATTGTTGTCTGCTCTCAAACCGGGTGGCCATTTGAAAAGAACAATGACAACAGCAAAAATCACACAAGAGATGAAACTGTTTTGGATACCACATACTAATTCAGACGGAGAGAGTTGGAATCAGGAATTACTTTTGCAACTGAAACAGCACTTAGAGTTTGTCTCGCCCACCTGGAGAAGAAGATGCTGTTCGTTGTGGATGGTAGCCAAGCTCAAGGATCTCTGAACCTTCTTTATTTGGGTTCTTTCACTGGCAAAAAAAACCTGGGGTGGCATGATTCTTCCAAGAGAAGTTCCCTCCAGAAAGATGATTGCTCCCTGACAGATTTTTATATCAAGCGCTGCCCTCCATAAAGGAAGGCACACAGCGATGCTAGCGTCCCACAACAATGCCAAACTGGGAGAAACCGGCAGAGTTTAGTCTGAGGGCATGGGTTAGGATTCAGCCTTTCCTGGTGAAGGGTTAAAAGCAAGACCCGGCTTGTCAAGGAAGCCGGGCACCCCTCTTGCACAGCTATCACACAATCCACTTGTGGGCTGTTATTATTTTATAAAGCCTCCTGCTTAGAAGGTGTTAATCACCCCGGACGCGGGGGGGGGGAAGAGATTGCAACCAAACCAAAAATCCTGCACTGTCTTATTTTCTGAGAACCCCCTCCATTTGCCTCCCCCCTCCATCTCCAGCCCTAGCTTTGTGCAGCGCAGAGGCAAGAACGAGAGAGAGAGAGAGAGAGAGAGAGAGAGAGAGAGAGAGAGAGAGGAGAGAAAGTGCTACTGACAGTGACTCCTCAGTGGCTGAGCTAATAAATGGGATGAAATTTAAACTACCATCTCATACAGAGCTGAGCTCCAGCAAGAGAAAGCGAGCGAGGAAGTGAAAGATAATGCAGGGATATATTTCCATTCTCATCTAAGCAGCTGAACAACAACAAAAAGTCATATCTTTAAGAAGACAATGGATTTAGGAAACCTACCGCAGAAGCACAGTAGGTGGACTTTATCTTTCTTACCGGAGATTTCTGAAAAACATTTAATCTATTTCTCTCTCTCTCTTTCTCTCTCCATTCGGAAGGATGAAAGTAAACTAGGGCAGACTTATTCTCTCCTGGTTTGGCTGCAGTTGGTAGCAACAGTTATATATTCCATTTTTGGTTTAAAGTAAGCGTGTCTTCATTGCTGTGTCTGTGCTGTTCAGTACTTTGTGTCCTTAACCCATGAGCTGGTTTGCCTGGAGGAAAGAATTATATCAGAAATGGATTGTATTACCTTAGCTGATTACTCTCATAAGAGGCAGTTCTCTCCTTGATTGTTTTGATGAATTGTCTCCAGATTAAAATAATAATAATAATTCTATAACACCAGCAGGAAGGAGAAAATAAAGTCAGCTTGAAATCCAAAGGAAAATAAAATTAGCACTTTGTAACAAAGGGGACCTAGACAGGTTGTTCTGGTTTGAAGCAGCTCTAGAGCAGTCCTAGCTGGCTGGGTAGCTCAGTGGTTTAGGTCTCTGGCTGCCAAGCCAGAGTTTAGTTCGATTCCCCTGTGTGCCTCCTGGAAGATGAGTCAGTCCGAGTGGCTTTGAGCAAGCTGCACCGTCCCAGGGCACCCCTGGAAGAAGGGAAGGGGGAAAAAAGTCTGTCTGTTCTCTTCCTGGAAAACCTTGAAAAGGGTTGCCATAAATCAGAACTGAATTGATGGCACATGATGATGGTGATCGGAGCATCCCTAGATGCTATTAATGTCGCATCTTCGCAGCATATCCTGTGAACTTTACCTAGAGGAGAAGTAACACTGAGGTTGTGAAGAAGAGCAGTGCTCAACGGTGGAGTGTAAAGTATCACACCATCTATGCGATATGCTTCTTTTTGTGCGTTGGGGTAGACAGTTGCCTTTGGGAGACTTGATCTCTCATGCGTTTTGCCAGGACTTTGTTCATACAGGTCAGGATGATTCTTTGTGATGGTTTGAATTGTGTGATTCTTCACAGTAAGTTACTGTAAAAAACCTGACTGAGATAAATAGTGAGTAGTAGATAAATGTCTCGATCAGTTTTCTTCTCCATTGAGAGGGAGAGAAGAGACACACACAGAGAGAATGAGCTTGTATGAGACATACAGAGAGGGTAAAAAAGGAAGAGAAAAAGCATGTTCTGTGTGGTGTACACACACCACCTATCCATCACACAACCTGCGAATGTTGTCAGGGATACATTTTTGCAAAAAAAAAAAAAAAAATTGGAGGCAGCTTTTAAAGGCATCAGACATGATACAAGTAGTGATAATTAGCACCAGGAATGACTGACAGGCAAAACTGTAGCTGCGATAAAGACAGAACACCTCAGGGGTGGGAGAAGCAGAGAGACTGCATACAGGCAAGCCCGGTGGCGTGGTTTTGGCAGGGTAGTGCCTACGATCCCCACAGGGTGCATCTGCAGTGAGGCACCAGAGAACAGTTCGTAAGTAGGGTTGTGTTTCTTGTGGTTGGGTATGTGAGTGTACAGGAGACTCCCAATATGACAATTATCCCCATAAATACACACAGTTTAATTTTCCACTGACGTTTTGGCAAAAGTGACACTCAGAGCCAACCTGGAGGTTCTCCTCCAGGGAAGGTGAGGAACATTTAAAGAATTTTGGTAAGAGCAGTGGAAAAATATTGAGGGAGAGTGGGTGGGCAGGGAAAGAACAGAACACCACTGATTCAAACTCATTTCTCTAGTTGGTTGAGGAAGTCAACCTGTGTCTGCCCTGTACCACTTCAGAGTGTGGGAACATCCTCCCTCCCTGGATGGCTGTATGGCTGTCAGGATGGAAGTAGAGTTACAGCTCCATTCCCAGACAACCTCGGATAAGCAAGTGTGGGTCTTTTCAGTTGTTGCATTGCACTTCACCGCATGGCAAAGGGTTGTCGCTGCAAAGATGTATCTCAGAGTGGAGGCTTCGGTTGGCTTTGTCCCCCTTCTCTTGTGCTGCCTGTTGGAAGCAGGAAAGAACTGTTCAGGGTCCCAATCCTGTCACCTAAGATGAAATCCAGTTGCCTGCTTCCTAAGTTGGAATGCCTAACTCAGTCAAACTCATTGAATCAAGTGCTGGATGGTCAGTCAAGAACTGTGGAAATCCTAACTGGTCTTCTCCTCTCCGAATTATGGCTTAGGCTTAGGCCTGCATGTATTACTGTTCTCAGGGGAACAACTGTAGCATAAATTGATGACCCCACCTGCCCCCAGTGCAGAGCACCCCATACAACTTCCCAGTTCACTGAGGCATGCATTTACTTAAATCTGAACCTGTGCACCAACAACAGAAGTCAGGAATAAAGCAGAGCTGCAATGCACAGCCAAAAGGACTCACTCTCTGGTGAAATGTAAACTGTTCTCTGCACTTTGTGTCCAGTTTAGGCACACCTCTCCCCCACTCCACAGATTAATAGATCAGACAAGTGGCTTTTAAAATGCTCAAATGCACACACTCCTTTTTGGTTTTAAATGCTAATGACAAAGGAGAATTCAAGATCCTATCTATCTATCTATCTATCTATCTATCTATCTATCTATCTATCTAATCTACAGAGCAAAAGTAGTCGAATAATCAAACAGAAATGAAACCTGTTTTATGGTTAAGAACTTGATGCACTACTCAGAATGTCTCAGGACCATCGGTTGTACTATGATGAATAATCACATAGGGAGTAGATACTTCCATCATTTTTGGTGGTGGTGTGTGTGTGTCTGCTTTTTGGTTACTACAGGCATGGCTCAATGAGTAGATTCAATGTATATGAGACAAGGAGATGTGTTGGTTTCTTTTTTTCCTATAAGGATTTTTGTGAGAACACAACAGGGACCCGCACTGCACCAGACATCCTTGTTCTGCTCATAAATAAGCAAGCCACGTCTGAGTATTTTATAGTGAAATTAAAAACCTTGGTGTTTTGCTATACATCTGATATGACTTGTGAGGACACAATAGTTAGGATCCATATGCACTCAAGCAAGGTGCTGTAGAATGTCCTATATTCTTCTGAAATGGTGTCCACCCACTCCTACCCCCTCCATAATTTTAAAGTGTTCTGCTTAGAGCCTCGTGGCGCAGTAGTTAAATGCCTGTACTGCAGGTAAAACTGTGCTCACGACCTGGGTTCAATCCCTGGTAGCAGGCTCAAGGTTCACTCAGCCTTCCATCCTTCTGAGGTCAGTAAAATGAGTACCCAGCTTGCTGGGGGGGGGGAATGTGTAGCCTGCACACTGTAATTTAAAAATTGTAAACCGCCCAGAGACTACTTGTAGTGGTATGGGGCAGTATATAAGCAGAACACTTTGCTTTGCTTTTAATTTTTAGATGATAAATTGCTTCCCCAGGCTTCTGTCAATATTTCAGGAAAAAAAAAATCTTTGGGTTTGAGTAGTTGGGGTCAACACGGAGTGGGTCCTAAGGGCTGTACTTATTTCACCCCATTCTCTTTAAGGGAATGCAGACAAGCATGTAAACAGTAGAGATAAGCCAACAAAAGCTTCTGGTCATCTTCTCCATATCACTGTGTTTGCAGCAGTGCTGCCTAGGCATCTTTGATGGCTCTTAAAAAAAGGTTGATGTGCTAATCTTCTTCCACATATGAACAGACTAATGGCTGCATTTGAAGCTTCATTTAGCAATAAGAGGGGAGAAGAGAAAGAGGATGATGAGAAAAAGAAATCCATGAGGTTAATTTGGCCCTAGGATTTTGTCCCTGGATGTTTTTAAACCCTGATTTTGAGCACACCAGTGTCTCAGTAGTCATTTGAGGACAGAAATGCTTCTCCAGACAATGCATGATTCATGTAAAGATGGGGAGGAGATGATGATTGCTGGCTGTCTTATCAGACTGAGCGATTGCCCTCGTAAAATGCCCACTAACTAGAGATTTGTGGGTGGTGTATAGTCTATTAAAATATGAAGTACAACTGTAGTACAATAAAACAATGATTAAGGCAGAAGAATGTGAAACCAAGATAAGACCTAACAGAGCCCCATAGTGCAGTGCTTAAATGCCTGTCCTGCAGGTGAAACTGTGCTCACGACCTGGGGTTCAATCCCAGGTAGCAGGCTCATGGTTGACTCAGCCTTCCATCCTTCCGAGGTCAGTAAAATGAGTATCGAGTTTGCTGGGGGGGGGGTAATGTGTAGCCTGCATTACTGTAATTAAACTCTAAACCACCCAGAGCCTACTTGAAATGCTTATGGGTGCTATATAAGCAGAATGCTTTGCTTTTGAAAGCTAAGTGTTACAATAGAAAGTACTAATATTATCCTTAAACTACCCAGGAAAACAATGAAATCTTCACCGGATGCTCCAAAATAGTATAATTTGAGTACCAGACAAATCTTCCGGGGGGGGCATTCCACAGGTGGGTGCCATCACTCGAAAATCTTTCACTTCTAATTGCCAAACCTATATGGATTTATCTGACCTTCTAAGCACCATTCAGAGGTAGCTTGCAATGACAACAACCCCACATTTCCTGCACCTGGTCAGAATCCTGACCCGTGACTCTTGATTTTGGAGCTCCGGTGAATTCACTTTGGATTGGGGCATAGACTTGACTGAATTTCTCTGGAATGGGAGCAGAGCCTGATTCACCAAACAGATTCAGCACCCTGGATAGCTCCATAGACAGCAGGCTTCAAGCCAGGCTCACAACAATTACTGCCCTGTGAATTCCGGGTCATCTCAGCCTCTCTTGTGATTAAACCCTTGCTGTAGGTAAAGAAGTTTGACATGCAAAACAGGACTTAGCCTCTTGGGGAGTGACTACTATCTAGGACAACCTAAGAACCACAACAGATCTTTCTGGCTTCTGGTGTTGAAATGGGCCACACAGTCCTCTCACCCGGTCAGACTATTACTGGTCATTTATGTGAACCACTTAACAGAACAATGCACAATATGATTTACACTCCATAAGAAGACCAGTCCTAGCTGGATCCTGGCTAACCAAACAATCCCATACCCATTTGGTATCAGCTGGGCAATCCATAAAGTTGGACAGAACTGTTGCTCATCTTTTCCTACCCCAGTGGTATTCAGTGGCTAAATTTGCTTTGCTGTGTTCGGGTGAAGCCGCAGAGTCACCAAAGTCCTGCAGTGAACCTCTTCTCTGTGCTGTTGCCATTTGGCTTTCTTGAAAGCCTAAAACACATGCTAAATTATTCCGTACTGCAAACGAGTGATGCTATTATGATACATTGTTTTAAATAATGGTGAAGATTGCTTTGCGCCTCCTTTTCCCTTTGCACCCCCACCCTTCCAAATTAACTGCTTTCTGGGCAGGTGTAACGTGTCTGTAAAAGGAACATTCACCTCTGCTTTAATCCATGAACCTTTCACACACACATTCACATGCACGCACACATGATTAAGAGATGCTTGCTAGCTGCTACCCTTTTAATTTTAGACAAGCGAGTGAGAGAGAGAGAGAGCTGCTTTTTTTGCAGTTGTTCAAATTACATAATACACAGTGACGCTAAATATAACCTGCAGCAACTGTGGCATGTGCGTGCACGCTCGTGCACACACACACACACACACACACACACACACACACACACACACACACACACACACACACACACACATCTCTACAACTCCCAAGTGCTGTTTTTCTTCCTATGCAAAGCCTTCCGTGTGTGAGAGTATGTGTTTTCTGACATACTGATGGAAGTTAAAGGCTCAACATCCTTACAGTAAAAGGTCCAAAATTATTACAATCATCTAGAGATAAAGCTCATGATCCCTGGGGAAGAAGCAAAGCAAAGCTCCGTTCCTTCTCATTTCTAATTTGGCTTGACAGTTGTGCACAGAAAGCTCTTTTCTTCACAAAACACATACATATATGTGTGTGTGAAGACACACACACACACAAATGAAGCAATGATTGAGACTGTGTTAGGCATTCCTAATAAAAGTAGCACAAGGCAGACAGAAAGCAATCAATCCTGTCCTAATTTTCTGGTGAAGAAAGTTGTCTCGCCTGCTCAACCTTGCAAAAATAAAACAAGACATTTGTTGTCAACATGGCAGAGGGTTTGAACAACTGTTTTCATACTCTTTTTAGGGTTGTATATGTCATAAGAAAGAAAAAGATCATCCCCAATAGAAGCTTTATCTTTACAAAGATAATACCTTTTTAGTAAACGGTTTTATTTTGTATAGGACCTCTTGCCTTCCCAGAGTTGATTGGTTTGGATGCATGCTTCGCATGAAAAAAAGGTCCCAGATCCAGTTTCTAGCAGCTTCAGGTGATAGAGCTGTGAAAGTGCCCTGCTTGAAGCTTGGAGACTTGCTGTGAAGCCAGCTGTGCTAAACAGACCAACAAACTCGCCCGGTATAAGGAGGTTTCTAGTATCTGGATTATCTGATGCATACAAATTTATAAGTGATGTGAATGAGTTACATGAAACCAAGAGGGTTTGAGCAAGCTACTAAAGGGAGGAGTTGAGGGTGTAGCCAGGCCTCGCAATGGTTATGCCCCCAAAGCAGACATTGTTAATGGAAAAAAAGAGTATACAAAACCACACTGCTTTTAATTGCAGAAATCTTTTGAATTTGCACATCCTGTACTGGAAAGCCAAAGCAAGTTGGGGGAGAATAAGGCAGGTCGTTATCTGATTTAAAGGGGAAAGTGAAAGCAAGCAGCAGTAATGAAGGGGAAAGAAGCATGGCATTTTTCTTTCACAGATAAAGACTGAATATTTTATTAAATGAGACAATTGGATGGTTTAACTATCTTTGTCCTGTTTAATTTTTCATCCCTGTACCTATGCTCATCCATGCTTGTGCTACCACCTACTGCTTGTTCACGTCTCCAGTTGAGTTAATGACCAGAGGTTTTACATTTTGTATTTAAACCCCCTCTGATTCCATTGACTGTGCCTCTGCACTCAAGGGTGCCTATAACAAGAGAAGCAACACTCCATGCCTTTAGTGAAACGGTGCTGCATTCTGTCAAAGCTTGTGCCAAACAAACCTTGCTTGTCTTTTAGGTGATAAAAGAATCTTTGTTTTAGATTCCAAACCACCACCACCACCACCACCCCCTTTTTTGCTGCTGCTACAGACAAGCACAGCTACCTCTCTGGTGACACTCAAAGGTGTTCTTTTGTTTAAGAAATTTAAGCAAGTGCTAATTAAACGTGGGAGGCTTCTTTCCCTCTTAAATTATCCTCCTATAGTTTTGCTTCCTAGTGTGAGTCCTTTCAATACCTGCAGTCCAAAAAGTATGATCCCACAAGCTCTGGTCTACAGTTAAAAGAATAAGGCTTGGTCCTAATGGCCAGGTCTAATTGTGATGTTTGGCTTATCACCATATTCGTGTTGGGTGAACCTTATCTTCTCAGCTTCTTTCTTCTGATGTCCAATGAACCTATTTCTTTTACCATCGTCCTTCTTATATGGGTCTTAAATAGTTCCTTACGTACTTTATGTTGTGAGAAATCAATAGCAGAACGTTTAGGGGAAATCATGTTTCCAACGGGAAAGTACCAGAGTCAAGAGTTGTTGATGAACTTGCCGGAGGAAAAATAAAGGATTTAGGCCTTGGCAGATTAACAGGAGAATAGATTTGTGTGGGAAGAAGGATACAGAAAATGATTAGTTAAGGTCAGTTTGAGTCTGCCTGAAGGAATCCTTTGAAGCGAACTGAGTTTAGACACCTCTCCTGAGGCCAGCATTCCATCAAATTCTAGCCCACATTTAGAGGAACATGGCTTGGTCTATTTTCCTATTTAATCTGTATGAGCTCCTCAGGCTTTTTCTTTCACAAAAGATCTTGGCTGTGGAATCTAAATGTTTATTATTGGAGGCCATTTAGGTGGTGATGATATAAGGCTTGGGTGAACCTGTTTCATAGCTAAGCTGCATGGGCAACCTGTTTCCACGGGGTACATGGAGAGAGAGGGAGAGAGAGAGAGACAGAGAGAGACCCTATTAGCATGGCCCATTAATATGGCCCCATAGAAGCCATATTGCAGTGATGAGTGCATCTAACTAAGCCTTAAAAGAGAGATTTCCACCTTCTGTGTGGGTTGTGTGGTGGTAGGTGGGTGGGAACACTGCCTGGAAGCACATTTTGGTTCCTCTTGCATAAACAATAGCATTGACAATTGTGCATTATAAGTCACATTTCAGTTAGCTGAGCGTAATGAGTAACATGAAGTTTCACAACATGTTACTGTCACACAATATAATGAATTGTTCATGCGATCCAAAAAAATGATACTGATAACTATATCCTGGTTGCTGAGAAGTTAGGAGTAATGCAACAAGTTCCTTTCAAAATATAACATTCTGAGCTCTGGAGGGAATACACGACAGTTGGGATGCTACCAAGTAGGGTGGGGCATACTGCTGTCTATCGAAGACTTATGGCTGGATGTGACCTAAAGGGGTTTGAATACGGTTCAAAAGTTTGAATTTCCTCATCTGTAACATTAAGCTCCTCCAATCTCCTATGGTATGACTTGGGCTCCCATAGTAAAGATTGTGAATGGGTGTCAGATGTGCTCTAGGCCAGGAATGAATAAACAGTGTGGCTTGGGGTGAGGTGGCAGGCATCTGGTGCTTACAAATTGCTGGTGGCTCCTCAAGCATTCAATACAAAATGCATGTGAACCTCCCCATGCTTAGAAAGTGCACAAGGATTCTTACCCCTGTGTTGTACATATTCAGACGTGACCAGCTTAGGCTGGGGACAAACACTTGTCTGGAGTCATGCAGCAGCAGTGAGATTCAAACAGGAATCTCTTGACTCCTCAAGTTAGTTTCTGACCACCTCCCTGACCTCTCTTCTCCAGCCTTCAGTCTGAGAGGCAAAAAATAACAGCATCAAAACCTAAGTCGATAGCCCCTGTTGGGCTGTAGACTGAACATTTGCTCCTCATGATGGAAAGAAAGTTGGCCCTGCAGAAGATAAAACACCCATGCCATGTTTACGTTCCAGGACTGTGTTGTACATCTTCAGCAGTGACTTTGCTTAAAGAGGGTCATTCATCTTTAATAAGAAGGGAAATCTGTTCACGCAGCAGCTCCGTTGGTGTTATGTAGCAACGCTGAAGGGTCTTTTCTCGGTGATGGTAAACATAGCTTTGAAACCTTGCTTTTAATCAAATATATCCTTCGTCTCTCTCTGGAGAGTAGGGGTAAATATATTTTCCTCTGTGCAGAGGGAACCTAATTATATCAACAAAGGACTGTTGCTACAAGATCTTGGCTTCCGTTAACAAGAAATCGGTTCAGGCTTTGTAGGTAAGTATAAAAGCAGCACTTGAGTGGCAAGATGGGAGAAGATCATACCAATTTAATCAACCCCCTGACACCGCTGAACATATGACTTCAGTCACCAAGGACATTGCCATGTGTCCGTACATAATCATTCAGTTTTTTGGAGTATGTAGATAAAAAGCACTGTCGATGAAAGACCACTCAGTGCCATTGGCCGTGGCTGCTGTGGGATTCAGAGACCCGCAGTAAGGAAAGTGACCAACCAAACCATATTGAAAACAAGAAAAATAGGAACCAATACACTTGTTGGGATAATTCGGTCTGAAATTTCCTTTATCGTGTCATATTGAATGGAGATAGACTTTTTTTAAAAAATGAAGTATTTCATCCGCAGGCTCAAAGAGGCAGAGGGAGAAAGAAAATGAAACGGTGAGGATGAAAGGTGAAATCATTTGGAATAGATTGAATCTCACTTTTTGGAGGCTTTCTCTGTTGGTACAGGTGGTGCATTCAGGAGGTGATATGAATTTGTGGAGAAAATATTGATCAAAAGTAAAGGAGCTTATTTTTATTTTTTATTTTTTTGATCAACTGTGGCACCAAAATGATTGGAAACTCATGCGGTCTTCCTCTCTCTCATATTGCAAATGTTCTGTGCCTCTTTCTTGGAGTAAAATCTTGCCTTAAAAAATCCCAACAACCACCCCAACAACCAAGCCTTGTACAATCTCCCCTTGGCTCGAGGGCAGCTGAATATTGTCCCAAGGACTTGCAGATGGACTGTTTTATCTCCTGCTCCAAATCCCTTGGGAGGATAGTGCAACAGATTTTGAGAAAAATACCTCCTTGGGGATAAATTGGTTATCCTAAACCATGGGAAATTTACCGCTTTGGGCAACCACATTCAACTTTCCGAAGCTCTGAGTAATTCCTTGCAAACTGATTTTGCCTTACTCAAAGCCCTCCTACTATTTCATTGAACTGCCTCCTGTAGTCTTCCTTCTTTTAAAAAAAATTCCTCTCAGCACAATTTCCCCCCCTGCATGAGCTACTACCCTTAGGTTGAAGCTACGTTGGCCATTACCATAGAGCTGTTGCTGCATTCGAGCACTGGCCCATCTCTAACTCAGTATCTAAAGTGATTACCCATGGTTGTCCACAGTTCCAGTTACAGCTGAAGAAGCTGAACAGTGCCCTGAGGGGCAGTGAATACATTCCAGATCAGTTTGTAAGTGGAAGATACTTTCCAATGTGCTACCAATAGGTTTCAGCACTTTGGAGAGCTCCTTCACAGTCTAGTAGGCTCAAGTACAGCTTGATGCTCAACCTCCTGACACTGAAATGGCCCACCTCTACTGGAGAGGGTCCTTGTTCCTCACCCACCTTGAGATCTTGGAGGTCAGAAGAGAATCCTCATTTCTGCCAGGCACTTCCAGATCAGTGCAAGGGAATCACATTGTTTTCTTGAAGACACAACCCAGCTCTACTTTCTACATTCTACAAAATTGCTTCGCTTCCTTTAAAATAATAATAATAATAATTTTCTCTATTGCATCTTGACGTACCTGTTGTCCTTCCCATCATTAATGCAATTTTTGTCAGGAATTAGAAAAATACACGTGACTGCACTTGACTGTGCCACTGATATGCCCTTTGGGGCATGTTTTGTATGGTATTCTGCTTTCTCCTTGTCTGCCTTCTTCCATGAAACATTTTTGTTAATTAAGAAACGCCATGTCATTGCTCAGCATTACCGAGAAATCTGGTTTGGCTCACTGTGACTCCCCCAGGACTGTGCTGGAAGATATTACATCCTCCTTACACTTGGCTCATCTCATGTATTCTTCTTCTTCTTTTTAAAAAAGGAAAAACAGCTGACTTTGTTATTTCTCATATCCCTCATTCATTTAGAATTAACACCTGCCCTCATTGTCCCAGTCATGGAAGTAAACTCCTGTAGTTCGGCCGTGTTCTCATACTGTCATGATGGCATAGATACCCTTGCAGTGCTATCTCTCTCCTCACTGCTTGATATACCAAAATTTTCTGTCTATAAGATGCCCCCATGTATAAGATGACCCCCACTTTTCCCAACTCAAAATTACAGTTTCACAACTGTGTGATTCTCCCCTCAGCTTACTTCCATGTATGAGATGACTCTCAATTTTCAGTCTAACAATTTTAGTCTTCTACATGGAAAAATAGTGTAGTTACTTTTGGCAGAATGCAGCATTGGCACTAGTAGTTACAGAAGCACTTCTGAGATTCCTTGAAAAACAGCTAAGTTATTTAAATGTGATGCATAAAATGGGTTGTTTTCAAAGTTTACCTTTCAAGGACATTTTATGCTCTTTTCAAAATGATTTGTAAGGAACCATCCAGTTCAGCTTCCATGGTGCCACTCCTAACTAGCAAAGGAAAGTATTGTTTGGTTTTTGGCTGTTGTATTTTTAAAATAAATGTTTCCAATGGTGAAATATCAGAAAGAATCAAACCCCATAGATTTTTTGCTCTTTCTCATTTCTGGTGGGCTAGTGATGAAACCAAAACGCCAATGCTCATTTTGACAAAATAATGACAACAATAACCGTGACCTGGTCGCTGAGAAATAAAGATGTAATTTCTAATTAATTTCCATAATGTTCTGAGCTCCAAAAGCTTTCTGAGCTTTCAGTCACTTGGTGTCTTTCCAACATGTTGAATGACAGCTCCCTAGTCCATTGTCCATTCTGAATGGGGATGATAGCTTTTGCAGTGCAACACACCTGGAAGGAAACATGTTGGGAATGGCTGCTGTATCTCCTTCCCTTTTCTGTCATTTAAATATGAGCTTCTGGCAGGATAAAACATGTCATGAGGTTTTCTCTCATAAGGCTTCCCACAAGGATATAAGAAAGAGAGGTGGTTTGAGTGTCCTCATGTCCTCAAATCAATGCACTCTACTGGTCAAAATGCATTTAGGAAATTGGAAATCAGAAAAATGAAAGGCCATGGATTTCCATCTCCTGTAAGTGGCAACTGAATGTTTAAAAGAGAAAATCCAAAACACTCCCTTTCTGTATCCTTGTCTTTCAGAGGTTTCCCCCTCAAAGCAGTAGCGGCCTCAATGAAAATGGATCCCTGCAAAAAGTTGGCATACCATTGTACTTCTGCACAGACGTGTACCCACAGACACAGAAATATTGGCATGCGTGAAATAGAGAGACCTATTTGTTGGCCCTATTACTTCCGGGCCTGCACAGCTGGTGGCCCTTATATTGATTCAAAATCTGAAACCACATCTCTTTTGCTTTGGGAGTGAAAAGCCAGACAGTAAAAATCTCTGAAATCTATTTTTTATTTTGAATAATTCAGTGAAGTCTTTGCAGTTTATGGGTGGAGGTGCATGTGTACTTTAGATGCAGCTCTGCCCCCTAGGTGGGGAAGGATGAGGCATTTCACACTCATTTCTATACATAATTTACACTGTCTCCTAAAGACATGAATATGTAAGTGTGCCAGTAATTCTCTGCCATCTTCCCAGACTGAATTGGTTTCTGCTTCATTCTGCAATTTCCCCCTCTAAACAATGACTTGCACATATTATTTCTCTGGCCTAAGAATTCTGAATGGGAACAGAAAAGGAAGGAAGGAAGGAAGGAAGGAAGGAAGGAAGGAAGAAAGGAAGGAAGGAGCTGATGATGGACAGAAGAAGGGAGGGAGGGAGGGAGGGAGGGAGGAAAGAAATAAAGGAAGGAGAAAGGAAGGAAAGGAAAGTTACAGAGGTGGGAAGGGGAGAATGAAGTCATTTAAGCTGAAACACCTCTTTAGCCCTCATTCACCTTTGTTAAAAATGAATACTGTATTGTGAGTTCAGTGGTATTTTCTGATCCCACTGGAATTCCATGGTCATGTTGGTTGTAACAGTATTAGCAGTGTGGCTACAGCTCAGTTTAATGTATGTTTCCTGGGTTTTCTACATTCAGAAAATAGATGTTGCTCCTCCCCCACAAATGGGCTCAATCTACTGTCAACCAAAGTAAATTTCTTCTCCTTTGCCTTCTTTTTAAACATTTCTGTTGGAAAACCTCTTTCTAACACTATGTGCAAGTCAGCAACGATATGGAGAAAGACCATGCAATTAAGTCATGGTCGCTCATAAACACTAAGTGAGAGCAGTAGCTATAAAAATCTTTCCCATTGTTATACACATAGCACCACAGAGGATCACAACATCAGCTCAAATATATAATTCTTCACAGCTATCCGAGAGCTCAGCCCATCACTTCTATTTCTTAGCATCCCAATTTGCTGAAAAATAGCCTGGGACATTTTTGTGTCCTAATATGTTATGTTGGCTGTGACAAAAAGTACCCAATGGGACAATTTTCAGAGATACTTTATCTTTGAATCAAAAGCAAAATACCAACAACTGCAGATCACAAAACAACAAGAACATTATATATCACTGTTTAGGGCATGGTGCTGCAGCGTCTCTGTGTTGTAGGTCTCGTTTTGTGTCAAATTCTGCAACAAAACAGGACACTAGGGGATGGAAAAGTCCATCCTGGACACAAGGACAAAAAGCACACAGAAGATTCATGGCTGAGCAACGCTTGAGTTAATGTCTAGCTGGTAAACTAGAACGAATGCATGAAATATTGCAACAGAGACAAATCCTACAGTCTCCAGTGTTAGGTGTGGGTTGCTCCGATGATGGAACAGCTTGTGTAATATGTCTCATATCCTGTTTGGGAGAACAGTGAAACTCTTGTCCAGTGCCTCCATTTAAAAAAAAATAATCTGTATTTTTTTATGATGGTGTGCTTTAAAAACAAACTTTTGTCATTAATTCCTGTGGCAAAGGCTCAGGAATGCCAGATCTGATTTATTTTGGGGATTGCACCCAGGGAACCTCAGCATGAATTCTCCCGCAGGCAGTGGTTCCTCTTTAATATGGTGTTTGAAAATCAAAGAGCAGGTATATGGAAATGGCCTGTGGAGCAAAGCTCTCTCTCTCTCTCTGTGTTTTCTTTCCTAGGCTGAATAATTGACTCTGCTGGGCTCCGTCCCTCCATCTGAAGGCAGTGGATTATCCGAGTGTTTCATTTTGTCAGAAAATGATCGGATAATGCACCTAATCTGTGCAAATCGACTATTGTTATGATACATATCTTTCTCAGGTAGGGAGGGGCTGCAGTGATAGCTGGAGCTTAGCAGTCAAGGTCCTGTTTCCTCTTCTGCAGTGCTATTTGGTTCCTGTACTTTTATCCGCAGGGGTTCGGAACAGCTTTACCTAGGTTTCCCAGCCCATTTTCCCTTCAGGCGCCAATGTGGCAAGAATCTGCTTAGCTTTAATGACGTGACTGTCGAAATAGGGGATCCTTCGGCTGGCAGAGTGCAGCCGGCCGGTGCTGGGTCAGTGGCATGCAGATTGTTATTCTCAGTCCATGCTTCCTTTCTGCTTCTTCCCCAAGGTTTAACTTCACTGTCCAAGAAGGAGATAGTTATAACATTCTCAGGAATGGTTGCAAGCGCAGTTACACTAATCAAAGCCTTCTCTAGGAACTTTTCACATCTAAGTTAAGATTATTCTTTTGATCTATTTTTGAATGGATTTCCAGATGCAAATCAGTGTAACATTCTCCCCCCCCCCACTTTCTAATTGCTGGCTCCCAAAATAATCAGTGGCTCAGTGCTGAACAGTGGTCTTTGGATTAGCTCGTGGCGCAGTGGTTAAATGCTTGTACTGCCGCTAAAACTGTGCTCACGACCTGGGGTTCGATTCCAGGTAGCAGGCTCATGGTTGACTCAGCCTTCCATCCTTCCGAGGTTGGTAAAATGAGCACCTAGCTTGCTGGTGGGGGTGCAATGTGTAGCCTGCATAATTAAACTGTAATTAAACTGTAAACTGCCCAGAGATGACTTGAAGTGGTATGGGGTGGTATATAAGCAGAACACTTTGCTTTGCTTTATAAATACATAAAACTTTTCCGTAATGCTACGGCTTATGCTAGGAAATGTGAGCAATCCAGTTGCCCTCCAAGACTTGATGGCCCTATCCGAGTTTATAGTATTCAGCACACGGGAATGCTGGCTTTGACAGACCCTCTGTGTATGTATCCATGAAAGTGTCTACATTTAACAGATGCATGTAGAAAATGACCATGCTCCATTTGTGCACAGAACACGCTTCAGCAAAGAGGAGAATGCATCAGAAACAACAGCATCAGATAAGTGGAACCCCCCCCCCCCCCCAGGACTTCAGCAGAGAGAGAGAAATCCCCTCTTGCTACTTTCAGCAATTTCAATAATTGTTAGTTTAGTCCCCCAACATCATTTGCATTTTTTAAAAAAACAAGTTGATGCAAAGAAGAGCTTAACCTCACCTGTTACTTGGCTTTTAATTTGCTAAGTCCTTGGTGCAGAGACTTCTGTGCAGATAACCTTGCTTTTTATCAGACCGAAGAAAGGGAGAGATTAGCAGTTCAGCTGCTTAGCACAGGGGATTGTCGATGCCCGTGTGAAAGCTCTCTGTGGTGCCTCCTAGGAGGCCAGAGAAATCAGCGTGCCGCACAGGAACCTGTGGCACTGCGAATTAATGTTTCCACCTCTCCGGCTTCATTGTAAGTGCCATCAACTTTTCCTCAACCTCCCTGTTGAAAACATTATCCCCCCTCCCTTTCTGTGATCTATTTATCATCCCTTGTGCTGTCGTTCAGGAGAACCACCTGCTGCTTCAGCAACTGTCAGGGGCAGGAAAAGAGATTGGCATGGAGTTGGATTCCTTGCCACCCTCCATCCCTGGGCAAAGGAACTGAGCAATGTTTAAACGAAAAGAAAAAGAGTCTGGAAAATGCTTCTTCACCCAACCAGCGAAGAATCACATTGTGCTGGTTGGACAATGATTGTTGGACAGAAAAGATTGTTGGTCAGAAAAGATTGTTAGACAGAAGTAGTTAGATTTGATTCTGTGAAGCGAATGCCTTGCACATATCTTCTTCACAGGAGCATGCCAGTGGTCTATCCATGGGTTTTCACCAAAGTCACTGGCATTTGCCTCCTGTCATTTTGTGCCTCTCCCATCGCTGCCCAGGATTGAACTTGGGGCATTGGGCATGCCAAGCAGCTGCTCTGCCGTCGAGTTAAGGCCTTACACGTCTCAGAGCTGCAGTGGCTCAATCGTTGCAATGCCACAGGTATCTGTGAAGATTCTCAGTCATCCAGGTGAGTTTATCTGGAAAATGAGTCATGGCAAGGCATGCTGCAGGTATTGTTTACTGGGAGCCAATGCTGAAATCATTCCTTTGTGCCACGATTCACAGCACCCATGAATTGGTTCTGCAGGGACCCTTCTGTGGCTGTGGCTGTTCTCTGGTGCAGGATACTGGAAGCTTTTGATCACCATGTGACTTTCCCAACTCTCTCCCTTCCTCACGTACTCTCCCCCTCCCCCTCCTTCTATCTGTTCTTGTTGGGTTTCTCAGGGAGCTGCCATCCTACTGAGCGCCCGCTGCCTTGCCATTAGACTCCCAGAAAGGTTAAACCCACCTCCCTGATGTTCAGTTGCCATTCTCTCTTTGCCACCCCCCTTCTCCCATCTCCCACCCAAAGGAAACCAGCTGGGGTCAGACCTTGCAGAAAAGCTTTGATCTCAGCCCCCCCCCCCCCGCCTCCCTGTGGCAATGGCACCGAGTTCAGTCCCTCACAGATAGGAGAGCCTTTGTTTATTCATCTATTATTTAGGCTGAGATTTGAGTACCCCATGGAGGGAGAGAAAGAGAAACATAACATTCATAATTTATCCCAGAGGACGAGCGTGTAGGATTCTGTGAAGATGATGAGATGGCGGGACTCACCTTCACCCTTGAGTTTGAAAGGAGATTTTCTGTGATGGGTTCTTTATAGTGACCGGAGCTGTTTTCTTGGGTCCTTTGGAAGGTATCTCTGCCCGTCATGATCCCAGAGATACAACACTGGAAATAAGAAAGTGAAACAGCTTAAGTCATATTTGGCATATCTGAAATGTTGTTGTAGAACAGCCCTCTGATTCTGATTCTGCGTGGTTAATGAAACCAATACCTGCCACGGGGAAGTCTTAGTCAGCTATTCCTGATTAGAATTCCAAAGCTATTCCTGATTAGAATTCCAAAGGCATTGTACTGGGATTGGCAGAGGATGCTGCAGGTGGATTTGTTTATCCTAGTTGACCGGTGTTCTAGTTTGCCACTCTGTGGCTTTAATTAATCGCCGGGGGCCATTTTGCGTGAAGGCTGATGAATAACATGAATGCAAAATGTGTGAGAGAAAGTTCTCACCTTTCCTCAACATCCTTTCTCACTAGAGAATTGGGTACCATGGGGAAGAAATGGTTGCTGAGCACCAGAAAAATCTACCTTTTATGGCTGTTTTGACACCACTCAGGTTCTTCATTATGAAAAGAGAGAGACTAAACTTAAGAGAAGATTTCAAGGCAAACCTTTCAGAAGAGATACTGATTGGTTGCCTTTCTTTTCCATTGCTTGTTTTTCTCCCTGAAGCTAAAAGGGAACCACATCTTGTTATTCCTTTCAGGAGGCGAGAGCCATTTCTGGTCCCTTTTTCTAGCTCCAAGTCAGGGAGCGCCACCGCTCCACTTTCCCTTAATCCTTCCATTCAAGATACTGTCTTTAAAGGAAGATTCATCCCCTTGAACAGAATATGGAAATGAGTTGATTCTCTGTGCATATGACAGGGGAGAGGTTGCAATCTTTCACCCATGGTCACCTTGTAAAGGGCAAGTTGATCTGAGAATCTCAGGTCAAAGGAGAGAGGTACTATCAGTGTCGGTGATTCTGAAGGCACACCGTATGTCATTAGCGCAGCGAACATGGTATAAATAATTGGGTAGCATTTCTTTCTCAGTGTGCATTTATCCTGCACAGCCCCTAGCTGAATTTGCCTATCGGATTGCGAGTACTTCAGCCACCTCGAGGACTCTGGATTTTGTGTGTGTGTGTGTGTGTGTGTGTGTGTGTGTGTGTGTGTGTGTGTGTGTGTGTGTGTTTCTCTTCCTTCAGTCTACCGCTCTGTCTGTGGACTGTTCTCTTCTTTTCCAGCTGGAAAATTGGACCATGATTATGCATGCAGAAGAATGAGAATTGTGCTCTCTAGATAATGTGCCTTGCTTGACTTAATCACCTGGCAAGGAGGACTTGGTGGTGCTTTTAATTGGCTGTTCTATCATTCAATTTTGCAGGGCTCTGCGCCTTTACCCCCCCCCCCACTAAATTAGTATTTTAAAAATTAGAAACATCTGTGCAGTTCCATTAGTACAAATCTCTCCGCAAACAATGGTAGGTAATGGCACCAGGGTTATCAAACTTTAAAGCAGATTAGTACAAGTGCCTCAGCTGAGCCGTTTTGTGCCGAAAAATCCATCACCTGTTTAATACCTGGATGCATCCCCTCGCCTTTAATTGAAATAGTAATTTTTGCTATCATATATATTATGAAAAAAGAGAACAATGCTGCCTTATTTTTGGAAATATGTGGGCACTGGGGCATGCAGCTGAATTGTATGAATGTTTCACGGCAGAGGGAGATCAACAGCAGTGACTGAATTAAAAAAAGACAGCACCACCCCACGTTCACAGAGGACTGTTTAAATTGTACCCTCCAATTCACAGGAAGGAAATGGATGTGAGGTGAGGTATTTATTTATTAATTTGATTTACATACTGCCTCATTAGTGCAAGCACCGCTCTGGGCGGTTTACAAGCTAAAACGCAAAACCCCACCTAACGTACAATTCCATGAGGGTTTCTCTAGACTGTCGTTGATTTTAGAATCCACTCATTGGAATTGGTTTCAAAGTGGAGTTAGTTTGCAGACGATCGCCACCATATTAGGAAAGAGAAGACCGGCTGGGCACTTGGAAAGAACAGAGATAATCGTTCCAGGCTGAACTGTAGCCATTTCCAGTGCTGCAAATACGTCAGAGAAACTGTCTTTCAAATGAACACCATCTAGTGAGAGAGGGGTCTGCTATTCCCATTTTACAGCTGTGTGTATGTGTGTAAAGGAAGTGCATATTTCCCTCTATTACAATGTGTTCCCTCCAGGCACACAGTTCCTTCAGAATTCTGTACCCGAGTGCTCAGATTTTCAAATAAAGGTCGTTGTTTATCTCCCAGTAACAAATCAGGGCAGGGGGAAGCAAGCTAATTTACAACATGTAATTTACACCTCAGGCAAGCTCTTCCAAAGGTGAACGGATGTACCTTACCTTTAAAGGAAGCTTTGTTTCTAATACTGGAATACGGTAAGTAAATTTGTCTATCTGTTCTTTTGCTCCTCCATTTTGTATATGTCAAATCCTAAAAGCCCCCAACCACCTGGGCTAGCTGGCAGAAGTAAAGTCCAAAACATCTGCAGGAACAAAAGTCGATGATCAGTGGTTTGGACCGAAGATGAATCAGAAACGCTACATCTCTGCAGATATTTGATCTCACCTTTTGGCACTAACATGCATTAGTTTCCTTGCTTGCTTTACCAAGGAGACTAAAACGCAGCCAGAAGGGATGGGGGGGGGGGATAACCAGGAGACCCAAGATCACAAAATTTTTGTCCATTTTTGTGCAGTTCCATCCGTTTAGCAGCCTAATAAAATTTGCCTTGTTGCCGATGAAGCTCACAGTGCGGTGTTCCAATGATGCCACTGTGCATGTTCAAAAACATTCAGGATTAAGACGGTGAGAGAATAGCAACACAGAGGTGGGCAATAGAATGTCCTAAATCTCTTCCCTTTGCTCCAACATCATCATTGGAGAGAGAGAGAGAGAGAGAGAGAGAGAGATATGAAAAAAATAGGTGCTGGATTTAGTTCTCCTTTCAACTGAGTTCACACGCAATTAAAGGAGAGATTTTTGGCCACACATTAGTCATGTCTCTGCTTACGATGGCCAGAATCCTGTACTGGTATATGTGTAACTAAGTAAATCACAGTGGTGAATTGTTATTCACCTATTGAAGAATTGCCACTTACATTCCTGGTCGCGTACTAGTTTGTACGGCTTGGCATGCAACCAAAAATACAAACAGCAACTCATTAATTGACAGCATTTTAG
>JAHTLZ010003423.1:4278125-4291102 GCA_023846285.1 Phrynocephalus versicolor | reverse complement strand
TAATAATAATAATAATAATAATAATAATAATAATAATAATACAATATAGATTTAGTGGGAACCTTCAGTAATCCTTTCTACTCTTCTGTGCTGTGTGTTCTTTAAATCGTCTTTGAAAAGGTCTGGTCTTGAGCTATGTGAAGAATATCTCTGGCAAGTGGAACTAAGAAGTCATTGTAGTCTGTAAAGCTCTGCCTGTGAAAGTGGTTGACGTGAACATGAGAGCAGAAGAAAGGAGATTTAAAACCCAATGAATATTGTCACTAATATAGTTTCCATTTTTATATTTAACGCATGCCGCATTTAAGAAAAAGAAAACTCTTTTCACGGCCAAATAACATTTTTGGTTGAGTGTTATGTAAGACACTTCTAAACATATTTTTGGCTGCAGGCTGCTTTGGAACCCAGCATCCGGAACAATAAGAGTGTTAGTTTGGACCCAGTGGAATTGAGGATTATTGTATTTTTTTTTCAATTTGTAAGCGAGTTCCAGTGGCTGGGCGATAAACCAAGCTAGATATTGTTGAAAAGTTTTTCTTATCTGCAGCAGTTTGAGTTAGACTGAAACAGTGGAATGCAAGTGCGTTAAGAAGTGCCAGGCGTTGTTGTTTTATTGAAACATTTTAGCTTTTAATTGTCCCCTGAAGCAGAGCTCCAGAGCAGTCAGGGCGTATCAGAAAACAAATTTCCTAGGGCCTTGTAATGGCTTTTGGGGAAAATCTAATTTGTGAGTGAAAAGAAGACCCAGAAATTTCAAATCTTGCATTCACTTGCACAAAAGATTCTGGGCAGTGAATATTGGTGCTGGAGATCATTAAAAGAAAGAAAGAAAGAAAGAAATAGAATATCTATTCTGGAAAAGTAAAAATATTTGCAACTGGGAAGCCACATCTACATAATTACGGGAGAGCAATTGGCAGCCGACGGTGCTTCATCACTAATTATAGACCAAATGAAGATAATGTTTGCTGTCATACCACCTTTTCCCCTGCTATTAGTTTTTCCCCCCAGTTTCACCTGATGTTGCAAATACTGCAAGTGATGCGTAATTAGGTCACTGTAAACGGCTCCCCCTCCCCCCTTACGCCTAAATTCATATTTGGCCAACGTGTTCCTCGAGTCACTTGTTTTTCTCAAGTGCCAGCTTTGTGCCTTGGCGATGCACCCTGCCGTTCTAACACTGGGCACACTTCTCCCTCTTCTGGTATATCTGGCCTTCAGGGCTGCCAAGACCGGAGCGTGGATACATTTGCAGTGAAGCTAGCTGGTCTTGTTTACATCTGGCAATTAAATCATCCACGCAAACTGTTTTCAAAGGAACGTTATGGAAATTCATGGCCTTAATTGTTTAAAAATATGTTTAGAATGTTTAAGATCAATTACAATAGTCCCCTCCACCAAAGTAACTCCAAGAGTTTAAAAAAACATGAAGTGGTTGTTATACAGTACAGTCAATAGTAGTGCCTTTGAGTAAATTAAGCTGCAATGTCCACAAACAAACGAACAAACAAACAAACAAATGGCGAAGTGGTTCAATACCTGTCCTGCAGGTAAAACCGTGCTCACGACCTGTGGATCAATCCCAGGTAGCAGGCTCATGGTTGACTCAGCCTTCCATCCTTCTGAGGTTGGTAAAATAAGTACCCAGCTTGCTGGGGGTGGGTGGGGGGAATAATGTGTAGCCTGCATACTGTAATTAAAATTGTAAACCGTCCAGAGACTACTTGAAGTGGTATGGGGTGGTATACAGGCAGAACACTCTGCTTTGGTTTTTGCTTTACCATGTCTTAGGATGTTTAATCAATTATTTCTGAGCTCTGGTGGCAAGTGATAGAAGCTGGAAGCCTCTGCCACTCAGAGTAGACAATATTGAGATGAACAGACATGTAGCCTGGCCCGATCCAAGGCAGATGCTTTTATCCTGGGGCAATTCCCTCTGGGACACTTGGTGATGTATCTATATAACATAGTTAAAACAACTACCAGGTGACCAGTATTCCCAAATGACCAGTATTCCACTGGATGAAGCTGTTAAAATGGACTCCAAAGGCTATACCAGTATTGTGTGCATACATTCGCAGTGTGCCTAAAATACTTCAGCCTATCATTAAGTTCCTCTCTCTCTCTCAGCTGCCTCTGAACTTTTCCACATCGAGCTACAGAACAACTTAAGACAGGAAATCCAGATTGTTTCCCGTTTTGAGTCCACTGACCTCAACTGACTACCTCCTCTCTCTCTCTCTCCCAGGCCTTGTACAGTTGTATAACATTACATCTCTAGATGGGGTTCCAGTAATAAAGTGTCTTTTCCTCTTCATGTAAATGGCTGCACATTTCCTTCCATGCATACTTAATGCTGTCTTTGAAGCACAAGCTTTTCCAATGGCACTACTGGCTGCACTGATAAATAAAGTATCATTCTGAAGCAGATGTTGCATAACAATAAGACATGTTTCTGAAAACGGTGCCCTAAATTTCCAACTGGAATGCACTCTGTCTTATGTGGTTTGGAGCTGCAGTCTTCCAATTGTGTGGTTGTAACCCACCTCCCATGAAGAAAACCAGTCTCTCCCCCTGGAACATCCTCTGTTTCTTGAGGTGTATTTTTTTTTGGGGGGGGGACTGGCAGTCCCACAACATTATGCAAACCTTCCTCACATGTCTGGGCTCTGGAGAACTGATGGTGACACCCAGAGACCTCGTAGGATAAATGAGAACAGTTTATCCCTCTCTCATTTGGCATGAGCTCAGTGGTTTAAGGAACTGGCTGCGGATGGTCCATGACTTGGAACGAAGACCATTTTAACTTCCTTTTCTCCCTGGAAGCTCCTAAAATCTGTTGCCAGGGGCAGGACAGGTTCCTTTGCACCAAATCAGATCGCTGGCCCATCTAAACCAATGTTGTCTGTATTTGTTAGAGTTTCACCACAGCATCTCCTCTGCTTCAGAGTTACGACCCAGGTGCTATATGCAGGAAAAACTCAAGTGCTCTTATTGGCTCCAACCCTTCCTCTGTAATCTCCTGCCACAGGACCGCTTGAGGGTACTTGTTAGCAACTGTACAAGGACGGCCCCTCTATCAAGGCCTGTCTCCTGCTCGGGGCAACTGTTTGCCGTCGTCTCTGGCTGGATGCCATCACTCCAGAGGAAGAAGACTTCCTGTTAATCAGGAATTAATCAGCAACCTGGATAGCACAGCTTGCAGCCTGTCACTTACCGACCTATAGCAGAGCCAAAGAGGGGAGGCCGGGATATTTCACCAGAAATCCTGAGAGTCCAACTCCATAGGGCTCCCCTGCAGTTGATATCGTTTCCATTTTGGGGAGCCGTGTAAAAAACACTGTGTGGTTTGGATAAATGGTGCCAGAATTTTATCATTTTGATTTTACTTCCTTCCACCACCACCCCCTTTTCGTGCCATGTCTTTCCTTGCTCCAGAGTGCAGGTAGGTTATATCTTGGCAAACATTTTACCAGCTTTACCTAACCTGCTAATCTTGAAGTTCTTTGAAGGCTAGACAGGAAGCTGATCCCATATCTATAAGCAGTGCTGCTTCTAGTCGTGAAAGCCATCGGATTGAACCTTTAAAGCCGATGCATGGTTGGTCATTAGAATGTGAGCATTTCTCTTAATGCCTGATTTAACTGCAGCTGAAGGGTATGGCAGAATGTTCACACACATACAAACAAGCAACAAAGAAGGCATGCAAGGAAGGAAGGAAGGAAGGAGGGAAGGAAGGAAGGAAGGAAGGAAAAAAGAGATGTGGAAGGATGGAAGGAAGGAAGGAAGAGAGAGGTGGAAGGAAGGAAGGAAGGAAGGAAGGAAGGAAGGAAGGAAGGAAGGAAGGAAGGAAGGAAGGAAGGAAGGAAGGAAGGAAATATTTTGTGATAGATAGATAGAAAGGAAGGAAGGTAGGAATTCAATGTTTGTTGGCACTGTTATTTTTGTTGTTTTGAGCCAGTTACTGTATTTTATCCAGGGTGAAGATGAGACAGCTTGTCAGTGGTTTCCATCCAGTGAATCGATGGTCAGAAGTGACACTTCTGAGTTCTGTTGATGCAACCTGTCAGCGGCGGCTTACACAATGTCCCTTTTCTCCTGGCAAAGCCTTCCCTCTCAGGGGGCTATGGCAGCTGCTGCCTTGGAGCTGGCTGTGGTTCTGTTTTCCAGAGCCAGTTACGTAAGGGCTGCTCTTCTCAGCCGACCAACCGCCTGGGTGTCAGATCACAGGCACCTCTCAGGCTGCTCCAGGTAGCTGCCGTCAAAGTCCGTCACCCCAAATGAATGTTCCTGTATGGGTTCATTAGCTGCCATGTAATGTTTCCTGTTGGGTACCTTCCCCTGTACAAAGCAGGCTGCTTCGGGCCAGATTTATCTCCACGCTTGAAACATTTCTCTCACTGCTAACTCTTTCTCTTCATTAAAGTCCTCTTTTTCTGCTTGTCTCGGTGGAATTCAAAAGCTTTTAAACGTTAGCTCGACACAATAAATGGCGTGCCTTGCTATAGTTCTGTCTATTATAGGAGAGCTGGGTTACACACAGAGATGGAAGACCTGTCTTGCTTGAAATTGGGACCTGATGTCCATTAATCCTAGTGTACCTCATTTGGAATACCTGGTTCCACAATAGTTTGAATTGCCCCAAGAAAGAGGCAAGTCTTGGATCATGTCTGGATTTAGGTGGTCAGTTTATGTGCCCTGCCACCTTTGGTGGCACCAGGTAAATTTGCACAGTCATCTCAGAGCACCTCCTGGAGGGATGACTGATGATGAACCAGTGCTTTATAGCTAGAAAACCATGGAACGTAAAGGTAAAGGTTCCCTCCCACCGCACATGTGTGCTAGTCATGTCTGACTCTAGGGATGGTGCTTATATCTGTTTATAAGCCAAAGAGCCAGTGTTGTGCAAGTCCGTGGGCATGTGGCCAGCATGGTTGAATGCATTTCTGCGCACGGAACACTGTTTACCTTTCCACTTTTTTTTATGGTGGTACCTATTAATCTACTTGCATTTCCCTGGTTTCGATCTGCTGGGTTGGCAGGAGCTGGGGTGATCAGCGGGAGCTCACTCCGCTGCGTGGCACCCGGGATTCGAACCGCCGAGCTGCCGACTTTGCAGCCGACATTTCAGCATTCCTGTTTTCCCTTCCCTGTGCATTTGCTGAATCTCCCCTGCTCTTTCTCTCCACTAGCAGGCGAAGGTGCCAATTTTAGAAACACGTAGCTGAGTGTTTGCAATACATCCACTCCTCCCTGCCCAGCTTCCTGTGCTGTCAAACCGTGTAGCCAGGCAAGTGGCATAAAGGGCAGAGAAAGAAAAACGTGATTGTGCACGCAGGGAGGATGTAGACATTTCTCACATCTCATTTTCTGAAGGGTGCAGGATGAAATGATGTACTGTGGGATCAGGAGCTGACACGGCAGCAATGCTGCAGGTGATGGTAGTGAAAGCGTATCGATCCCATTATGTTGCAATGTTCTTGAATGTGTGTTTTTCTCCTCCTCCACCACCCAAACCCCAGTGGAAATTTTAAGCTGAATAATGAATGCAAAAATGTCTACTTGATTCAGTGTCATTTTTTTAAATTCAGTTGCAGGGCTGCACCCCCCCCCCCCAAAAAAAAGGCAAAGCCCTACAAAATTGTTGACCCCCAAATCATACATGCCCTTCCAAGTGAAAGTAAATGTGCAGAAGTTGCCCCTAAGAAATGGCCTTCATTAAACAAAATTAGGAAGCTATACCATTCACACACAGTGCCAGCAAAGAGGAGCTGAAATCTAGATTTGTAATTGTAACACTTGCAAGTTATAGGGACTGGGGTGCCTGTCTGGAGCTGGCCAGACCTGCAATGTGAAATGTTCTAGATGGTAGACAAGTTCTAAATGACACAAATGGTCTGATGCAATGCATGAACTGCTCTCTTTTGTGCCTTTAATATGCCCCAGTTGGCAGCAGAGGAGATGTTCCTCTGCGGAAATAAATAGGAGAGGGAGAAGCTGCTGCCTCAGCAGTTTATTCTAGGTGATCTCTAGCTAAAAGCGAGAGAAATGTAATTATAAAGACTTCAGGGCAGGTGGGGTATTCTCAGGACAAATAGGAGGGGAAAATAGAAGAATTTGGCAGGTTTCTGCGAAGGAATATACCATTAGCATACAGTATATGTAATTATTTGCAATTCCAATAGGAGGTGTGCTTTTATTTATTTATTTATTTATTTATTTATTTATTTATTTATTTATGCTTTCCCCAGTGATACTTCCATCAGCATGATGCTTATGGAAAAAAACTGCCAGGCTCTGTTTTATTCTATTTCATTTGAACCCCAGCTGTCCTAACATATTTCCACTTTTTGTTTGCATCTAGTTGTGAGATTTTTGTTTAATCCTGCTTAGACATTTCTACACATTTTATGTGTACATATTTGGTAATGTTCACATGTATTTACACTCTTTTAGTGGCGTATTATCCACCATGTGCAGTTTTCTCAGTGATACAAGCGTGTTTGCATGTGTTTTTCAGTCTTACACAGTTTTGAAAAACGGTTGCCAGACTTTATTGATTCTTTTTTTTAAGGTGGTTGTACACATTTTCTGTCCAGAGATTTGTGAATAAAGAGAATAGGGTGCTATTACAGGAGGTATTTTGTTCAACATTTGCTTAAATCTAAACTCAGTGATTTAGTAGGTTTATTTTAGAGGATGCCTGTCTTACATATCTAATGACTTTAATATTGCAAAGTAACATTTACTGTAGTTTGATATTCATCTTCAAAGCACTCTCAGTTTAGCCTAAGTTCCAGCTTGGCAAGCTTATTTAAACAGCATTAATGCTCTAACATCTTTCTTTTGTTTAATCTCCACAGTGTCTGTGTAATTAGCTTCTACTAAGGCATAGAAAAGGAGTTACTGAATTTTTAAATGCCTGTAATACTTCGTATTATGACACCTTCTCTCAATACATCTCCTGCCCCTGATCTCGCAGTGTAGTTCAGTCCTTACCCTAGAAGACAAGCCAAAGGCGACAGAAGTGCAAAGCTCTCTGTATGGTTTATGCAGATATTTCCACTCCACTAACAAGAACATTGGGTATTCTGTATGTTTATCTACAGAAGGATATCAGTAGTTGATTGCATTATTTAAGAGCTTTGGTGTTTGTTTTTTCATTCAGTGGTGCTTTCCAAATATTTAGTTCACATTTTGCTTTGCATTTGTGTTGATTTAGGGATCCAGGTGGCACTAGGGTACCATACTGACAAGCTGTATGAACATTCATTCATTCATTCATTCATTCATTCATTCATTCATTCATTCATTTGTGTATTGCAGTGGTTCTCAACCTGTGGGTCCCCAGATATTCCTGAACTGCAACTCCCAGAAATCCCTTCCAGCACAGCGAGTGGTGGAAACTTCTGGGAGTTGCAGTCCAGGAACATCTGGGGACCCACAGATTGAGAACCACTGGTGTAGTGCAAGCACTACACAGGATGGTTTACACATGGTTAAAGCTCACAAACCATCAGTACTCCACAACAACAACAATAAAATACAGTTCAGAAGCAGTACACCAATAGAGCAGACAATGATGTATGAACTCAAAATACAACATCATGCCCAGTCACCTGCCCTTTTATTCTGGGCCAAATCGGTTAGATTGACTCATGTTGGCTTTGTGCGGAAAATGGCAACTCAGTGTTTGAGGCAAGTGAAGTGAAGTGTTCACCCGCGCAGACAAGGAGGCAGGACAAACCCACCTGTGCTCCCGCTGGGGACTGGTTGAGCAGCTGAAGAGGGTGAGGAGAGGACTGTGCCCGGGCTGGTGAGTGGGTCATAGGCTGGAGAGGAGGGAAGAGGGAATGTGTGACTCTTTTGGTTCCTCACATACAAACTGGGATAAAACTTCCCGACTGAGGTTCATGCCATGTCTAGTCATGATAGATTCTTTCCTGCAACCGTGTTTAACCAAGAGTACCCATACTTAGACACAACCTATGGCAGAGGTGCAACAAGGCGCCACTCATTCCAGGTCTTTCTACTTTGTCTTCATGCAGATTGAACATGTCCCTTTCCATTTGGAGAACTTCTGTTCTACTCTTGCGACGTGGAGAGATGGGCGAGATAATCCCATCTTGCAAATTGCTATTCAAATTTACTTGCCACAGGGATTAGAGTCTTGTTGTTTGCTGGCTGTCACAGTTCCCTGTATGTTTCGATGCAGATTTTTGGAGCATTTTTCTTACCCTCTCCTGGGATAAATTCATGGTCATCCTGCCCAAGTCCAGTGACTCATGGTTGTGCCTAGATTAACTGAAGTGCCATTCCCCCCCCCCCCCCTGCATTTATTTCTCAGTGTCAGTGATATGGCAGTAGAGGGGCTGTATTATCCAGGCTGCTTTTGTTTCTGTTAAGGGACTCTCGGAACTGATTCTGAAATGCAAATGCCAGTAATCAAAAGGCACATTTGTCTTTTGGCAAGGATCAGGTTTATTAATTTTCCATCCCTCTGACAGAAGAAATGAAAAAGTGGCAGAATGTTCTATTCATTGCATGTGCAAAGTCTCGTGCGCTTCCAGAGGCATTTGCCAGGGCCACTGGGAGATACAGGAAACTGGACCAGATGGGCCCTTGGCCTGATCCAGAATGGCTCTTCTTATGTTCTTATGATTAAAGTCAAGCTCACTCACTCTGCATGTGCCTGGCTGTTGGTATATCTACGTATCTCTGTCTGCACATATATATTTATACAGTGTAAGCTTTCTTTTTGGCATTATGCCACTCATATAATAAGAAGAGAGATGAGGGAAGAGTACTACATCTGGAAGTTGAGTCATAGCTACTGGACTTGTTTTTGAGAGATAGAAACATTTCGCTGCTCATCCAAACAGCTTCATCAGTCTGAATACAGCTAGTGCGATAGGTTGATAGGTTTCAGCACCTTAGGCCATTGTTCACCTTAAGGCTATGGATACTGTTGTCTCCCTTACAAGCCTATTCAGGCCATTGTTCATTTTATGAGCCTAATTCAGATCAGGGTGACAAGAGGTCAAAGCTGACTGACTATAAGATGGAAGACTCACACTAGCTGTATTCTGACTGATGAAGCTGTTTGGATGAGCAGCAAAATGCTTCTATCTCTCAAAAAAGAAGTCCAGTAGCCATGACTCAACTTCCAGATAAACTCACCTGGATGACTGAGAATCTTCACAGACAGATGAGTACTGTACCTGGTTTCTCCACCTCTGCTGTGCTTTCATCAGGGGAGGGTTGTTTCACCTGATGGGAGACTTTCCATCAGTTAATATTCAGCATCCCTTCCAGCTCCATCCCCTAATGCCCAAATTATCAATCTCTAAATGCAAGGCTGGAGTATTTTCAAGAACTCTGTGCCATCAAAAAGATGATATTTTGGAAACATGGGACCCCCGTCCATTGTTACCATTCTTCTTCTCAGTTTCTTTCTCTCCTGGCTACTCTTCTGTTCCTTTTCGTTCTGCTCTGCCTTCCCCTCTGCCACGGCCAGGCGTAGCAAGCAATCTTTCTCAGAGAATGCAGCTCTCATTTCACCCTTGGCAGGGCATCGCACAAAACTGCCAGCCCAGCTGACAGCTAACCACTTATTTACCATCCCTTGCCAAACCCGTCAATGAGCTAGGATGTTATCAGCTGTCTCGGAGTTTATAGAAAAGGCTGCTTCAAGGCAGGAGAACTGGTGCCCTGCCATTCCGATATGAGGCACAGTTTTAATTACTTTTTGAGAAAGAAAGAAGGCAGGAAAATAGAATAAAAGGGGAAAGGCTGAGTAAGTCACCTTAGTATTAAATACAGTCCCTGGTGTTTATGAAGTTTGAAGGATATGGATATATTCCTCTGTAGAGAAAAAAAAGTAAGATCATTGTGTGTGTGTACTTTATTCTATGGATACAATACAAAAAGTTACAGTCTTGAGACTGCGAGACCTCTTAATCTCAAGATCTTTTGGAGGTTCCATTGGAATTGGCCTGATGTGGAAGGGACCCGATGACAGATAGCAACAACAATACACATCGATCACACAGCTTTCAGTTTTGTAGCCTTTTAGCTGTTGGGGCTTCACTCTGGGAACTGTATTTAGTGAGTATCCTGGGTGTTCTCTGTTGGTATCCAATCCATCTGTTCTCACTGAGTGACACAACAAACAATTGACAGGAAAGGAGGGGAAGGTAGCCTGAGCCCAAATCATTTATGGATTTAAAAGTAATAACCAATGGTTTTTGCATCCAGAACTAATTTTTTCTTGTTTCCTTCACCTTCTGGGCATAAGCTGTGATGACTCAAAATTTGGTCATCTGGTTAGCAGTCTCCCATCCTTAGAATGCTTGCCTCTCTGCAAAGCTGACCTTCTGCTAACTCTGCTATCTTCTCAGTACCTGGACACATCATGTATATTTCATTGATAAACATTTTTGTCCTTCTGTCATTGGCTTTAAGTGTTCCGGGCATCTCTTGGTGCAACTAATGTTCTCCTTTAAGTGCTTTAAGGTGCTAAATTAGTGATTTGAAAATGGATGGTTTTAATTGTTGGAATGGCCTCTATGTGGAAACTCTTACAGGGGGAAAATCTGCCAACAACTGAAGGTCAAATAAATATGCTCAGTGGGCACCAAATGCCTATAGACTGTGAAGAAGAAATGTGAAGTTAGGTCTTAGTGATGGAATGCCGTTATCTTGAAAAACAGCACAGTAGCAAAAGAGCTATTCTTTCATTTTTAAAAATCAGAATAGGCCACTAGGGGAAAGTAAAGAACATTTTCTTGCATTTCTGATCAGAATGTAGTGGCAGTACCACACACTAATGATGTGGCTTGCACAACTTGGAGCAATGATATCGGCAACTTGGCTCCTGAGAAGTAATGAGTAACTTTAAAAAAAAAATTCCCCAGGAAGTGTAACTACTAAGCTCTGCATGGTTTTGCATAGATTGCCAGAACTTGGCATGTTAGCTTAAGAAGGGACCGGACTTTTAACTCCAAAAATTGCATGTTCACACTAGTGGTGCTTCTCCTTGGTTCATTGAAAACTATTAACAATAAAAGATTCAACAGGGAAGCTTTATATTAGAGCACCTATTTCATGCAAAAGCCTTCCAGGGCGGTGTAACACAGCACCATTCACTGCAAAACATGTACCGTCTTTAAAGAGTGTCCTGAGTTAGGTCAAGGATGAGTTGATCACAGAATAATAAATTACTGAAAACTCCCTGTTTTCTATGTCCCATGACACAATTTTTTAAAAATAAGTATAGTCTCATTGTAAAACATGATAGGTTTCCCTACTCGCTTAATCAACCCCCCACCCCCGAGTTGAACACAGTGTTTTATTTTTAATGTGATGTCTGTGCTTTAAGTCCTGTACAAAAGACTGGCTGTTCACTTCCTATGGTTATAAAGTAGACCACTTTATAAACATTGGAACATTTGGGGGGAACTTTAAGGAAGTATATTTGCTGGGGAAAAAAGGAGCTGTTCTCCCTGATGTACATTGCTCTTCTGTGGTTGGACTCAGTGAGGACTGAGAGAGAGTATAAATTGCCTGTGGGTCTGAAATTTACAGCTAGACCTGGTGGTGTGTTTGAGATGTGTTTGTGCCTGTTAAGGAAGATAGCACCCCATTTTAGAAGTGCCAGATCACATCAGCTGCTCCTGGCTTGAGTCCTCCAAGCAAACACACACACACACACACACACACACACACACACACACACACACACACACACACACACACACACACACCCCAACAGTTTGAACTGGTGTGATATGGCATGGCATGCCTGTGTGTTCTAAGGCTGGCCCTCATTTTTTTGCTGGAGGCCATCCAGGCTTTGCCGGAGTTCTTCATCTCCTCGGAGAGGTGGGGTGGGGGGGCAGAGAGGGAGCGTAGTTTTTGTCTGTGGAGCCACACTCTCAGCAGGGGCAGAGAAGGTGGCACGTTTTGGTTTGTCTGTAATTGCATTCATTTTTGCACTTAAAGACCTCATTTGTGTCATGATGACTCATTGGTTAAAATAGCATTCAGTGCAGTGCATGAGACTGTTCCGTTCATCTCTTCTGTTTTTTTTTTGAAAAAATACCTACTCCAAAAGTGCTAGGGACTGAGGAGGTGGCAGCATGGCTAATCCTATTGCTCTCTTTTTTTCCTGGATGGCTACAATTTCTCCCCACTCCTTAATCCTCTGAATGAATCTGGTGCTACTGTAGGATTGAACTGGATATAGGTGGGCTCCTTTGTCCGAAACAGAATGGATTGATCCATTTTCTGTTGGTTCTGAAGACACACATACACCAAAACCAACATTCTGAAGAATGCAGATCTCTGCAGCAAATGGAATGTCCTGTTCAAAGGATACCCAACATGGCACCAGGAAACTATCAATGGTTCGGACGCAGGTCTAGAGGCTGAAGAACTCGTGGTTCCAGCCGACGAGATGTGGGTCAAAGCACCCCGGAAGAGCCACAATCGCAGGCTTGTGATGCTTGTGCTGAGAATCCCTAAGACTCCTGAGCCTGGAGCTTCTTTGTGAGATACACATAAGCCTAAACTAATGTTCATGTCTGTGGAGTAGCACACCCTCATACAACAGTTCCATAGGATCCCTGGAGCTGGTGGGTGCCGAGTGCAGTGACGTGCCTGGAGTGGAGAGAGGGAGTGCTGATTTTCAAGCCCCAACATATCCATTTTTAAGGCTTTTAAGGCTTCCCAGTTTGTGGGCAGTGGGTGGAGCCTAGCAGGGTGGTAGCCTTAACCAAGAAGCATAAAAATCCACATAGCATAAAAAAGAAGAAGTTCAAACCTTGTCAAAGGAAGTTGCACATGTATAGAGATGCACAACATTATTTTGTCCAAGGAAATGCACCAAGTTATTCAATGGGTGCCACCTGTAACCCTTGCTAGTTACCTTGTGTGTGTGTGTGTGTGTGTGTGTGTGTGTGTGTGTGTGTGTGTGT
>JAHTLZ010003423.1:4261936-4278115 GCA_023846285.1 Phrynocephalus versicolor | reverse complement strand
GTGTGTGTGTGTGTGTGTGTGTGTGTGTGTGTGTGTGTGTGTGTGTGCGTGTGTGTGTGTGCGTGCACGCACGCACACACACAAACACACACCTTCATATAGTATATGACCGGTAGCCAATAAGCTTTCTCATCATTGAGGGTTGTGGAACAACCTCCCATGTACATTTGCCTGCCCAATTTGTCTGCCCTCCAGATGCTAGGTGAAAACTAGCCCAGCCACCCAGACCACCAGTGGTTAAAAGAAAAGAAAAAAGAAAAGAAAGGCTTGCTTGCTAATGTGAGCAGCCACTTCTTTCTGCTGGCTTAAATACTTGGATTTTACAGTAGATTCTTTCCGGGTTTGTTTGCTGTCACTTTTTAGATGCTTCATGAATTGAGTTGTCAGTTGCTGCAAAGGCGCAGCCAGGTGGAGAAGCCAGGGCAGACATTTTTAAACACAAAAATAGAATGGGAATTAAATTTGACCAAGAGGAGCTGCCTTAGTGACAGAGGGAGCCAGAGGTAGTCGATGAAAGCTCAGGTTTGGAAAAAAAAAATCTACTTCTCTGAAAGGTGACCCAAGACTCCTCCATATTTCTTTATCTTCCTGTTGAAGGCTGCTGTTCTAATTGGGCTCACTTGCTTAGCGGGGAATTATATCCAATGAAACTCACAGGGGGGGGGGGAACAACTCACTTCTGGGTAAAGCACTCTTAGGATTGCAGAGCCAGATTAAATTTTCAGTTTTCCTTAAATGAGAATTTAGGATCGTCTCCCTGCTACCCTGAGGAAAGCGTGTTAATCTCTTTATAAAACCTCAAGCTGATTGACCTGTTCAGAGTTGTTCAACCATGTGGCTAGGGATTATTGACCATGAGTTGATTTGTGACTCAGTCCCGTAACACCCTAGTAGTGCTCCAGATATTGCAAGATACATAGGAATTTCCTCCTGGGAAACAGCTGGGAGACGGCGGCTTGGTGCATGTCAGCAGGCAAATTCTCTGTTTCTTTACCAGTTGGCATAAGCCAAGACATGTTTACTCACAAAGAATCCCACTACACTTGTGCCATGCCAAAAATGTGTATGGTACAAGGATTGTAATGTAAAGACTGTTATCCTAGAATGTTGATGTATGCCTGTGATATAGATGCAGAGCGGCTCATATACCATTCTAGGGAACAGCCAGATCTCTGCCCAAGGTGTACAAATCCAATCCAGCACCTAGGAAAAAGGGGCCTTTTAACTATCTACAATAGCTATGCAAATCAAGTGGCCTTGCATTAGATGTTAGCTTTCCTCTACTTTGCGTGAACAGTTTTGCAGGTTGCGGCAATAGGGATGTGAAGTCAACATTCTCCAAAAGCTAAAACAGTGTTGTTTAAAGATTTAAGTGACTCTGTTTGCATAGGGGACCTCTATCCCACGTTGTTCTCACCTTGTTCTGTCCACCCTCTTTGTCCTTTGGGTCTGTAATTTTTCAGGGTTTGTCAGGGAGTGGGGGGGTTTGACGAGGAGGGGACTGTGCCACTCCGAATGCATTTCATAACAGCCTAACCTGGCTCTTTCCTCTTGTGTAAGTGCTTTACCATGTACCTGCTGTATGAAGATTGGCAGCTGCATCAGCCCTCCATTCTCCACTGCCTTGTCAACCAAAGTTTAGGAAGACAGCTCCACTTCAACTCTGCCTTCCAGGTGGTTCAGTGGCTGCTGTTTCACCTCTCCCTCTGTCACCAGCCTCCTTCACTCCCAGTTTCTGTTCTTTCTTTCTTTAAGATAAGGGGATTCCATAGTCCTGCCTCCTCCCCACTTTTAGATGCTGGTAACAGAGTCCTCTAAAAAATAAAATACAGTAAAAAAATTAAGTATGCTCCTTCTATGCCACCCTAAAATGTTTAAAACACTCTTTGGGTGGTTTACAGTTGAATTCTGCAGGCTAAGGATCTCCACTGCAACTAGAATACTCATTTGATCAACCCTGGAACGCTGGAAGGCTGAATGAACCCTGAACCAGCTAGCTGGGATAGAACCTGGTTTGTGAGCACAGTTTTGGCTGCAGTACTGAAGTTTAACCACTTTGCTAAAAGTGAGCTGGGCACTGGGTCGAAAAGTAGGCAGGAGTGAATAAGACAAGGGGTTTGAGAAGGCGAAAAGGTGCAGAGATGCAGTGGGATGCAATCTGTTTACACCTTACATGCCAATTCAAAAAAGAAGCATCATCTGGATATATAGGCTTCCATTAAGAGCAGAATTCTGAGACAACTTATAGAGAGGTACAAATGCCCTGCTTGGAAGAGGCCTAAGATTTATTTTTCAAAAAAAAAAAAAAGAATTAATCAAGCCTGTTACTACAGAAGCTTTTAATGCATGTGTTTGTAGATAATTATCATAATACATAGTAGGAAAACAAAAACAGCTCCCTGGCAGGAAAGGGAACTGTATGTTTTAGTTTTAGTCTAGTGTCACAGTACATTTGTTAACATTCTAAGGGGTCCACCCTAGGCAGCTTTATGTCTCCTTACATTTCGCTTTCCCATACCCTCCTTGCTTCCTGGTTTTCTCTATCAGGCTGTGTTTCTTGCATGTGTTCTAAAATTTGGCTTCCATCTATTCCACTGTTTTGCAGCCACCCCCTTCCTTTGAGAATAGCTTTTAGCTGGAGGAAAAGTGCAGTTAGTCATTTTTATCTTAAGAGGAAATAAGGCGATAAAGAGGCACTTTAAGAAGCAGTGCATTCAAAATATGTATTCAGATTTGTTTTCCTAGAGCTCTAAAGGTAAAAACCACTGTGAATGAATTTTAACTGTCTGGAGTGGCATGTGCAAAGTTGTGGGCTCTGAGTCATGTGGTTTTTGCTGTCTGAGAGTCAAATTCTCAGGCTGTTCTATCACAAACGAATCCTGTGTGAAATGGAAAGCTGGCTCGACCTAGTGATGTCCTGGAGCTACTGGTGGAAAGAGTAGAAGGGGCAGTAGAAATCAGAGGTGGCTGCTAAATATAGGTGGGGTTCTTTATCCCAAGAAGAATGAGCAAAGACTTCATTTCCATTTATACATCTCACAAACACATCTTGCTTGCAAAGATGTGTGCTTGTTGAAAAACTACCCTGCCCCCTTGACATGTAAAATACTACATGTGGTAAATAAAATAAAGCTGATCTTTAACAACACCACAAAGTCCTATAAACTTCCTCCACTTAATTAGATTTTTCCTTTTTCATAAACCAAAAGTCTCACTCAGTTGGCATCCATTTCCTGTCTTAGGAAGGCGAGCGATGGATGGGAGAAGCTAATAGCTACCACTGGACTAAATTTAATAAATTTAATTGCTAGTCCTGACTAAAGTAGACCAGTTTAACCAAAGGGAAGTGTAGCCATGGAGACCAGTGCTCCAGTTTAGCAGAGGGGGCAAACTGGACCCCAGTTTTAAAATGGAGCTTTGGTCTAAATTTGTTTTACAAACGGTTTCAGCACCATGGACAGCTCGTGTGAATTGAGAGTCAAGTCTGGAACAGATTCACTGGCCTATAAAATCAGACTCACTGTAGCCCCACTGGAGAAGATATATTCATGAAGAATTAATCTGCCTATAACTACTGGTCATGGCAGCTAAATGCTGCTTCCAAGACCACCCTCATTTGCAGGGGAACAGCCATGAGAGGCCAGCTGTCTTTGTTGTACACATCAGATTGGTTAGAGTAGGAAATGGGATGTTAAATGCAGTAATTGAAAAAAAACTATTGGTCTGATCCAGCAAAGGTCTTCTATTAGGGAACCTCTCAGCTTCAACTCCTGTGAGCTATATAGGGACAACACAAAGTTGCATGTGGAGGCGACACAATGGTTTCTGGGCATAAAAAATTATAGCAGGTCTGTATCCATAGTTATGATTAGCACATCAATTGAAGTGTAAGATGTGAATGTTTAAATAATGGTCTGGTTGATGAAAGTTATTTTACAAACATGCCTGTTTGAAAGGGTGGTTTTTCTTTTCTTTCATTTCATGTTGGCTATTCCAATTGGAGTCTTTTTATAAAGCACATTTTTTCCACAGAAGAAGCTGCATGACTTTTGTGCAAGCATAGCAGCCGCAATAAAAAAACTTAAATAATAATAAAAAAACCCAAATGCAGTGCCTGCTTAAAAGATAATTATATTTAAACAGTTGTCTTAAGTGTTGGGCAGCCACAATGGGTGTAGAGAGAAGTCTCCATGCCATGGAAATGCATGTGCTTCCCTGGATGTTGGGTATCACAAATGATACTACTCAGTAATAACTAGGTGTGGTATCAGTAACAGATAAGATGAAGGTCTGTACATGTCCTCAGAGCAATACCTTCCACCATTGCCCAAACTGCTTGCCTCGTGGCGCAGTGGTTACATGCCTGTACTGCAGGTAAAACTGTGCTCATGACCCGGGTTCAATCCCAGGTTGCAGGCTTAAGGTTCACTCAGCCTTCCATCCTTCCGAGGTCGGTAAAATGAGTACCCAGCTTGCTGGGGGGGGGCAATGTGTAGCCTGCACACTGTAATTAAACATTGTAAACCACCCAGAGACTACTTGTGGTGGTATGGGGCGGTATATAAGCAGAACACTTTGCTTTGCTTTGCTTTGCTTTAAAAATTGATGGCCAGCAGCCACATGGGTGACCAAAACAGAGAGATGGCAGGACACTCTCAATAAAGACACACAAATTGTCAGCCTGTGCCCTGAAGATGTGGTCGATCAGGCAGAGTGGTGTTTCAGGACCCGATAAGCAGCCCCTACAACTGTGGGAAAACACTAGGAAGAATATGATGACTGATGGGTTCAAGGACGTGGACACGCTCTTTGAAGGGTCGCTTTAACATTTAACATTTAGTCCTGTTTTAGCCTCTCTTGATTGCATGTTTGTTCTTTACTGCTCTTTTTATGTGAATGCTAATGTTATGGACATTGGTCTAATTTTTAACCTGAAAAAAATGTTATACTTTTTTCATTTAAGTGAATAAAGAATTGTGGAGATGTTACTGTTCTGGGTTGCATGCTATCATTTAGCACTTTTTGATAATTTCAGATTTTGATTAAAATAGTTAAGTTTTCAGGCTTTATGATTGGGAAGATATGCTTAATGCAATCTTATAAGCTGGAGAAGGCGCTCGATAATGTATCTAGTGATCGGGGAAGGACCTTGAAAGGAAAATTCTCTGCCCTGTAGTCAATTGTGGCTTATGAGTGGGAAGCACCCCCCAAATTTATTGATTTTCATACCTCCTCTTACTCTCCAGCTCCCAAAAGTCACTGCATACTTCCCATCTTATAGAATAGTGATATACTCCACCCAGGACCTTCTTCTTGGTGTCCTTGTGTCTTTCTGGGTGTGTGAGTTTGGGCCATCAAAAGCAAACCACCACCTATCCATTACCTTGAAATTGCAAGGCACCACCTCTGAGTCCAGTGTCATCACACATCAGAGAGCTGCAGACATTTGAGTCCCTGAATGTGTGCCTCAGACAGCTTATCGCTTTCCCAAAACAAAACATTTCACCACTACCCCTTGTCTGCAGCTTCCCATTCCTGTCCGTGTCGCTGACAGCGCGGAGACAGCTTGTCTTCATGGTAATCAACAAACAGCAAATTACTTCTGGGCGCTTTCGCCAGCTCTGTGGAGGCCACCCAGGCGCTCTGCCTAAATTGCAAACAACCGAAAGAAAGGAGGCTTTCACTTAAGATTTGCTACGAGTGCGGGAACCCTATTAGGCTTCAGTCAAATGGAATTGGATCGCTTGGGTCTGATTCCATTTAGCGCTTTACCTGAATGACACCACACCAGCCAGAAGAGCCGAAGATAAGGGACGAGTGATTGGGAGAGTGTGAGCATTCTTATCTTGTTGATAGGGTAGGGTTTGCCTCTGGCCTTTTGAATGGTTTGCTGGCCATTTTATACTGCACTTGTACAGAGCCCTGCGTGATTTTCTTGTGCTGCTTCCAAATCTCCTGGCAGGAGAGACAAGTGGCAGCTAGAATCCAGGGACACAAGATCATCTTGATAGCTGTCTGTCTTGGATTAGACACAAAAACCTTAGGAGTAAATTTTAGACTTCAGGCTTAATGTTCTTATGGGAGGTAGGGGTGGGGCAGAGTTCCAGTCCAGTTCATTTTTTTTGCTAAGAATTTGCAAAGGGGAGAAAACAAAAGCAGAAAATCTCTCCAAAAATATATATATCTGCATGCTTGAGATTTCAGAGAGGCATGTATAGAGAGCATTTTTTTACCAAAACAAATTCCGGGTGTGTCCAACCACACTTGGACAATAAAACGATTCTGATTCTGATTCTGATTCTGATTCTTGAAAGAGCTGAAAAGGAGAGGTCTTCCCATCTTGAGCTTTGAGAGCATAACCCTTGAAGTTCCAGATTCAGATTCTACGTATTGAGCCACGTCCATGCCAAATCACTGCCAGCTCTTTCTCTCCCGTTTGCCTCGAAGTGCCCTCATTTATTCTTATATCTGTGGAGAAGGTGGGTGAAAACCCCACTATAACTTCCAGGATGGGGCCCTCTCCCCGCAACAGTTCCTGAGCTCCTCAGGAGGGTCACCTGTAGAGCCTGAGGACTGGCCTGTATAAGAACTGGTCACAAGACTTGTGGCACCTGATCTGGTGTTCCTGCTTTGGATTGACCTGAATCCCTGTAACCTAGTAGTAATCCCTACTCCAGTCCTGTCCCTTCCCTGTCCCTGCCTCACTTTCCTCGGTGCTCCTGGATCCTTTGTTGATACCCACCATCCTGGTTTTGCTCCACCTGGCTCCTGACCCTTGATCTGTCTGACTCTGGACTTGAACTAGTAGTCTGCTTGGCTGCTCCCTTGATGGTTGGGCTGTTGTAACTTGATCCTGCAATTTGGCTCTGGACTGGGTCCTGGTGCCTTTGCCTAAATCCTGACAGAGGGCTTGTTATTCACAACTTCTGGGCATTTTTTTTTGGAGGGGGTAGATTGCCATTGATGGGCCTGTCTCCTATGAATTCGCTATGTTGAAAAACACCAGTGAAGTTAATGGCTACTGCTGCAGTGCTTGCCGTGAATTCTGTATGATAAGATAATGATACGCTGTGAGCAATTGTGTCTTCTCTCAGCCCCTGCGTCAGTCATCTTGATAGAATAATCCTATGTATCATGCAGCAGGAGGGATTCCTCTTTCTCCCTTCCTCCTCTTCTGTCGGCCAAATTAGACAGTAAGGGAGACAGAATGTGTATCCCCTATGATCAAACAATTTTTCCTCTCCTCGAGGGAGATTTCCTTGGAGGTAAGTGGGTCCACAAGCAGACTTTCAAAGCAAGCTGTGGTTTGCTTCCAGTGCTCATCACAGAGGCAAAATGCGTTAAATGCAACATACAGAGATGAAGAAAATAATCTGTTTTGCTATTTGGGTAAGCTCTTCTTCAAAAGAAAAAGAAAGCGAGAATGTGTGTGTGTGCAAGAGAATTACACCCTCTAATTTGCCATCTCTCTGTTCCTCTCTCCGTGCTATGTTCAGTTTTATAAACTCATCTCCTTGCAGAGGTTCCCTCTGAAAATGAGATTGCTTTTCCTTGTTCTTGTCTCTTCCAAGCATCTTGGTCTGAGGAGACTGATGACAAGTAAGGAAGCAACTGCCTTCCCCTCTTTGCATGCTGATTTATTCCATTTAGATGACATGGGAATATGCACTCGTGTTTTTTTTCCCCTGCCACAGCTCCTGCTGATCCTAGGCCGTCTGTGATCTTAAGGTGAAGAAATGATCATGGCAAGATTGGCTGGTGAACTGATATTTTGATTCATGTGTGTTGCTTTTCTAAAAAAAAACCCCAAAAACATCCAGGCCAGCACAAAGGCAGCAGCAGAACATTATAGAAGTCAGAACACACAGTGAAAACAAAATGGGCCTTTGGGTGGTTTAGCTAAGAGTCCTATGTTCCATGCTATATTTTTACAAATTTACAATGCTCAAAGCTTACTATGATTACAAGTATTCAGGAGGAAGGCATGTTAGTAAATATTTGCAGAAAGAACTTGAAACTGAACTTCTTTTTCAAGGTGTTATGAGAGGGGAAAAAAGAGATATCTTGGACATTTTCTCAGGGGAAGTATATAGATATAGATATAGATATAGATATAGATATAGATATAGATATAGATAGATAGATAGATAGATAGATAGATAGATAGATAGATAGATAGATAGATAGATAGATAGATATAAGTCTCATGAATCTTTTCTTGTTAGCTTTAGCCCCTGTCTCCCAGTCAGGAGATATCTCAACATCTCCCATTCTTGCTATCACGGAAAGATCTGATAAGGACACGATAAAGGTTAATGTGGTCAGCTTTTGACACCTTGGCATGAACATGACCTTAAGCTTATTTCCAGGTATGGAGCAATAAGCCTCTGTTGAAACAAAGAACAGAGAATAAAAAGCTACTCAGTAAGAGAGAAAGAGAAGTCAAATAATGTGTCTCAACACCAGCAATCTCTTATCGAGTTTGAAAATGCTGGCTGAAATCTTATTGCATTGTCACGCAAAAGGCATAACTCTTGGAGGCAAATTTCCTCAGGTTAAGAAACCACTGTTGCGCACAGATATATCTTTATTTGAGGCCCCTTGCCTCCCAGAAGTGTGCATTTTGTGTAGCCCTGCAGAGGGGTTCTCAGTCACCCAGGTGAGTTTATCTGGAAGTTGAGTCATGGCAACTGGACTTCTTTTTCTTAAAAGATTGAAACGTTTCGCTGCTCATCCATCTGTATTCTTTCTCTCTCTCCGATCTTTGCCTTCGCTCATCAGTTGTTTTGTTTTATCCAGCTTGCCAGCTCTCCTGGCCTGCTGTGTGCAGTTTTTATTAAGAAAGATGAGAAAGAGGCTTTGAAGTCGGTCGCTCACTTGGCTGCCAAGCCAGAGTTTACGAGTTCAGTTTTCCACTGTGCCATGTAGGAAAGAGAGCCATTGCAGCCTTAGGAAGAACAAAAGGGCTTAGAGGAGCCCCAGAAAAATTGAATAGTAAACTACTTCCAAGCCATGATAACTAGAAAACCGTGAGAAGGGTTTCCGTAAGTTGGAGCTAACTTCACTGCACACAGTTATTTATTATATATGGGAAGGACATCTCTTGGTTAATTATATCAGAGTTCCTCAGCTATGTGCCCTGAGCACCACCCTGCATCTTTTCCTTATATGAGAATTTCAAGACAGATGATTCGTAATAATGGCTAGAATGTCTGCTGAGTAGATGGCTTTACGGGAAGATTGGATCGATGACTGATGAAAGGACATTCTATCAGTAGTTATGCACACGCTAGATGAATAGGGCAGCTAAATGGTTCCTCCATCTTCAGAGGCATTGCATCTGAAAATAATGAATGATGTCAACACTGCATTTTTGGATGTCACCATTGTTTGAAAGAATGCAAGGAAGGAAGGAAGGAAGGAAGGAAGGAAAAAACTCTGTGCTAATGACCAAGATTTGCAATACAAATTGTGTTTTCTTAGTCATACATCCTCCTGGATCCAGTTTGACTTCCTTACAGATAAACGTGGCAATTCTTGAATTCTTCCACCTGCAAAGTGGCTTATTACTTTCATTCTTATTAAGAGAGTCCTCTCTCAGTGGCTGGAAGATCACACACATGCACAACTTTTGTTGAGTTGCCTAGGGCAACCTGATAAAGGTGCATCATACATCTTGTTAGTTGTGCATGGCTTCTGGCGAAGCCTTTTCTGAAACAGTGTCTCTGCCAAGAATCCATTCATGGAAAATGATGACTGATCTAAAGCATTATCTCGAATGTTCCTAGTTGAGTCACTCATACTTTCCCATGAATTTTTAGTAGACTCATCCGTTTGATTGTAAATCTGCCTCCACTCAAGCTTCTGCAAAGAATCCAGCTGCAGATCTATTGATATCAAGGTGGTGATTTAACTGTGTTAGAAAGACGGCATCATATATATCCTAGAATGGAGGTAAAAAAAACCCACAGTGAATAATTGACACCCAGAGGCCCTGACACTGTTGGCTGTCAATTTCCAGAAATACTGTTCATGAAACATAGAGTAGAAAGTGAGTAAGTAGCTTCCCCCTACTTCCAGTGAGCTGTCCTTTTATGCAATTGTTTCCCTGGTGGTTGTGTGCCACAGGCTGGACATGGAAACTGCTAGGGTGGTTGCCTTGTATGCGTGGTCAAGATTGGCAGGAATTTGGCCGTATGTATTGGAAATTCAGGGGAGGGGAGGAATCAGGTCAAATACTGTGGTGTTGAACACACACTTCTGAGAAATCTAATGGCTGAACTAAAACCATGAATCTTCAAGGGTTACATTCCAGATTAAAGAGGAGTATATGAGTAACTGGCCTTGTGGTGGCTGTAGGGAGGTGATACTTTAGCTCTATCGTGCTGAAGCATCTGGTGGAATCTTAATAAATTCCAGGATCATGGTATTTAATGGCAAAGCCAAATTGGCATGTGTGAGGGCAGCTCAGTTGGTGCATGACCATAAAGATGACTGTCTTGTGATGCAATGTTACCCTGAATTAGGACAAAATGTGTATAAACAAGTCTACAAGCATACGCAAGCTTAGATGTGTTCAGTGGTCTTGCTTTGGATGTGAGCAAATTTATGTGACCAGAATCACACTTTGGTACCTACTGATTGGTCTGATGGCTTTTCTAAACCTGCACTGCTTGAGTTTGAGAAAACTGAACTCTGCATGGAGAATAATATGTTCTTAAATCTCTCATGCCCAAAGTCTTGACGCACCAGTTTGCATACTAGGGTCTTTTGGTTTTTGGCTTAAGTCAATAAGGAACCAGGGTAGAAAAGTTCATTTGGCGTAAGTATTGGAAAACAGCTCTGTTTCCTAGAAACTAGCCATTTGCAGGGGAGAGAAAAGCTACAAACAGCTGGAAGCAACACTTATTGAGGAAGCAGTTTGTGGCCCATTAAATAGAGATGACTTATGGCCATGAGATCCTAAACATTTCTCTTGACTTAGTCGTTCAGTTTAGAACACAAATATCCAGGGGACTTACTCAATATTGGTTTCCTCGAAAGCAAAATAAGGAGTGTTGCTGTTTATTTGACTAGAGATAGATGGATCTGAAAGCTGGTATGTGTTTGAGCTTTATATCCTGTATGAATATCCTGTATGTAAATGAACAGTGGTAGTTTATCTGGCTTCAAATACGACCTTTGAGTTCTCTGGCATGGCCCCTGTGCATGTTAATGCTGTACCTCCAGAGGTCCATTACAATAATTTCTGAACTTCCTGGCATCATCATCGTCATCACTCAAATTGAGGGCTCAAATTGAGGGCTGGGAGAGTAAGAACAGACAAAAGAAAATATTTTTTCACCCAGCGTGTTGTTAGTCTATGGAACTCCCTGCCACAGGATGTGGTGATGGCATCTGGCCTGGATGCCTTCAAAAAGAGATTGGACAGATTCCTGGAGGAGAAGTCCATCACAGGTTACAAACCATGATGGAGATGTGTAATTCCCTAGGCTTAAAACCAGGGTACTTCAAGGGCCAGATGCAGGGGAGTGGTATCAGGAGACAGAGATCTAGTCTCATGCGCTCCCAAGCGCATCTGGTGGGGCCACTGTGAGATACAGGAAGCTGGACTAGATGGGCCTTTGGCCTGATCCAGCAGGGCTCTTCTTATGTTCTTATGTTCTTATCATCATCTTTGAACTGCAGAGCTGGAAGGGACTGTGTAGATCATGGATCCAGCCTTGTCAAGAAGGCAGAGTGGGGAATTGAACCCCTGGCTCGGCATCCAGAGACCCAAGCCACAGATGTTCATCACTCTGTTGAGGAGCTAAGTAGCCAGTGGAAACATTGCCTGATGATAAAGCAAGGATCCTGTCTTCATAACCTCCCTGATGCAAAATCCTATATGTATTATAAGTGAGAATATGTGTAGGGCATCTCATAGAGACATTGTTAAAGGTAAATAACCTGTTCTTTCTTCATATATCTCCTGCAATACAACTACCTCCTGAAAACAAATGCCAACCATGATCTGGTAGTCTGCCAATAACCTTGCCTTTTTTTTTTTTGGAAAAATTATTTCATTAAGTCATTTCTGTACTTGAGATGCACAGCGTAGCATGCTTAGAGCAGATGGCTGGGGGCATCCAGAAGGTTAAGCAATTAACATAACTTGGCAAGGGGGAGCAAAATCATCTCAGTAACTGAACAGATGCCCAGGGTGATAGTCAGAGCTCCAAAAAGTTACTTTTTTGGCCACACTGCCCTAGAGGATTCTGGGGCCTGTCTTCCGAAAATATAACTTTTTCCCAAGCCATTTTGGAAGGCCTGATTAGACTCTGTAGCCTGCCCACAGCCAAGTACGTCACAATTGTCTGACGGCAGGGGGAAAAAGGAACTCATATTGGATATCATACCATGGTTGGCATTTTTTTAAATAGCAGCTCTAAAATTGACACATATTCAGTTTTGTTTCCTAACCCACCTGGATTACTACCTGAAACAGTCTAACTTTTTCATCCCTATTTCTCATACCCCAGATCTTCATTTCATAAAAGATGTATGGTGCAGGACCCCTGTTCTTAGAGGCCAAGAACCTCTGACTGAAATCCAGTTACACAAATTGTGTAATTTTCAGAGAGGAACTGCCATCAGTCCAACAAGGAGAATGCAGCCAATGATGCCTATGGAAATGTCTTAACTTACAGCAATTCGCCTCTTAAAGTAACTTACATCATGTGCGTAACTGTGCAAGGGGACCTCAGCCAATCAATGCTTCCGTAAAAGAAGGGCTTCCCGTTTGTTTACCAAGGGGAACCAGTGCTTTAGCAGACATTTATTTGCTATTCTAGCAGAACAGTCCAGATTGAGGAGCTGTCCAGTCAGTCTGCCATACCTATTGGGGAGTAAGCTTCAGGAAAGTAAAGCAAAAGCAAAGTGTTCTGCTTATATACCGCCCCATACCACTTTAAGTAGTCTCTGGGCGGTTTACAGTTTCATTGCAGCATGCAGGCTACACATTGCCCCCCCCCCAGCAAGCTGGGTACTCATTTTACCAACCTCGGAAGGATGGAAGGCTGAGTGAACCTTGAGCCTGCTACCTGGGATTGAACCCCAGGTCGTGAGCACAGTTTTACCTGCAGTACAGGCATTTAATCACTGCACCCTGGATAATGCCTGCAAAGTTTGCATTAACACCCGGTGGTGATCCAATGTCCCTGTGAAATCAATCGCCAAGCTCCCATGCGTGGCACAGAACTGCTGAACAAATTGGATCATTAGGCAAAAAGAGAAGACCTCCGAGCAGGTGCCAAAGGTTTTCCCATAACCATGGAGTCATTGCAGCCTTCTTCATGGTCTGGACTTCGGCTTTTAGATCACCATGCTCGTGTGTAATGGGGAGAAAGGAAAGCAAGAGAGACAGGAGAAGCATAGAATACAGTTCCTGTTACATAATTATAAGAAATGCTTGCTGAGCAAATGTGAAAAGTAAAACTAGAGCTCCCTCTTGGGTACTAGGAGTTTTAGTTTCAAGGTTTATGTTGACCTCTGCCATCTCTGGACCGCGTTGTTAAACAAATTGTACTTGTAGAAAGCTAAGCCGTGCTGGGATTTGCATATGCAGTGCAACAGGCATTGTAGGAAGTTCAAACCCATGCAAACATTCCCCAACAACAACAACAACAACTAACAAACACCAGCACCCAACTACCTATTGGCTACAAAGACATAAAATAGACAGTTGTGGGCAACACTTCTGTGTTTTTATTTTCCGAACAGTACTGGTCCTTTGCTAAAGTTGGGAAGGAAACAGGCTTGGAGCAGGTCTGTTGTGGGAGGTGTTTGTCTGAAAGAGACATGGGAATTGTGCTGTCTAAAATGAGAGAAATAGAGAGAGAGAGAGATGGAAAGATGTGACCTACTTCTTCAAAGCCATCCTGAAACATATGCCATCCTTGGGTCGAATGTCGTTGAAGCCTGCATCCACTCATGCTGAAGATAATAGCAGACTGCAATGCTGGAAGGGAGCAGTGGAGGCCAGGCCTAACCACCCCCTCCCCTTCAAGCTCTGTGGAGAGAGATAATAAAAAATAAGGCTCGGGGGGGGGGGGGGAGATATTTCGAAACAAAGATTGTTTTCTCCAGGTAGGAAACCCCTCTAACAATGGTCCCATTTGATAGCAGCCGTTCTCACCTCTCTGAAACTGACAGCAACGAGGAACCGTTAAAAAGGCCTTAAATACTTGCTGCCGAGATTGACTGCAGAATTCATTTTCTTCCACTGGGACGGCGTATTGGCAGGTTTGCCAAATTCATGTTTGCCTTGAGCTCATACCACAGTAGTATCTCCGTATGCGCGTATTGAAACAATGAATCTGTTTAACTCTGTTATTATTGAAGAGTCTTAAATCATTTTTTTTCCTTTGGAGGGGGCTGTCTCTCCTAGCCTTGCTACTGATGCCGCATGACTCTTAGCTCCTTTTAAAATAGGGAGAGTCCCATATGGCCCAGAATTGTTCTGAAGGCTGGCTTATCTGAGAACTGAAGGATGGATCTCTGATGCATCTTGCTATCCAGTGATTAATGGCAGTCTGCTTAGATTCAGATGGACAATACAGTTCCATAAAAAACCCCCCCCCCCCTTTCTCCAGCGTGCACTTCTTTATTTTGAAGGGAGAAAGGTGCCTTTACCTCTGTTTCGCACCATCATTGAGGCCGATATCATCATCATCAACAGCGGAGGTAATTGCTATAGAGATGGGCACGAAACGAGCAATTTTTCGTTTTCGTTTTCGTTTTTTTTCGTTTCGTTACGTAACGAAACGAAAAATGAATTTTGACTCCAAAATGAAATGAAACGACCCGAAACACGAAAAATTTTGTCGACCACTTCATTTTCGTTACGGCAAATACATTGAATTGTGATAAATGGTAACGAAACAGCAATTTTTCATTTTCGTTTTCATTTTTTTCGGGTCATTACGTAACGAAACGAAAACGAATTTTTTTGCAAAAAACCTCACGAAAACGAAAACTAACCAAAACGGACCCCTAAACGACCAAACAAGAAACGAAACACAATTTTTTTGAGTTGTGCCCATCTCTAAATTACTATAAGAGTGGTTATTAGAAAGACTCCTCCCTAGCCTTTGGCTCGGCTGTGGAGGCCTCATGGAATGTACCTAAACACTCCAGCGGCCCAGGATGTTTTTATCAAAATGGATCACAGCAAAAAGCTTGTGGTTGATTGGAAGGAGATTAAGAGGAGAAGAGGGCCAGCCATCTTTATGGTCTGCAGTTCTCAAAGAATAGCTGTATTTCTCTCATGGCTGGAGGAAGGTGGGAGCTGTAGTTTAGAAAAAATAAATTCAAGTTTATGGGAATACCATTACTGTTTGTCAAACTGCTTGGTGAGGAGCTTTTATGGCAATGGTCTTGGCTTCATCTTTTGAAAACTTGCAGATTCAAAATAGGAAGGAAAGCATAATGGGCCAGTGCAACCAACCAGCCAAACTTGGTTGTGTGTTTGACTTATTTAAGGAACACATTAATATTCCTGTGTGTTCAGCTCTGTTTCTGGTGCTTGATTGGGATCACAACCTTCTTCCTATCTGGACTTCTCCCCAGCAGGAACCTGCAATTTAATAGCTGTAGGGTCCTGTCTGTCCCCTGAAAAAAGCTTCCAAGCAATTAATTGATGGCCAATGAACTTGATTATGTTTTAACAGTCTTCTTTTTCTTCGCATTTTTGTCCCACTTGGTGGTTGGGTTCTCTGTTCTTGTTTTTCCCTTCCACTTGGCAGGATCATGGGCTAGAGTGAGGTGAACCTATTTATAGCATTTGACTCACTACACTCTCTTTAGGTGGTGTGAGGGCTATGTAGCCGCACAAACATAAAGGGGAATGTACACAAGAGTGATGGAGAATTACTGTTCATAAAACGAGCCTATTCAGGCCATTGTTCATCTTATGAGCCTAATTCAGACCAGGGTGACAAGAGGTCAAAGCTGACTATAAGATGGAGGACTTGCACTAGCTGTATTCAGACCGATGAAGCTGTTTGGATGAACAGCGAAACGTTTCTATGTCTCAAAAAGAAGTCCAGTAGCCATGACTCAAATTCCAGATGTTCATAAAAGATTCAACTGTCAAGTTACATCACCCCTCAACACACACACACACACACACACACACAC